>VDFB02270651.1:463390398-463442076 GCA_007258455.2 Sequoia sempervirens | reverse complement strand
GAATGTGAATATGTTAATTAATAAGATGTTATATGTTAATGAATGAATGTTATATGTTATTAATGGATGAATGAATGAATTTTATGTGTTATTAATAGATGAATCAATGATTAATGTTATATGATTGGGTATGGGGAATTGAGAGTGATGTGAGGGGGGCGGGGAGGGAAAATGAGCTTCCACCGTCACATGGTTGGCCTTGTTAAGTAGAGAATATTAAACTATACTCAAAACAAAAAGAAGCTCAATAAGGTAATGCACTTTTCAATATAAGAAATGCATCGTTTGAAGCATCAAACCAATATGCAATTTGTATGTATGATCAGTCGTCAGTCTCCGCAATGGTACATTTCCACGAATATATAATTTTATTTTATTTTTAAATTTTGCTTCTTTGTCTCAATTTCGACGATAAACACCGATGAATCAATAGAAAGGCTCGATGAAGTTGCTATAGCTGCGACGATGATTTCGTCATAACTCCCTACCCATTTCATTGCCCTTCCAACGATATTTCAGCTTTGCTACCACACTACGCCCTGCCAATTTCGTCGAACTTTCAACGAACTTTTAGTGTTCTTCCAACGCTACTCCTTGCTAATTTTGTCGCAACGTCGATGAACTTTTCGTGTTGTTTCGATGCTGCTTCTTGCTAATTTCGTCGCACTTTTGACAAACTTTTGGCATTCTTTTGACGCTACTACTCTACTATTTCGTCGCTATTTCGATGAACGTTCCATGTTTTTTCCACGCTACTGCTTGCCCATTTTGTCGAACCGACGATGAACTTCTGGTGTAATTCGTCGGTGGATAAACAAAGGTTTCATCGATATTCTAACAAAATCCTGAGGTATTTCACGATGCTGTCGACCGACGATTCTTCGCCGTTATTTCGACGTTTAATTTGTCGTCGGCATTGCGACGAAAAAATAGCGACGGAAAGATTTTCACCATTGCGTCGATCTTCCAACAGAGATTTGTCAAACGACCGATGAACGCCTGTCGAAAAATGGTGTTAAATCCAGTAGTGTTGGCTGCCATCACCAACGAAGAAGGGAATCTGAACAAGAGTAGCATTGGTAAGAAAGGAGGTGACATTGATGAGAAATGCAAGTCTATGGAAGAGGAAATGGTTAAAATTAAAAGTAATGTGAAAAAAGTCGTGAAACAAAATCAAAAAATGGCTAGGCACAATGCCATTATAATCAATGTTATGTCTAAAAAGCTGGAAAAAACACAACAGGTTTCACTGGTCGTAGACTTGGAAGAGAACAAGGAAAGTAAGAATGAGGACCAAGGCATCTCTAAAAAGACCTAGGCCAATCTTAAAAGGAAAGTTCCTCCCACAACATAGATGGTTCAGATCTTAAAGAGGGGAGTTCAAGACATGAATGAGTTGGAAGTTGAGGCTATTGATCTTTTAAAAATTCAAATTTAGCCGTTGTTGGCTTTCTATTTGGTTTTTTGGTTTTATGGCCTTTGCTGGATTTTTTGTTGGTTATGGGTGTTTACTGCTTTTTTTTTACATCCTTTTGGACTGTGATGTCTTTTTTGGCTCTTTCTTTATTCTGTAAACTTTGTAGTTTTGGGCCCCTATAAAACTCATTTTTTCCTCTTTCAAAAACATGCATGAGTACAAGAAGCATAATTTAACCTAAATAAAAGTAATGTTCTAACTCCTTTTGGGGAAAGATGTATATGATAGTTAAGTTTGATTAGGATATCTTTTATAATCTTTTCTTAATATTGTTAAAAAACTTTATCAACTCTAATTGCTATTTTTGAAAATACCTCATGCACGGAAAACAAAATTTGAACTAAAATAACCAGAAAATCTTTTTTTCATTGTGTAAATAATGAGAACATATAATTTTTTTAAATTAAAAATTAAATTATTAGAAAATACTAATACCTGAAATTTCAAGTTTATGGACCATTTTCCTTATAAATTAATTAATAAATATAAAAAAAAAAATTGATAATTAAAAAATATATATATTGAAAAACTAAACATTTTAATTTATAATGGTTTTAATTTCATAAAATAAAAATATAAAAATAATTGTTAGTCATATTGCTAATGTTAGTTTTCTATCTTGATGTTAACATGACCTTTCTCTTCCAAGTTTAAGTCTAAGGGCTGGGTTTGTTAGAAACCCATAATCAAATTTGCAAACTAGAAAAACCTTCCACAGAAGAGAAAAACAAAAAAGAAAGAGATTTGCAAGAAGATGTGCAAATATTATTATTCGAGAATTCCAAATAAATTACAAGATATGATTTGCTTTATAAAAGCAAATATGCAAACCTAATCTTATCTTGAGCAACAAGATAGCTAGATAAGATAAAGATGAAAGCCTAAAACTTAGGAATTAAATAATTACCTAAGTAAACTTATGCAAAGTGTAATTAATAATTAATTACACCAACACCCCCCCCATAAGTGCAACTTAGGGAGAAGCAAAATAAAGCATGCACCTAAAACTAAGATGAATGCAAGAAAGCATGAATGGGTCCCGGCAATAAGGCCTGATCAGGTACCCAAATACAAATGCAATAATGGAGTAGAGAAGGAAAACCCAGTGGGACAAAACCCCCCTACAATGAGATGACTACTGCAAGAAGCACTAGAATAACACTATGGAGTAACACTGGAACTGCTATCTGACAAGCAAGGAAAGATACCTCTATCTACAATTGAAACCAAAACTGGAATCATGATAATGTGACAGCAAACCCGATGCCACGGAACACTCAAAAACTCACAAACTGGAACAACCCTGGAATCAGTGAAGCAACAGGAGATGAGATGATGACATAATCTGGAAACCATGTATCTCGATGTCGATGCCAAACTGTGACTGGAACTCTTCCATGGGAAGGAGTACCAAAAATAGACTCTGGAACAATAACCACAAAAACATGGCCCTCAAACTGAGAAGAATCTGAACCAATGAGGATCAAGAAACGTAATCTCCCAACTAAAGTGTGAACCAATGAATCTAAAATGTGTCAAGAAAGACAAGAAATGTGGCCAAAAGAAACTAAGAGACCAGATAACCCATATGAGTTTCCATCAAAACAAAATGAAATATGGGATCAAAGTGAAAAAAAAAACTCTAATCAGATTATTATGCATGAAACCCCCCTGAATGGAACTTTATCATAGTTTGTTTATTACAATAACTCGATGATTGTAAAAGGTGAGCATACTAAAAATGCATAAATAGAAAATTAAAATAGACCACAGATCTATGTAGAGGACTGAATCAGCTTTCCAATGCCGCAAGAATGACGAAAAATGGAGCACCGAGTCAAAAGATATGCCCTCTGAAGTGAAAACAGCAAGATCTAAGTTCAAAGGCCTACAAAACAAATCTGGAGCAATATCTGGTAAAAAAACTAGCACCGCTGGATCGGTGTCAAAATCAGCTTTCCAATGGTATCTCATTTGCGAAAAACAGATATCGTATGCAAGAAATACACCTGATTTCGTGAACACTGCTCTAGAATGGAGAAAACATTGTGCGCAATTAAATTTGACGGTCATATAGCCGTCGCAAAAAAAAATGAGCCCAAATTTGACAGCCAAATTGCCATCGGCGCACATGCACAACTACACTTATTTTTCAGAAAATTGTTTTTTGTATAAAAAAATTAAAAAAAAAATTACAGATTTTTTTTTTTTTAAATATTAAAAAGAAAATGGGTGAGGGGGGCACGTGGGCCCTCCCCCTGCTCCCAAGGGCAAGGGCCCTGGCAGGCTTGTGGGGCGTACCTGCGCAATGCAGTGTGCATACAGCCTGCGCAGGGGTTACATCACCCCACAAAAACTTTTTTTTAATTTTTTTTTTCTCCTAACCTTTTTTAAAAAGGTTTTTAATATTTTTTTTAATGAATTTTGTTTTAAAAAATTCATGGAGAAAAAATGAATATTTTACAATTTTTTTTTAATACCTCAAAATTTGTGCAGACGGCGAACAGGGCCGTACAAGCAAAAAAAAATTGCCTCAGAAATTGACGAAACGAAGGGCATTCTTAGGGTTTTTGGCTGCTATGAATGCAATGGTGACCTCCACTTGTGCTCAAACTACTCTAAAAAGTTGGCTACCTCTAGAGCTTACAAAAAATCTCCAAACTTCAAACCCTCACAGATCTGGCAAATAATGGCCAAAATCTGAAAAATAAAAGTCAATCCTGACTTTTTCAAGCGCTTTGAATCCAATGGTGAGGCCCAATCTGATCCAAAACTCCACATGAATGATCTCAAGGCATGATACCCTCGAGGAATCCCGAACGAACCCTGCAATGATTTTCTCAAAAAATCTAAGAAGGGGCTACAAATCAAGGCTCTGATACCATGTTAGAAACCCATGATCAAATTTGCAAACCAGAAAAACCTTCCATAGAAGAGAAAAACAAAAAAGTAAGAGATTTTCAAGAAGATGTGCAAATATTATTATTCGAGAATTCCAAATAAATTACAAGATATGATTTGCTTTATAAAAGCAAATATGCAAACCTAATCTTATCTTAAGCAACAAGATAGCTCGATAAGATAAAGATGAAAGCCTAAAACTTAGGAATTAAATAATTACCTAAGTAAACTTATGCAAAGTGTAATTAATAATTAATTACACCAACAGGGTTACCATTCCTTTCTTGAGCCTAAACCCAATGAAAATTTGGGTTGTGATTTCAAACTTCTTAGAATGGGTTCCCACTTTTAAATGGCCATCCATTCTAAAAGCATGAACAAGTACTTGTTTTGAAAATAGAAGGGGTACTTTTTTCAAGTTTATATCTATTTTTTTCCTTATTTTTTGTAAAATGTGTAACATAAAAAAAGGGGACCCTAAGTTTAGTGCATAAACCAAGGATTAGTTTTTCTCCTTTTTCAAAGGTACATTAAGATGCAAATCAACAAGGTGTTTAGATTGACTTTCAACCATGGAGGTGATCCAATCAGACCTAGATCTGACTATTTTAGGGTCTTGGAAATGTATTGGAATTGATTTTCCTTGATTAACCTAATTAGACTATGTAACACCCCACCACGAAAACCCCATAGGACAACTACAACAAATACATAATTATTATTTTTTAAATAAAGATTAGATTTCCATATCTTAGAAAAACCATAATTTAGAATATTCTATGTGGAAAAGATTTAAAATCAAAAAATAAAATACAGTTTAAAAAAATTGAAATTAGTGAATGATTTATAATTGTTTTTTTTTAATAAATTTAGTTAGTATATTTAATTTTTATTTTTTTTAAGTTTATTTTATTATGTTAAAGATAAATCATGGAATTATCATTGTGACTTTTTAATTAGCTTTTTAGCAAGTTTATAGACTTAATAAATAAATTATTTAAGTGTGGGAAGATATTTATTAAATTGATTATTGTATTTGGGATAAATAGAAATATTAGTGAATTTCCTTACTTTGATTTTTTTTAATTGATGAAAATGGTTATTTGATTGAGAATTGGATGATTTATTATTTAAATTCCTTATAGTTAATAATATGGTGTTATTTAATTGGATGTGATATTTTACTTTGTTCTTGTATGGATTAGCGTTATCTCCAAAGGTTAAGGAAAGTGTGAATGCATTTCTATGGTTGCATCTTTTTGGTTCATGTTGATACCATGTGGAAATTTGTGGGTGGTACCCTGTTATGAGCTATGATTCTTTTGGTTGAACACTATGGTACCAATTTCTTGGTTTTGGTTTTAGGGAAACCATAGGGGAGAGTGTCTCTTCTTTGGGCTAGTATACAAGTGGTCACCATTGAAAGAGTTTCCCTAATTAAGTGAAAACCTAATTAATTTACTTAGTGGGTTGGGTTATTCATCACATAACAAGATAAAAATATACACCTCACCCCTGTCGTTAGAGCTCCTAAAGGCTAAGGATGGGTGGGAAGACCTAGTCGATAAGGTCACTACCTTGTCTTCACGAAAGGTAGATGACTTCGCATGAGTCACCCTATGGGGCGACACCTTGAAACAGGATTTCTGGTTAATGATAGATGGAGGCGGCTCCTAGATTATAGGTAGTCTGGTGAATACATGAAGGCCATGTGATGACACTCTCCCATTAGTCCCCTTTGTTTCCCTTATTCTTATGCCTCTGGAGTTGTTTTAATTCTTTGAGTTTTTTATTTACTATTGATGTTTATGTTGTTTGTGGGCTTGAGTCTTGTGATGTGTGTCCTTTATGTTTGATTTTGTGGCTGAGGGTTCTTTCTTATCGACTCCTTGCACAGGGGGTGTTCCTTCAGGTCTACACAGTTGGGTGGAAATGTGCAATGCACCCATTGGGTCCCTAGTTGTGATGTGGTGTGGATGCAGTTGTAGTGATCTCAGAGCTCGCGGAGAGAAGATTGTACCTATGAAGAGTTCTCTTTCATTATTTTACTTTTATATTATTGATTGTACCATTCCCAATGTTATAAGGGAAGTGGCCTTGTAATGTAACTTTGATTTTATATTGTGTTGTATCTGTGGAAATATATTCCACATTTGTAACTTTGAACTCTAAAGATGAATATAGTATTATGTGATTTATGTTTATGAATTTATGTCTTATTCTTGTTGTACTTATATCATGTTTTATTCTCATTTCTTTCTTCCACTTTAGTTAGAATCATTTATCATTAATTATTGGGTTCATTTAAGTAACACACCATGTACCCCATAGGATTAGGTCAATGCTTTATGTTATATCTATGTTGTATAAATGTTTGTTTGTTACATTATGTAATTGTTATTTTAAAAATATATATATTGTATTTTTTGTATTTTTCCTATGGGGTTTGTTTGGCGGGGCGTTACAACTTGGTATCAGAGCCAAGGTTAACAACACTGGGTACTGTAGGTTCCATTATGTTAATCTTGTTGCATAACTTTGAACTTATGTAATCCCTTTCTTGTTGTGCAGAATCATGCCTAGGGGTTGGGGATGTGGGCATGGTCGTGATCATGGTCATGGTGGTCATGGAGTTGGTCATCCTAATTCTCCACCTCAAAGCTCCCATGAATCAGAGTAGGAGGAAAATCAGGGTTCCCAGAACAACCCTCCAGGTGGAGGCCCTAATCCAAAGCAGCAAATTCAGGGTGGTGAGTAGTTGCATCAATTGTTGGAAGATGTTCTTGGTCATCTGGGTCCTAGGCAAGATGAGCAGCAGGTGATCAGAGAGAGAGCAGTCACCGAGGAGGAATGAGATACTAGCAGATCAGGATACAATGGCTGTTGGACATATGAGAGATCTCCTTAGAGCACATCCTCCTATTTATGATGGCTCTGGTGGAGGTTTGGAAGCTGAAACTTGGCTTATTGATCTGGATCGATACTTTGTTATGCATCCCTATAGCAATAATACTACAAAAAGGTGTGCCATCATGCACCTCAGAGGATTTGCATCCACATGGTGGCAATTGGAAGAACAAAAATTACACCTTGACATCAGTTTAGTGATATGGGAATTGTTCTTAGAACAGTTCAAGGCTTGTTTCTTATCTAATCACTGGAGGCAGTGTCGGGTAGATGAATTCCATGACTTGAGATAGATGGCAATGTTCGTAGAGAAGTATGAGCACTGCTTCTTCAAGCTTAAGTAATAAGCCAAAATTGCTAATGATGAGGCTATGCTAGTACAACATTTTTTCAGAGGTCTGAATGTCAGGATTAGTGGGAGTGTCTGAGTCTTCAAGCCGAAGACAATGGAGGTTGTTGTCGAGAAAGCTTGCCTTGTGGAGGAGAATATGACCTTGGCTTTAGGAGTCACATTGGAGTTTAAATCAATAGTACTCCTACTACAATTTGGTGGTTCACGTGGTGGGCATTCTCAAGCTACAGGTCCTTCTAGGGCTCATTATGCACCCACTAAGGGTGGAAAATAGTAGTTTCAATCAAAGAATAATCCCTCGTAGTCTCATTAGAGAAAAATACTTCAATCTAGGAGGAATCTCCATTGGCAGAGATCGCAGCATAACCGGGTTGAGCAACTAGCACAATCCTCACAGCCTACACCTAGCCATGGTAGCTATCAATAGTCTAATGTTCCATCTGGTGTCATAGGGTTTGGCCATGGTACTAGGTATTTCAGTTGTGGGTAGTAGGAACATATTTTTAGACAGTGTCTATAGAGGAGCACTACAGGGTTTAGTTAGAGGTCAGTAGCATCTAAGCTGATTGTTGGAGACGTTGGTAGGTCTCATCAGGTTTTTGCCACGGTGTTTAATCATCAAGTCGATCACCAGGGCACTATGGTGGAGGTATCATGTTTGTTGTAGGGAACTCCTATTTCTATATTGTTTGATTGTAGTGCATCGGATTCCTCTATTTCCCCTTAAGTTGTTAAGCGTTGTAATCTAGTTGCGGCAAAGCAAGGTGTTAAGTGGCATGTTGAATTAGCTTCTCGGGCAAAAGTGTCAATGGAGTTTCTTGTTTCGGGATGTAAGTTGGAGTTTGGTTCAGTTGTGACTTCGGTGAATCTTTGAATTCTTCCCTTGGATACTTATGATGTCATATTGGGGATGGATTGGTTGAGTGCACACCAAGTGACAATTGATTATTTTCATAAGTTTTTTCATTGTCAGGATGATTCTAGAGGTGAGGTTGAAATTGTTGGCATTCAAAATCCTATCTCCTTGAGGATTATCTCCACAATGTAGTTAAAGAGGTGTTTTTGTCAAGGGTGTCAGTTGTTCTTTATCTCAGTTGGTGCCTTGGATATGGAGGAGAGTCAAGAGATTACTTTGGATGATTATCCTCTCCTAAAGGAGTTTTTTGATGTGTTTCTAAGTGAGATACCTAGGATACCACCTAAGCATGACATCGACTTCTAAATTGATCTCGTTCCAGGAGCTGAGCCTATCTCTAAGGCTCCTTATAGGATGACAACTCAGGAGCTTCAAGAACTCCAATTGTAGTTGGAAGAATTGCTCGAAAAGGGGTTTGTTTATCCTATTGTTTCCCTTTGGGGAGCACTGGTCATTTTCATGAAAAAGAAGGATGGTTCGCTCTATCTATGTATTGATTACAGGCAATTGAATAAGGTGACAGTGAAGAATTGCTACCCCTTGCTGAGGATTGATTATTTGTTTGACCAAATCAAGGGAGTAAAGGTGTTCTCTAAAATTGACCTCAAATTAGGATACCATCAGTTGCAGATTGGTGGGGAGGATATTCACAAAACTGCATTTCGTACCTGGAATGGACATTATGAATTTACTGTCATGCCATTTGGGTTAACTAATGCACCCTCAATTTTTATGAGCTTAATGAATGGTGTTTTCAAGACCTATCTAGACCATTTTGTGCTTGTGTTTCTCGATGACATACTTATCTACTCTAGATCCATGGAGGATCATGACAAACACCTGAAGCTAGTGTTGTAGTGCTTGAGAGAAAACTACTTGTTTGCAAACTTGGAAAAGTGAGAATTTTATAAGTCTGAAGTAAAATACTTGGGGCATGTGATCTCTGGAGAAGGCATCACCGTGGATCCCTCAAAGATCCAAGCTATTATATATTGGCCTACTCCCAAAAAAATTCTAGAAATTCACAACTTTATGGGATTGGCAGGCTATTATCGACGGTCTATACAAGGTTTCTCTAGGGTTGCACATCCCATCACCTCTCTATAGAGGAAAGGAAAGAAATATGATTGGTCAAAAAAAAATTAGTTGGCTTTTCAAACACTTAAAGAGAAGCTGACTAGTGTGCCTATTCTTATTGTTCCTAATTTGACTCATTACTTTGTGGTTTGCACATATGCGTCCTTGGAAGGGTTAGGGGTTGTTTTGATGCAGGATGACAAGGTGATAGCATATGATTCATGTAAGCTCAAGGACCATGAGCTAAATTACCCTACTCATGACTTGGATTTGACCACAGTTGTTCATGCTCTGGTAAGGTGGAGGCATTTCTTGTTGGGCCACAGGTTTGAGTTGCACAGTGACCATCGTAGTTTGCAATACATTTCCACGTAGTCGAATCTTAATGCTAGACAAAGATGGATGGAATTCCTCTGCGAGTATGATTTTGAAGTGAAATATATTTAGGGCAAGGAGAATGTAGTGGTAGATGCTCTAAGAAGTCGTCATCATGAGTTATCCTTTGTGACTCTTGAGGCTAATCTAAAAGGTCAGATTCTTGCAACACTTCCTTCAAACAGCTAGTTCTAGGAGGTGAAGTCAAAGATGGAGTCAGGTAGAGTACTTAAGAGAAGGTTTATTGGTTATATTCTTGATTCCAATGGATTTTGCAATGTTCGGGTCACATATATGTTCCTTCCTCAGAGGGTCTTTGTAATCTAATCATGTCTGAAGCTCACCAGGCTCCTTATTTGGCTCATCCAGGAGTTAAAAAGATGTATGTAGATCCTCATCCATTATACTTTTGGGCAGGGATGAAGAGGGATATAGTAGATCTTGTGGTGAGATGCTTGGATTATCAGAGGGTGAAGGAAGAGCACCATCATCCAACATGTCTTCTACAGCCCAATCTCGTTCCAAAATGGAAATGGGATATTATATATATTGACTTTATTGTCGGGTTGTCAATGACTGTACGTCAGCATGATTCTATCATAGTCACCATTGACAAGTTGACCAAGATGGTATATTATCCCCTATTTAGTCTTCCTATACTGCATTGTTTGTGGCTAAAATTTTCATGGATGACATTGTGAGGCTACATAGGATTCTGCGAAGAATCATTTCTAACAAAGATCCAGTGTTCACTTCTATGTTGTGGACCTCATTGTAGCATGCCTTGGGAACATAATTGAACTTCAATTCTACTTACCATCTAGAAATAGATGGTCAGACTGAAAGGGTCAATCAGGTTCTCAAGGACATGCTTTGCATGTATGTTATGGATCAATAGTATCGATGGGAAGACTATCTGCATTTGGTTGAGTTTTCCTACAATAACAATTACCACAGTTCGATCGGGATGCCACCATTCTAGGCTTTGTATTGTCACCCATGTTGAACATCTCTGAGTTGGGACCATTTGGAGGAAAAGATTCTTCTTGGGCCAGAGATGCTACAGGAAATGGAGCAATAAGTTGCTTGCATTAGAGAGAACTTGGTAGCAGCTCAGGATCGGCAAAAGAAATACGCTGATGCGCATAGGTTTGATCATCAATTTTCAATGGGTGATCATGTGTTTCTTTGTTTGCATCCATGAAAGAGCCCTATCTGTTACGGAAAAGGATCTAAGTTGGCACCTCATTTTGTGGGTCTATTTGAGGTTCTAGAAAGGATTGGACCCATTGCTTACCATTTAGCCTTGTTGCCCAGCCTTGCATGCATTCATGATGTGTTCCATATTTTTGTTCTTAGGCCTTACTTTCCTGATTTATCTCATGTACTAGATTGGAATGCTCTTTGGGTCAAGGACGGGCAGCTCGCATTAGAGCCTGTGGCCATTCTACAGCACAAGAGACTCGTGCTCAAAGGCAGAGAGATTAATCAGGTGCGGGTCCAATGGGACCTAAATTATGAGACTTCAGTGACATGGGAGGATGCATCCCAAATCCAAGCCTCTTTTCCTTATTTGTTTTTCGGCTTCCAGGAGTAAGCCTATTTCTAGGGGGGATTAGTGCCTCTCATGTTCTGATACTCTGATATTGCTTTGGTGTGTCTTTTTCTTCAGTGTGATTTTTGGTTATGTTCTAATGCATATTTGATACTCTATTTGACAGCTTTTTCGCCATATGTTGGGTGTGGCAAACAGTTATGCTTATTTTCTTATGATGGTTGGACTTATGTGTCGGATACTCATGTTATGATTATGTGATTCCTAGATTATGTTTATTTAGTTGATTTGGGTGAAGGAGACGGGGTGGCATCACACATCCGTGAGTGCCCTACCTCACTATAACTCTCCTTCACAATGTGTTTGATTATGAATTACTTGCATATGTATATTTTGTTCGACATTTTGTGCTATGCAAGAATGCAGGTACTGAGTGTCGACTCCACCCGCATTGTCGAGTCTGAACGCATCATACAAATCCAATGGTTAATGTGGTTAGGGAGTTGGTAAGAAAGTACCCCCACCTATGTTAGTGGTTGGTCTAGGGATTGTTCATGTCATTTTTGTACTTCGTTCGTGTGGGTATGGTTGTTAATTAAATCATTTTATTTCATGAGTTTTATAAGTGTGTTTATGGCTTGGTTTAGTGCTTTATGATTTAAATTAAATTCTAGTCTATGGTGCAAAATATTAAATTAATGAAAGGTTCAATATTGCTTATGATATTAATACTTTAGAAAATTATGGTGTACATTAGCACTTTTATTATTATTTTAAAATATGAAGCTATCCTTTAATTTAAATCATTAAATTAAATAAATAGTTAGATAAATTATTATGGTTTATTTTTAAAAGAAATAAAGTTAAGGAAATCATTATCTTATTTGTTTTAATTAGAAAAAGGTGATTTAATAAAATAAATTTTAAACTTCAATTATAATTAAGTGAAATGTTGTTTAAAATTATTATTAATTAATTGTTTATTTTTCAAAAAAATTAATTTTATTAAAATGAAATTAAAATATTTAAAAGGCATATTTTATGGTGTAAATTAATTATGGAAGATTCTTCTTCCAAAATTGGAAAATGGCAAAAATGGTGGGTTAAGTGGAATTTGCATGGGAAAGTTGTCAGAAAATTTATGACAACTTCTGATTTGACTTTTTTGGAAAAAGTATATTTCCAAACATTGCCTTTTCGAAAAAGTAAGAGGGAGGAAATGAAAAAATGAAAAAATGTATGCAACTCAAAAAAAAAATTGTTAAAAATTTTTCTAAGGATTAGTAATCTGTGTGGTTTTTCAGTAATTTGATCTGAGAAGATTTGATTTTTGGCTTGCACTAGGTTTTGTTGTCGAATCCGTTGTTATTGGGGTGTTGAATATCTGGATTTTGGAATATTGCAGCTGGCTGGAGTCACGCATCATTTTGTCCTCGAATCGAGCTTTACGTAGGACTCCGGGTAATTCGAATTTCATAATTTGATATCTGTAGATTTAGTTTTTAAAAGGAGAAAGGAATTTTTTTTGAAAGAGAAAATATGTTTTACATGTGTGTGTTTGGGAAAATCCTATTCTCTGTAATTATTTCTTCTTGTATGTAGATTTCTCCTTCCTCTATAATTTTCATTCTGGAATTATTGTTGAAATCTCGATTCCCTCTGTCTTTGGAATCTTCTCAGTTTTAAACCTTTGAAAATCTCTCTCATCTGAGAACCCTTTCGTTCCTTGTATTTTCCCTATTCAAGCACTTTGGAAATTTTTATACTTCTTTTTTGTTATTGTATTTCTTTCATGGGAAAATTTTTAGATAAAATAAACATATATATGATATTTTATTATTTTTTGTAGTTTTTAAATATTAATGTGGAGGTTTTAATATATATGTGTAAATATATATATGTGTGTGTGTGTGTATTTTGTGCATATATTCAATTTATTTTGTGCTTCAATTGCAACAACATTAGATGAATTGATATATATTTGTTTCAGTATTTATATACATATATGTATATATGTATACACACACACACACACACACACACACATCTCTCTCTCTCTCTCTCTCTCTCTCTCTCTCTCTCTCTCTCTCTCTCTCTCTCTTTCTCTCTCTCTGTTTCTATGTGTGTGTCTGTGTGTGCATATAGTGTATATGCAGGAAATGTGTGCAAATAATGAAAAATAAAAATAAGTTATTCCCTACAAAAATTTTATATATAAAGGGGAAAAATGTTATTTGTAAATTTTGTTTGAAAATGTCTTTTAATTTAAGTTGTATTTAGAATCTGAGGAAAATAAAATTTATGATTTAAAATGTACTGTAGAATTTGATTTCATTATTTTTTAGTCAAACTGTACTGTGATATATTAGAATAGTTGTTTAAAATAAATAAATATTATAATCAAATTTTGAACTTAGAAGATTGATATCTAAAATCTCCTTTTTACTTTGAACTAATTTTTAAAATAAAGATTAGATTTCCATATCTTAGAAAAATCAGAATTTAGAATATTCTATGTGGAAAAGATTTAAAATCAGAAAATAAAATATAGTTTAAAAAAATTGAAATTAGTGAATGATTTATAAATTTTTTTTAATAAATTTAGTTCGTATCTTTAATTTTAAGAAAATAAAAAAACTTATTTTATCATGTTTAGATAAATCATGGAATTATCATTGATGCTTTTTAATTAGCTTTTTAGCAAGTTTATATCTACTTAGATATTTAATAAATGAATTATTTAAGTGTAGGAAGATATTTGTTAAATTGATTATTTTGCTTGGGATAAATAGAAGTATTAGTGAATTTCCTTTGATTTTTTTAATTGATGAAAATGGTTATTTGATTGAGAATTGGATGATTTATTATTTAAATTCCTTATAGTTAATGATATAGTGTTATTTAATTGGATGTGATATTTTACTTTGTTCTTGTATGGATTAGCGTTATCTCCAAAGGTTAGGGAAAGTGTGAATGCATTTCTATGGTAGCATCTTTTTGGTTCATGTTGAGACCATGTGGGAATTTGTGGGTGGTACCCTATTGTGAGTTATGATTCTTTTGGTTGAACATTGTGGTACCTGTTTCTTGGTTTTGGTTTTAGGGAAACCATAGGGGAGAGTGGCTCTTCTTGGGGCTAGTGTACAAGTGGTCACCCTTGAAATAGTTTCCCTAATTAAGTGAAAAACTTATTAATTTACTTAGTGGGTTGGGTTAGTTATCATATAACGAGATAAAAATATACACCGCACCCCTGCCGTTAGTGCTCCCAAAGGCTAAGGATGGGTTGGAAGACCTAGTTGGAAAGGTCACTACCTTGTCTTCAGGAAAGGTAGATGGCTCTGCATGAGTCACCCTATGCGGCGACACCTTGAAATAGGATGTCTGGTTAACCATAGATGGAGGTGGCTCCTATATTATAGGTAGTTTGGAGGATACATGAAGGCCATGCGATGACACTCTCCTATTATGCCCCTTTGTTTCCCTTGTTCTTGTGCATCTGGAGTTGTTTTAATTCTTTGAGTTGTTTATTTACTATTGATTTTTATGTCATTTGTGGGCTTGATTCTTGTGATGTGTGTCCTTTATGTTTGATTTTGTGGCCAAGTTTTCTTTCTTATCGACTCCTTGCATAGGGGGTGTTCCTTCGGGTCCACACAGTTGAGTGGAAATGTGCAATGCACCCATTGGATCCCTAGTTGTGATCATGGTGTGGATGCAGTTGTAATGATCTCAGAGCTCGCATAGAGAAGATTGTGCCTATGAAGAGTTCTCTTTCATTATTTTACTTTTTTATTATTGATTGTACCCTTCCCAATGTTATAAGGGAAGTGGCCTCAAGTAATGTAACTTTGATTTTATATTGTGTTGTATGTGTGGAAATATATTCCACATTTGTAACTTTGAACTCTGAAGATGAATATAGTATTATGTGATTTATGTTTATGAATGTATATCTTATTCTTGTTGTACTTATATCATATTGTATTCTCATTTCTTTCTTCCATTTTAGTTAGTATCATTTATCATTAATTGTTGGGTTTTTTAAAGTAACACACCATGTACCTCATAGGATTAGGTTAATTCTTTATATTATAACTATGTTGTATAAATGGGTTATGTGCATGATCATGATGGGCCAAAAAGTGGCAATATGATGGGTATTTGTAGCGTATGTGGCTGATGACTTTTTTTTACCCAAAATTGATGAAATAAAAAGGGTTTTTAAATGAGATTCTCAGCTTTCCACCAATATAAATTATACTTTACTTTGAATTTAATAAATAATTATTATTCATTTTCTATTTGAATTACGACTAAAGTCCTGATTGATAGGTGGTTGAAAAACATCTATATCTTTCAAACGGTATCACATTTTTTGGAATCCAAACATGTATCACATTCTATGCTTTGCATAATATAGGATTAAAAAAAAAGAATTTCATGAAGTTTTGACCAAGTTAAGGTGGTTACATACAATTTTTATATTTTTAAAATTTGTAATAAAAATCCATAAGTAATTATTTACCTAGAAAAAATTACAAAAAATATGAATGCATCCAAACATGAGTCCTCTAATTATGTATAAAATCTTATAAAAAATATTAACATTTTATTGTGGTTAGGTGGTAGCAGACACCACTTCTTATTTTTTCCTCAATTTAAGTAAATTGAAATTTCAAATTTTCACCAAATATAATTTTTTTTTTAAATAAACCTAGTAGTTTAGAAACTACATTCAATTTTATATAGATTCTATTCTTACATATTTTTGAAATAATATAGATAACTTATGCAAATTTTTACGTCAATTTGTCTGACTCTGATTTTTCTGATTTTTTTGCCACTTAAGGGCCTATTTTTTCCATGATGATCCTGCACATACCCAATGTTTATTTGTTGCATTGTGTAATTGTTATTTTTTTAAAAGAAATTATTATGTATTTTTTGTAGTTGTCCTATGGGAATTGCGTGGCGGGGCATTACAAACTACGTGTTCTAATATGAAAAATGCAAGAAATTGATGATTAATAAGTGGTCACAAAAGTTTGTAGGTATATCCAGGAAGGGTAGAGTGTTGTGTACCTATCCCAAAAAATTCAATTCAATCACTATAGGAGGAAATAGTCACCCAAGGGAATATCTATCCTTGTATGGCTACTCTAGATCTATTTTCACAGTCTTCTAATGTTGGATTTGAGCTTCCAATTCCCCCCTGTAAATTTTTTGAATTGATATAAGATAAATCTATAGGTGAGTTTCTGTGAGTTGAAAAGGTGTAGGGTTTTGAATGTAAAAATTGATAAATGATCTTCAAACTCCTTTCAGTTCTCTCCAAACCTGAAACTTACACATTCAAATAGAGAGGACATGTTGTGTCATTTAGGAGCTTTCCTTTTTCAAACCTCATGTTAGTGTTTCCACTTCCACAATGGCAATGCCAAAGATAAATGATAGGATGGAATGATGAATCCATAAATTTTTGCCACTCACCACCCTTTAATGGCTTCCTTGAAGGACTAAATTCATGCACATCACCTCAATGTCTTGTATCTTGCTTTCTTTATTTGATTGAATTGCTTGGAGACCTACAAAAGGGTTAGCCTTTACAAACATGAAAAAATGAAAACATGAACTCACATACACTTTGACATGATACTTGGACCTTAAATTGCTACAATAATATTCAAAAAATTTCCCTTAATTTCCCTTGATTGATCTTAGGACCTTCAACTTTCTCTCCTTTCATGAATTGCTTCCTTCATCATAAAATTTCCTTCTAATTGCTCAAAATGAGAGGAAAACATGCTTTTATATGCATTTTAAGTAATCCTTTTGGGTAAGGGCTGATCTGAGGTCATTTTCAAATCATAAAATCCCACCAATTGAAGTTTCAAACATTCAAAATTTTACCTTGAGGACAGTGATGCCATTGAATGTCATAAAGTGTCTCAAAATGGTGTTAGTGTCGACCTAATTTTTAGCCCAAATTTATAGGGATGATGGGGAATTAAATATATTTTATTAATCTAGTCATAAACTTGGTGAATTGTTATTATAAATAAAGTTATGGTAAAAATAGGGGGTCAAGTTAGTGAAATTATCAAGGGTGGTAATTTTTTACACTACATTTAGCCCTGACTTTAGTGAGAGTATGAACTTATGCTCAAACTCACATTAAAGGAAGAATATTTCAAGATGGGTTCAATTATTCAAATTTGAAGAGATAGGATAAATATGAATCTAGGGGAAGTGTGCAAGACCCCAAGATCCAATATCCTATGACAATAGAACATAGGGACACAAGAACAAACACATGTGAAGTGAAATGCAACAAGACAAAAAACACAAACATACACGTCCAAAACATGAAGCATACATGATGAAAATACATGACATAACATATAGATAATGAAAAAATAAACATAAACATGATACAAAAATAATGCGAACACAAAGAAGACACATAAAAAGATGCACAACAAAAATGCAAGGTTAGTATTAAAGGTATTCAAGTTGGTAAAGCAAAGAGACATCAATCTTAAATTATCTCAAATAACAAATGCCATCCATTAAATATGTTGTCTAAAAAAATGATTCTCTTACAAGGATGTAAAATCACTAACAACCACATGGATCTACTGGCTAGAAAGTTGTGTTATGCTATGTGTTTATGTGATATGATGGGTTCCATGAGGCTAGCAAGTTGTGTTATGCTAGACACTCATGAAACACATAGCTCTACTAGTAAAGTTTGATATTTGCTAGGTGAATCACAAATAGGAGGCACCATGAGATAGTGAAGTCCAATATTCACTAGGTATTCCCCTAAGATAAAATAGAAAAATGAGAAACACACTAGGTCTAATGAAGTCCGCTATTCACTAGGTGTGAACCTATGTCGACCATACTAAGAGTTATACTCCCTGATAACTCTAATAAGGTGCTAAGAAATTATCAGGATGTTATGCCAATGCAACATTAAGCTCAACACGTGTGAACAAGGTGATGCAAAAATACCAATGTCAACGCACCACTAAGTCCAATGCATGTGAACAAAGTGAAGAAAATAATGTCAATGTATTCCCCCCTTAAAATGTCAACATACTTGTTATGTTTGTATTTTAAGGAGAAAGGGGAGAAGAGGGGATCCTTGAAAATAATGCATGCCCCCCAAAATTGGTTATCCTTTCCCCCCAAGTGTAGAGACAAGGATAGCCACACCAAGGACTATCATGTTTTTGTCATGAAAAATATGGTCATACTTAAGATTTTACCACCATGAATGGCAATGAGAAAAACACATAACTTGCTAAAAATTCCACATAGTGATGAGCAACATGATAGGATGAATATCATTATTGATTAAAGGAATTAGGTACATCAACACAAGGAAGAGAACCACAATCCTTAAGATGTATTTTATTACTCAAGGCCCGACATTCACTGGTAGAATGACTATGCACTTGATGATTGCATAAAATGAGCTTTTGTTGTAGAATTTATTTCATGTTTCTGGAGGAAGAGTAATCAAGCAGGCTTTGAGAATCCTTGACAAGATATTATCTTGATCAATAGTAGGGGACATTTCTTTCCCCTGTGAAGAAAATATTTCTTTCTTATCACAACATGGCATGCATAAAGTGGATGATAATGTGTTAGATGAATATGGGGAGAAATGTTGGAAACCTAGACCCTACTTTGAAAAGTATGGTATAGACTTCTCTTGATCCCTATCATTTTTTCATGTTTTCATTATATCCATGTTCAGAAAGAATTTTGTATCCAAGACCATAACTTGCATCCAACTTAGATGAAGATATTTTATCTGCATGCTTCTATGAAGGATTGGCTTCTTCCTGAGCATGCAAATCCTTTTTAAATTTTTTAAAGTTAAGCATCTTCCACTCACAAGGGATGGGAGTTTAAGAGCTCCCATCATCACTATGGGTTGATGTTGTTGATGTAGATCCAATTTGAGCAAATGAAACACAAGATTCTTTTGGTTTAGATTGTGATATTTTGTACTCTCCCATAAAGGAAGTGTAAAATATAATGAACCCCAATCATCCCCAAAACATATGTCTTAAGATGAATTGTTAGCATGATAATTATTTGTATTTTAACTCTTTGGAATTTGATGGAAATATTTTAGACTCCTCTTTGAAACAAGGTGTAAAATATAATGGCCCCCAATCATCATCTAATATTTTTGTTGTAGGTGAAGGACGATTATAACTTTGTTAATCTACTTTAACCATGTATATCTTGTTATTATATTCATACTTCATCTCACAATGAAGATTATATGGGACTCCCTTCATGGTATGAATCCATGGTCTACCTAGGAGAAGGTTGTATGAAAGAGGTCTTGGCATGATATGGACAAGGGTAGGAAAAACCATGGGTCCAACCTTAATGCAAATCATGATTATTCCTAATGATTTCTTATTAACATTGTCAAAACCATGAATATTAACATCACTAGTTGCTATAAGATTCTTGTCCATGCCAATTTTATCTAGGAGGCCAATGATACAAACATTAAGACCTGCTCCGTTGTCTATGAGAGTATGCCTAACTCTAGTTTCACTAATGATTAATTTTATCATTATGGCTTCATGTTTATTTTATATCTCAAGTGAAGGTAATTTGTATTGAGGGAATGCAATATCCAACTTTTTCACTTGCATACAATCAAATAAGGTAGAGCTACATCATTTAGTCTAGCAGAAGGTGGGACATTAGCCTTCTATAAATCCTTTTGGAGCATCCTATGGTATGTAGGTCATATTTGAATCAAGTCCCAAAGGAAAAAAATTTCTATAGTACTATAAAGTTTCTCAAAAAGATCATACTCCTTACCACTATGCTGAGGAATGTTATATGTGTGAGCAATTTCATGATAACTTATTTGTTGTGACACATTCTTAATAGTGAGTTCTTTTGTAAATTCTAAGATATGGAAAAGGGGTTTAGGAGGTCCTATAATGAGAGGTGATCTAATTGTTACTTATGCATTCATAACCTCAATTGAGTTACCTACTTGTTGATGTTCTGCTATCAGGGGTAGGATCTAATGTCAACTTAGCATCTTCATCTATGGCATCCATCTTACTATCTTTTGAAATAAATATATCAATGATTTCATCCTCCTATGACACAATATCTTCCCAAGTAGCAGAGGTTTTGGGAGAGAACCAAATAATATTCTCATGACACTCAATAATTGGATCCTCCAACACCAAGGTACCTTCTTCACAAGTCAATGAGATATAAAGAGAAGAACAACTATGATTATCATGATTGTCCATGATGGTATCCTATTGCACCAGAGTATTCTCACAAGTAGGGAAGATGTTGGGAGGTGAATGAAGATTAGGAAAAGTGATATTAAGAAATGTGTCAATGATTTCATTTTCTTGTGTTAAGATACTTTCACAATTAGGATAGATAGTATGAGAATCACTACCATGATTATCATGAGTATCAATGATTGCATTTGTTGGAATGTTAGAAACCTTAATTGATGATCTAGGTGAGATGAAATCACTAAGGCATCATCTAACATATCAAAGTCATCACAAATAAAGGGATTGGTATATATAATGAACTTGTGGAAAGAGATATAATATGATCAAATGACTATGCTTTCCCCAAGATTAATCATTAAATTTAAATTTTAGTTTATGTTTACACAGATTAAGATTATTTAGGATTGAAAACATATTTATAAACCTGATGCAAGAAAAGATCTAGAAACTAGATTCTAGATATGAAAATTGATAATAAGTATCAATTTGTTTTGGAGATCTAAAGCAGGTTTTTGGAGGATTGGGACACCCTAGGGTGTCTATGTCCTTCTAGGTCTCTTTTTGAATTTTTAATTTCAAAGGCACTAATGATAGAAACTAACTGTATTACAGCTTGCAGGCCTAGATTTAGAATTGATTCTATTGCTATTTTGTGATATTTTAAGTTTGGAATATGTTGTAACAACCTAGGGTTTTGAATTTTTGCAAAAATGAAAACTATTTTACCCAAATTATGTAATATTTCAAAAAATGTAAACAATTGTTCTACAAATCTAATAATTTCCAACACTAAAATACAAAAAAAATTATAATTTTGCAACAAATTAAGAAAAATGAAACCTTTATTTCACATGCAAATTTCAAATCAGAACTTAGCAAGCAAAAATAAATTGATAACACAAAGACAAAGATCTATGCAAAAACAAATTGAGCCACCAGTAGTAGGACAAAGCCACCCAATGTTTTCCTCATCCTAAACAAAGGGTAAAAACTGAAAGTTTGAATGTTTAGTAGTTTGCTTAAGGATTCTAGGTATGTGTGCAAACAAGTTTTACAGTGATTTCTTTTCTTGAATTTTCTCAATTGAATACAATGAAACTCAAAAGAAATTATGTAACAATAAATGACAATTGTGAATACAATTTTAAATGTAGATATGACCTAAATGACTAAAATAAACCCTAATACAACCTATGATGTAACATTTTATGCAATTTTTTTGATTTTTTTGTATTTTATGATGCAAAAATGAAACCCTAAATGAACAATGCAAGACAAGGTAATGCAAAACCTAGATCTAGGGTTGAATTACTTCAGGTTTTAGAAGGTTATTATGATATAAAAACATCAAGTTCACCAAAATGTAACATAGAAAAAGGGAACCCTAAGTTTAGTGCATAAGCCTAGGATTAATTTTTCTCCTTTTTCAAAGGTACATTATGATACAAATAAAAGGTGTTTAGATTGACTTTCAACCATGGAGGTGAGCCAATTAGACCTAGATCTACAACTTTTAGAGTCTTGGAAATTGATTGGAATTGAATTTCCTTGATTAACCTAATTAGACTATGTTCCCTAATATGAAAAATACAAGAAATTTTTGACTGATAAGCGGTAATAGATCCAGGTAGAGCAGAGTGTTGTGTAAGTTTCTTGTAGGGGGTCATAATTCATTTGTTCTATTTGATCCTCTATTTGCGTGATATGGCTTTGAAGGCTCCTTGTTATGTTGGGCCATTGTAAGAAAAAGTAATATATTATTTTGGCATCCTTGATGTCGTCCTTGGTCTATTTGATTTGTCACTCCAATTGAGTTTGTGCAATATCATATCTCTTAATGAACTATTGGGTACATTATGCTTATTGAGTTCATCCTAGGCCTCCTTATATTTTCTTTCTGGGATGTTAGATCCTTCTATTTTCTAGTGACTAATTATTGAAGTTGGTGAGACAAGGGGAGAGATTGATCCTTGGAAAAATTTGGAATAGATTTATGGAGCACATGTATGGCCTCCTGCAACTATTCTATTTATTGTACATGTTTTTGGAGAAGTTCTTCTCTAGTGGCAGTCTAGAAAATTTCCCCTAATTGTAACTTTTGAATAGGTGAAATTCTAGATAGATTAACTTGGGATTCCACCAATAGAACTTGGAGAATTTGTGGAGGTGGTTCTAGTTGGAGGTGGTGCAAATTAGATTTTTTGTTGTTGTGCTAACAAAATTTTAATGGCGGAGATAGTATATAATGGAGTAGATATTTCTCCAGAGTCATCCTTATTCTTTGTTGGTTCTTCTCCAGGGCCCCTTATGTTTTCTTTGGGTTTCTCCATCTACTCGTCCATGTTAGTTTTAGTTTGGGGAATATTTTCCTCTTGGGTTAGACCCATTTCTTGCTCTAGTTCCCTGTTCACCTCCTCGTAGAGCTTCTAGGTAGCCTCTTTGGTCTCCTTTCAAAGAGCTCATGTGTCCTTTGGGTCATCTGGCATGAGTCTATCAACTTGGTGTTTAGTCTGTAGCTCATTTTCCTATGCTTGCACCAGAGCTTGTTTTTGCTCCTCTATAATGTTAGGGCTTAGTTTCAATATAGCTTGCTCCTTTATTTCTTTATCCTGGGCCAAGGATTTAGCCATTTTTCCCTTATTCTTGCTACAATTTTTTCCTCAAGAAACCATTTCATTGCTTCCTCGATCCCTTTATTCTAGTAATTCACATACCTTACTAAGCTTTGAATTATTTTATCTTCATTTTCCTCATTATACTCCTCATACATTTTTAGGATCTACAGTGGCATCCCATGATGAACAATAGCATTAAGAGTTTCAAGCACATTGATTGGATCATCTGATAGTATCAAATATTTTTTCTCTAGGTTTTTCTTGGTTTTTCTCAATTTTTGTTGCTTCGGTTTGGTTGGAGGAGTTCCCTAAAGTATTTTGTTTTCATTTCCTTTTTGTAGAGGTTGCTCGACCTCTTCTCATTCCTCTGAGATCTCTTCTACGTTATCTTCCTTTGTATCCTCTTTCTACCTTTGAGCTCTCTAGTTTTTCCTTGCTTATCGAGTTCTCTTTGGGTCTTGTGGTGGTTTCCCTGATGGAGAGGATGTTGATTCCAATGTCAAAGGTCCTTTTGATGTTCCTATTCAGGTAGTATTTGACCTTGTATCCCTTCTGCCAGAAGGTTCTAATTGTGTTAGAGTGGTTGCTTCTGGTTTCAGTCCTTCTTCCAACATGCCCCTCTTATGAATTTTCTTTCTATTATTTTCCAATTCCTCTTGGTTTTCTTTGTTAATATTCTTTTCCATTACTTATTGGTAGGTTCCAAACCTCTCTACTTTGGGATTCCTTAGGTTCTGGAGTAGGGTTTCCATGTACACATCTATTTCTTGAGGTGTGACTTTGTATGGTAGTGTCTAAATCCATACAATGTGAGGTTCAACCACCTCCATATATGTGTAGTTTTCTTCCACCATGAATTTTATAGTACTTTTATATTATTTGGCTAATAAGTAGGCGGTCGAGTCCCTTAATTTCATTTGTTCCTAGAAGGTTTTGAAAAACCCCCAGTATGCTACTTGTCATGCTTGAAAATTCTCAAATTGATGGGTATGGTACGTAATTTAGGAAGCTATGGTCTAGTCGAGTTGTCAAACCTTACCTTTGAAGTTGGGTAAATCATTCAAAAAATAAAACATTAAACAGATAAGTAATGTTCCATATCAAAATTGATACTTGGAATTCTTGATCTTATGTAGGTTTTCTAATAGTTTTTCCCTCACAACCTCACACAAATCAAAGTCTTTTCCTTCAACCACCATTTTTTATGTGAAGTGGACTTTGGTTGTGGTTGGAATGGAAATTTTTTTAGGCTATGCCCATTGCTGCATATCGAACTCTAGGATTGGTAATCGTCTTAAGGCTTAGGATTCTACCATCAAATGTGGCTTTGGTTAGCTTCTCTACTTCACTATTTTTAATGGACTTTTTGGTTGGAATCCCTCATACCATTCTCATCCTATTTATAGCATGGATGACCTCTTTTTTAATTCTATGTGGCTTATCTAAATACATGAAGTCATCATGTGCTCAACTTGGCACAATTCGAACCTATTCCTCTTCATTACAAAACTATGGGTAATCTTTTCATACGTCCAAAATATTTCAGCCTGCCTATATGTACTCCAACTTATAAGTTTTATCATAATCCTCTAGTAGTTGGAAATGGAGGTCTTCTAGCTTGGTTTTTTTTATTTCTACAATGGGTTCATGGAAGTATTTTCAGATGCCTTCTAGGTAGAAAACATTGTGTGGTACTGCTGAAAAATTCCCCCTCTTTGTCAGTTATCATTATTTTGAATGGGAACCCTTTGAATACTAGTTTGAGCTTCCTATATATGTTAATTACCATGGGAGCAGCCATTTTTAGTGCAGGTCTGATTTTTTGAAGGGCTTTCCTTGGAAATTTTCTCTTTTTTGGTGGATGCTTAGTACACACTTTGCTCATAATTACATTTGTGAAGATTGGAGTAGGAACTTGGGTTTTTATATAATTTTGATTAGTGTGGTGTGAGTTATAGTGTAGTGGTGTGGTATTTGAGTCTTTAATTCTCTACCCAGTTCATGATTTTTTTGAGCCATTAGTTTGACTTGACAGGTGGCATGTGTATTTTGATGTTTAATTTTTGTGATTCAAGACTATGGTACAATGTATATTTGATGGTTTTAATTTTTTGCTCTGGTAGTAGGTAAAAATGCTTCAATCATGCACCATTAATATGTCCTACTACAAGTGTACCATCTAGTTGTCAATTTTTGACTGCTCTAGATTCATTGATGTTATAAATGTAATAGGTTCCTAACCATTGGACTTTCAACTTCCCCTATTTGTTAAATTTTCTATCATATAGTAGCACTAAATCCATTATTTGGAATGCTTTTAATCATAAGTTTTATTCATTTCATTCCTTTTTCCTTTGTCATTCCAACTGTTGGTTATACATAGCAACTTGCCAAAATTCATCTAGTTTTTTCGATTCTTCTCTTCTTTTCATCGATGATTCATATTCTTCTAACCACATAGTTAGTGCGATACATATGTTAGGGATTATGAAATTCATGGGTACCATCACATCTAGGCCATATACCAATTGAAATGTTGTGAATTTACTAGTCCTTTTGTAAGAAGTGTTGTATGCCCAAAGTATTATTGGTATCTTAACATCCCAATCTGTCCAATTTTCATCACACATTTTTCCTAATGCTTCCTAATTATTTTGTTTAATGCTTCACAGGCCCCATTTTCTTGTGGATGGTATGGAGAGATTTTATTGTGAGTTATCTTGAAATTCTATAGGATCTCTTTTATCATATTGTTTATGAAGTGCTTTCCCTAATCTCTAACTATGATTAATGGTCATCCATATGATCTGGTAATGATGCTTTCATATAAAAGCTCGGTTGATGCTCTTATGGTATAATCTCTAGTTGGTTCTTCTTCTATCCTTTGGCATATTTTGCACCCCTTTGTGTAGTCTTGGGAATTTTTATGTAGTGTTGCCCACCATAGGCCACTATTTTTATCCTTCTTGTGATAGATTCTCTAGAGTTATGTCCTTGGAAAATCCTGCTATGTGCTTCCTATAAAATGGATTTTATTTCATGTTTATCGAAAACTCTTCTCAAGATGTCATATTTTCAATTGTATTTTAGTTCTCCTTCTACTAATGTATATGGTGTTGCTCTCTATGCTAGTGATTGTTTATCGTGTGAGGATATGTCTTTCGGGAACTCCCTTGTTAATAACAAAATAGTGATATCTTTTAATTATTTTAGTACCACTGTAATGTGGAGAAAGTGTGTACTAGGTAAATCTTCTCCATATATATCCATTTCTTCATTGGTTTCAATCTATGATAGGTAATCCAATCCTTGGTTGCTCTTTTCAATTTTTACCATTATTTTAAAATCAAATTCTTGGAATAGTAACAACCATCTAGACATTCGGCCATAAGTTACTAGTTTGTTGAGTAGATTTTTAAGGGGTTCATGATCTGCGAAGAAGGTGAAATAGGTGGATAGTAAATAATGCTAATACTTTTGTAGGGTGTATACCATTTCCAATGCTTCTCTTTCTGTGGTGGTGTAATTTGTTTCTACTGTTAGAAATTTCCTATTAAAATAGTATAGGATGATCTTTATTCCCCTTTGGTTGAGTGAGCACTGCTCCTAATGCTATTCTAGAGGCATCAACATGAACATGGAAGGGATTTTTCCAAACTAAAAAAGATGAGGATTGGTGCCTCTGTAATTTTCTACTTCAAAGTATCAAAGGCATTTTGGGCTTCCTCATTCCATTCAATACTTTCCCTTGTTTTCTTTTTCAATAGGTATTCTAGTGGAGCTACAACTCTGGAATAACCCTTGATGGATTTCCTATGATACCCTCTATATCCTAAAAATTTCTTATGATGTGGCCTAGGAGTGTCCCATATGGTACCACAAATGTGCATTTATTTAGGTTTAGTGAAATCTACATGCTTCTACACTATTTTAGCATCATATGGAGAACCTAAACGTGGTCTTTAACTAGGACACAAACTATCCTATCATCTAAGTAGACTTCAAGAAAACCATGAATAAATTCTTTGAAAGTATTGATCATTATCTGGTTGAATACTGTTGAAGCATTTTTTAGTCCTAACGACATGAATGTGTACATATATGATCCCCATTTAGTAGAAAATTTTGTTTTGGGTTGATCCTCTTCCTTGATCTTCACTTGGTGGTTTTTGAAGAAACCATCAATGAATGAATAAATCTCCCTTCCGACTACTGATTCTAATATTTCCTCTGTGAATGGTGTGGGAAATAGGTCGTGTATGCATGTTTTGTTTAGTTCCCAATATTTGACGCACACCCTTATTTCTCCAATCTTTTTATTTTATACTACCATTGGGCTTATCCATTTAGCATCTTCTACCCATTTGATTATCCTGGTCGCCAACATCTTATCTATTTTCATTTTCACTTTCTTCTTCATGTTAGGATTTAGTCTATATGATCTCTTCCAAACTGGTTTGGTGCCTAATTTGAGTTGGATCTTCGTAACTCCCACTTCCTCTTTGATCCCTTTCATTTTGATAAAATTCTAGGGAAATAAATCTTTGAAGTTGGTTAGTGTTTTAATCTTTGTGCACCCACCATTTCATCCCAATAATCTCCTATGCATGCTAGTTTAGGATCACCTTCTGTCACAATGTTTGTTTCTTTTAGTTTAATCAATTCATTTTAGCATTTGTGTTTGTTGGAATTGTTGCCTCAATCTCACAGGCTAAAACCTCTAAGAAAGCATGGTCGCTGTGACATTCCTATTGTCTGGTCGATTGGCAATTTGGTAACCTTTTGAAAACTCATGTCGCTGAGACCTTGCCTCTTTCTTGCCGACTGGTGTTATCGTTGTGACTTGTGGCGTTCGCTGTAACCTTCTATCGAGTGGAGATCTCTGGCCGACGGGTTTGGTGTCTATCGGATATCGGGGTGACTTTGGGCGAAAAGCAGTGTCGGGGAGAGTCTTGGATAGTCAGTATGTCTCATACCGACAAGGGATGTCTTGCTGATAGTTATACACCTGTGGTCCTCGGTGTAACTCATGTGTTTCGAGATGAAGTCATGGCGACCGGGAGAAGTCTCACCGATAAGCAGGTTCGGAGTGACTTGAACTCTCAGGAAGAAGTCTCGGCGATGATAGGAAGTCTTGCCAATATCGACATGACCTTCGGTTTGTCTGGCTGATGAAGAAATCGGTATGACGTGTTCCTATCGACATGAAGTCTTGGCGAACATGGATGTTTGGCTGACAGGATTGACTCGGGGTAACTTGGAACATGCGGGTTGAAGTCTTGGCGAACGTGGATGTTTGGCCGACAGGATTGACTCAGGGTAACTTGGAACATGCGGGTTGAAGTCTTAGCGATGGGTGTTGGTATTGCCGATGGAAGCACATTTCGATATGACTTTGGAACCTCGGTATGATCTCCTAGCGAAAGTGATGAGTCTCACCGACTGGTGTATGCACTCGGTATAACATGAAGCTTGGTGTGAGGTCTCGGTGAAAGACGATAGTCTTGCCGATGAGAACATTCATGTCTATGTGACTTGAAGACCTCGATGAAACCTCTTGGCGACAGTTGAATGTCTTAGCAATAGCGTTGGCGGATGAGTTCAACTGAAGGTCAGTGAGAGGTCTTGCCAATCATGCTGATGAAGTGACTCTTGCCGATAGATGGATGCCGATAGGAATACAATGGGTTTTGGTATGACTTGATGACTTCAATGTGATCTCCTGGCGATAGTGATAGTCTCACCGATGAGCATGCTGAGGTCGAAGCAACTTGTAAGCTTGGTGGAACCTCTTGCCGATGGAGACGACTCCTAGCGACAACGTGTAAACGAGTCTTGTGGCATCGGGGAGACACTTCTTGTGTCTCACCGACATGTGACACAAGTTGATTGCTATTGACCAAGTGAAGATTGTCTGACGTGGTGCGATGTGGACCAACCCGAGAAGGCAGAACGTGAACCGTTGCAACCGTTTCTGTGTGGAAGGAAAAATCTACACTAGAGTGGAAACATCTTCATTACGATGACGATGCTGAGTTGGTGATTGCTTTCTGACTGTTGAAGAACGAATGCATATATGTATGCATTGGACGTTCTGGAAGGTAGGTGAGAGAAGAAAGTTGATAAGCTAGAAGCTAAAGAGCCGACAAGTGGTGAAGGCCAAGAGGTTGGATGGATGGCCATGGACTTTGAGGCCGAAATAAAGGAGAAGAGAGAACTCCTAATCATGAATCTTGTTTGACTTCTCTTATGTTGATCTGCACTGTATATGTGATCTTATGGAAACAATGCGAGGATTGTTTAGTTTGAGAGGTTGATCAGAATTTGTACAGGGAGATCATTTGCTACTAGTTGTATCCAGAATGAACAAGATGTAATCTCTGAAAGGCTAAGAGCCTGAAACTGTATTGTAACTTTCTGTTGCTGAATAATACAATGGCTCGAACTTTGGAGAGTGGGGTTTTTTACCCGAAAGGGTTTTCCCCATGTAAAATCTGTGTTTTGTTTTCTGTAGTATCTTTCATCTATGTTGATTCTGTTTCTAGAATCTGTCATTGCTTGCTGTTGAATTTACATGTGATTCTCTTAGAAGGATTAATGTGGGAATTAACTGTGTCTGTTTCCGCTTTAGGACATAGTTGTATGTGTCTTTGAGGTAACCTAATTGAAATGAAAGTTACCAAAGGCACTACTGTTTGGAGTTTTCATAAGATGTGCTCCTAGATTTCCTTACAGTGTTTAAATGGGGTGCTAGTTTCTTCTATTTCCCTCTCCCCCTAAGCAATATCTATATCCAATTTTCTTTCTTCCTCATCATCCTGCACCACACAATAGTGTTTTCTAATCTGAACACCTCCCATTCTGTCCAATTATTGTATTCATATATTTCTTCTTCCTTTGGTGGTGTGGAATGGGGTTATGGTACTGGTGTTTCCTCTTCTTCTATTGGGCTTGTAAGTGTGAAATGTGTACTTTACCTAACTAGTTCATTTCCTAGCTAGTTCTCCACTTAGGTCCTCTTCACACTAGCTTAACTTTACATAGGGATAAGGTTGTTGAGCTTTAATGACCTAGGTTTTCACACCTCATACGATGAAAACACTTGTCCTAATCTAGTTACATCCTATCTCTCCCCTTGGCCTATATAACCAAGGCATTTCCTTTATAACCTCAATTCTCAAGCTCATTATAGCTTTGCATTCTCTTGAGAGGAATATTTATTTTTTCTCATACCTTATTTCTATATTTTCTTTCCTTCAGTCGTTTGCATCTTGGGTAGACTATTTAGCAAAATCTTACATGGTATCAGAGAAAGAATGAGTTATGGGTTAGTAATAATTTATCAAATTTGAGAGTGTAGTGCTATTTGTTTAAGCATTGAGTATGCTCTTCTCTTGCATCCATGGATGATTTTTAGATCTACCTTTTATTTTGTTTGAATCAGACACCAGAGGCCAGATCTGAAACAATTTGAAGTGGGAGGTTCATTACTAGATCCAACAAGGAACCATCATTTTAGAGCATTTTGGGTCAAATCTGACCCTACCATCGTGCTCAAAAGGCTCGAAAACCATAAAATTGACTATCAAAATGTTGATTTTGGACAAAATTGCTAAGTGAGGCAAAAAAAAAAAATTGTCTTGTCCCCCATGAACAAATCAATTTTAAAATTTTTTATTTTTTTAATTACAAGTATTTTTTAATTTTATAATATTAGTTTTAAAAAATAATAATAATTGAAAAAATGTAAAAATATTTTTATTTTATAAAATTATTTTTTTCAAAAAAAATCTTCTAAAAAAAAATTGTTAAAAATACATTAAAAATTGTTGGATACAATTTAAAAATTAAAAATAATAATAATAATTAAAAAAATCATTGGTACAAAGGTACTGCGTAGATTTTCTATGCAGGCCTTGTACATGCACTTATTAAGAGGCATGCCCCTCTAAAGAGGGGCGACTCCTTAAAAGAAGCCACTACCCCTTTTAAAGGGTTGACTCTCTCTAAAAAAATAGTTTATGCCTCTTAAAAATAAATTCCTATGTGCACTCCAACATGACCGCCTCCATAATGCATGCCTTCGTACCTTGAATCCATAACCTATAATTTTGTGGGTTTCGTGTTTGCTTTGGCCTTTAGGCCTTTATCAAAAAAAATCTATGTTTAATATTTTTTTCATTTAATAAAAATATATCAACTTTTAAGTTAGCTGAATTTTAAAATATCTGTCAACACTTTTTATTTTTTTAAAATATTTTTAATATTAAAAAATATAAAAATTTCAAATCCACCAACATCTTTAGTAAAGCTGCCAAATTTGGTGGTAAATTTAGTAGGTTTTTAAATTTGGTCATTTTCTAATTTTATATGGAGGTCCATTAATTTTGGAAAAGGTGTAAACTAGTTGGAGGATATCTAAATTTGGCAGACAAATAAATTTAGTGGAAATTATTCTAAATTTAGCAAAAAAAATTTAAAAATTGTACCCCCTTTCCATTGATGAGTTGGTTTTCGAAGGCCAACTTTTAAAGTTCATAACTTGGGCTCAAGACCTCCAATTCCAGTGCAATTTTTTCTATTTGGTCTAATTTTTCGTGGTCTACACATTGGTGAAGATAGTTTACGATTTTAACACATGGACTTTTTAGAAATTGTTGATTCTTAGAGAGAACACCTCATAGTTCTCATTTTGAGAACTTCAAAGCTGCATAAATTTTGCATATGACCTCAAATTAAGATGATTTGTGTACTTTGTGATGATGTTTATTTCATATGATATTGTACCAAAATTGTACTTTCAACATATACTCATTTCTTGATGATTTATAAAAGTATTGAAGTCCACAAATTTGTAACTACAGTAAATATAAAGTGTCAAATCATTTTTCTCTTGGGGGTTCCTTTATTGAGTGAAGAAAGAGGGGTCTCTTATTGTCTGTGTTTGTACATCTCTTCTACTTTTTGCTCTACTTTTCCTTCACAATGGGTCCATTTAAGTTTCCATTTCTAATTCTATACAATTACAACACATAGCATTAGAATGCATGGAATTCTTTAATGCAACTAAGATATAAACCTTATGTTGAAAATAAGGTAATTGAACCCACAAATGATAAGGAAAAATTACTCTAGATGCTTGAACATACAAAATCTCTTGGTTTTCTAAGGATTTTAGTTTATCTAGATATTATGTCTCAAATTGATGAATGTAAAGATTCACATGATACATGGGAAAAATTAAAAAATCTCTATGGTACAACTGATGAAGTTTGTGGTTATCAAATTGATAATGAACTAATAACTCTTGATCCAAAGTCTTTTGAAAACATCTAATATTATGTAACAAAGGTCAACGACCTTGGAGCACAATGTAAATCATGTGGCTTATAGAAGAAATACATTCAAATTTTGTCTATAGCACTCTCAACAAACTTGGACATGAATATGCATCTTTTGTTTCTAGCTTTCACACTCATAGGTTGACAATGGGATCTACATTCTCCACACCTTCTTCTGCTCCCTTTTCTAAAATTTTGATGCAAGAACAAGGAAAACTTCTTTCCATAGGTCTTCTTAAGCCTTCACTTTCACAAGCTTTGATGGTTGGTCAACCAAAAGGTCAAAAAGAATAAGGGAAACCTAACAAAAAACAAAAGCAATTTGAGAAGAAGTCACAAAAAGATCAAGCACGATCAGCTTATGCAACAAAATTTTAGTCCAACTCCTCTTCAAAGTAGAATTATCAAAATAAGGAAAGGCCAACTTGAAGCTACTGCAAGAAACCTAGTCATGAGGAACATTCTTGTCATAAGAAGTAGATCAATGAGCAAAAACATCTTAAAAAGAACAACATTAATCTACCTTCTTCTATTGCTCAACAATCCTCTTCTCCTTCTTCCAAATCAGGTAAAGGGAAAGCAACTACACTTGTTATTATAGTTGATTCTTCACAACAATGGATTCTTGATTAGGGTGCATCATATCACATGGTTTCTATTAAAGAACAATTTTCTTTGTTGGAACCTTGTTTTGTGCCCCACATCCTCATTGGGGATGATTCTACAATGGATGTAATTGGGAAGGGTTCAATTGATCTTACCAATGATACATTTGAGGATGTCCTCTACATGCCTAATTTGTGAGCCAACGGTCTCTCCATCTACCAAATCACTCGGAATGGTAGAAAAGTTAAATTCACTCTAGATTCTATCAGCATGAGGAATATTGAAGATAATGCACTCCTCAATGTAGTTGGTAAGGCCAATCATGAGTATCGCTTGTATGTTTTCTCTCATTTTGTAACTAACTCGCATTCCACCACATTGCTCACCCATTCAAATTTTGTGAGAAAACTATGGCATGAGCAGTTTGTTCATCTCAACTACCGTTATCTTCAACAACTGAACAAATAAAATATAATCATGGATCTTCCTCAAATCAAATTTTATGATGGTTTATGTTTGGTTTGTGCCTTGGGAAAACATCTTGAGGACAAGTTCAACAAAGGGAAGGCTTGGAGGGATTCAAAAGTCCTTGAACTAGTTTATAGTGACTTGGTGGGTCCTTTTCCATCATTATTGTTATGCATTTTGCACACACACACCATCGAAATGGGGACCCCCTCTTTTAGTTTTGCTTTAGGTTGCTCCCTTTCCCCTTAAGGAGTGGGTCCTTCAAATTTTGATGATTTCACTTTCCCAAGCTTGCGAAGGATATTCAAATTGGAAAGTGAGTTAGGTTTACAATAGTTCTAGAGGTCCAAGTCTTTGAAAATCCTCACTTAGTGCTCTTCATGTTAAGCTTGAATCAAGTCTAGAGATTTCTTGACCTTCCTGAAATCCTCGTATTGTCACCTCTCGTGGAATCCATGCATGGAAGGATTCCTCAGTTGCCTCTATTTCGTGGATTTCATGTCACCTAGGATTTATCAATGAATCCTTTCATCACAGATTTTACGAGGTCCTAGATTTCCTGACAAACATCTTATCATGGATTTGTGAGGGGTGAAATTTTTGATGCCACAGAAAAGGGTCATTGCAAATGTTTAATGCATCTTGTAGCACATATTAGGTGTCATTAATGGTGAATGTATAAGGGTTTTTAAACATATTTAAAGTTTATTTAGCCATTGTAATGTCACTTTTTCCATCGAGAGTTTAGTTTGAGCATTGGAGTGACCAGGGGGCTAGGGTTTCTACCTTTGTGCATTTGACCTTGAGAGGATTTCATCAGTGATTGAAGGGTTTATCAACCAACTTGAACTTCACCACTACCATTTTTGTGAATTTGAAGGTTGGTCAAATCCTTTCTTTTCCTTTTGAGATCAATTTTATGTTGCACCATTATGTATTTCTTGTTATTCATTTATATTTTAATTCAATTTCTTTCAAAGCTTGTGCACAGGATTAATCTAGGGTTAGGGTATGTTCTTTGCACAAAGATTTGAATCCAATCAATTATGTGTCAACCCTAGTAGCATTGAGCAATGGAAGTACATCTCTTTGGTTGGTTATTAGGGTTTAATGGTGTATGAATGGTCAAGCTAAGGAGCCCGTATGGTGTAATATTCCTAAAGATAGTAGTAAAATGGTTTTGAGTTGTCAGTATTTTCATTGTTATAAACCCTAAGTTGTTCCTACTTGATTTAGAATGAAAGGATCCATAATTTTGGCTATGATTCAATCTTGGTTTGCACAAAGAAACTACTTTTTATGGATTTAAACTTATAAAGAATCCCTCGCCCATTGTTTTCATCACAAAACCCATAGCTCAATAAACATTTGAATGAGTTCCCAAACTTCCCGTTGGATCCATGAATAAGAATTAGGGCTCAACTTGGTTGATTTTAGGTTTTGGGTCATTGACGGGGATTCCTCTCATCCTTAAAAATCCTGATAAGCTTGCATAGTCAAATGTCCTAACACTTAGCCAAAATTTGAGTTTTGAAGATTTTTCATTGAATTCACGTAGTCTTGAAATCTCTGGGTTAGTTTTGCCACAAAATTTTTAATATCTTGGAAAACCTGATGAATATATCTACTAGTAAATTCATGGAGTTTTGAAATATCCAACCTAAATTTTATCATAGATTTATCTATTGATTGAAAACTCTAATGAACTCTCTATTTCAGATTACATGCCCCGTTGAAAACCCTGATTAGCATGTCAGTCATGAAATTCGCGTGCCTCTAAAATCTCCAATGGACCACTTATTGCAGATTTTGTGACTAGCTGAAAATCTCAATGCACCTCATTGTTGCCAAACTTTGATACCCCCAAAATCCCTGAAAACTTCACTTTTTGAGAATTTCTCTTTAGGATGAAATCCTTGAAAATTTCTCATCATTAATTTCTTGAGTTCATAAATTCTCCAAGGAGCTATAGGAGTCATCTTTTATTCTTTTAAAGGTTTGAATTTCCTGACATTGAAGTGTTCTTGGATGTGAAATAATGGAATTTCATGCTAAATGATGAGCTAAAATGATTCTTTACTGACATACTTCCTTGTATTGTGAATTTATTGTCACTCTGAAAGGCCTAATGGGTTCCCTGTCATAGATTTTTGGTAAGGGTGAAATCTCTATATTTCCTATGTGGCTTTAAAACCTTATGACTGTTTTGAGATTACATTTAAGGGTTATGAACTTAATCTCTTAGGGATGATTATTGATAATATGACTTTTTATGTTGCCTATTTGGGTATGTTGATTATGCTATTCCATTTTTCTGATGTTCTTAATATTTTAGCATTTCAAGTGATTATGTTGTTTTGGCTAGCAAATGCATGAAGATTCAAGCAAAGCTAAGGTAGGGAAAGCAAAGAAAACTCTAGCACCTAAAAAGGAGGAACTTTGAAGAGTAGATAATATGAAGTATGATTTCAAAGGAGTGCTCCTATAGGAAAAAATAGCATCATATTGCGTAGATGTTGGTGATACTAACCTTGGGTACATTGACCTAGAAATTTTCAAGAAGAGGATGTATTTCCCAACCCCAATTGAGCTAGCTAGGAGGTTGGTTAAGACTGGGTTATCTCAAGCTGTAGGGTTCCCTTTGTCTATTCAATTCCCTGAGTTAATAGTGGAATGCTCTAAGCATTGCAATTCAGAAAAAAGAATGATAATTGGCCCCCAAGGGAGGATAATGGCTAACATCACTAAGGAGTCTTTGGTCAAAGGTTTTAGGATTCTTTCACACCATAATCAAGTCAAGTTCAAGATAGACACAGTTAAGAAGTTTTACCCTAATAACCTTGAGAAGGCCCTTGAGATTATGAATATCACATGTATTGACAAGTCGAGGTAGCATTTCTCTAAGTTACCCAATATGTTGCATAGGAGTGACTTTAAAGTGGAATATATCATTTGACATGATCACTCTCCTTAGCAGGGTGATGGGACTTGAGAAGGCACTAAATTGAGAAAGGCACTAATATTGGATGTTTTATGTAATAGCATAAATTGAGAGAGGCACTAATTACCACTGGTCTAGCATGATAAGTGATAACCTATACAATCAACTAAGAGATGTGAAAGATAAAAATAAGTTCATAATGACTTCTTATGTAGTTTTCATGGTAGCCAAGAATTTCAAGTATAGAGGGCTTAGCTACAAAGGCACAATTGGAGAGGCTAAATTTTATGAAGTTTACACATATTTGTATCTATCTAGCACCTCCCACTACTGAAGATTCGATGATTCCTTTACCATGTACATCATCAGGGCCTTGCAAGAATCAAGTTACATGTTAGAATATTTGCTAAAGGAATGGAGCTAGTTAAGAAGTATGAGTATTGGATCCTACAGTTCCCAAAATTTAGATATATCAGAGTACATGGGTGCCCACTTGTACCATACAAATTACCTCGGTCCCTAAAAAATAAGTTGATTTTGCTAGAAGTGACAGGACAACTAACAACATTTGATAAAGTGCTAAAGAATATAAATAAGATAGGTGTTAGAGGAGAACTCCCTTGAAGATCAATGGTTGGGAAGTATGTCCTTCTTTTCAAAGTGCACAACATTCAGAGAAAAAGATGGAATATCTCCACCTACCAACCCACACCTTTAGAAAATATTTTAATCCATATGGAGTGGCTTAAAAGGCTGCCACCAAAAACTATAGACACAAGGGCAATATTGAGGATTACTAGACTAACTATAGGATGAATTAGAAGTGTTCAAAAGGAGGTTTTCTTGATTTCATTGAAAATGATAAGATTGTATAGGATCATGGAGGTCCTCGATCAAGTAGAAGATGAGGAGGATATAATTCAATACAATGATTACATGGAGGTATCAAATAAACCACTCCCTCCAATTGACTGGGTAGAGGAGGAAATTACAGCCCTGACCCATGCCATTTCCCCTATAATAAAGTATTCCAAACAATGGGTGAAGCATAAAATTTTGGAGTTGGAAGTTGATGGGGTGAAACTTACATACGATTTAATGGGTGACATCGAGTCACAATACTCTTCGGAAGAAGAGTCAGATAAAGAAGAGGAAAAGGTTGTTGAAGGAGAAGAATCTAAGGAAGAAAGACCTTTAGTCATCAAGAGACAAAAGGAAAAAAAAAGACTAAGGTTAAATCAAAAGAGAATCAAAGGCAACCAATCCCAAAGAAAAGGAAGCCTACCAAAACAACTGTTGAAGAGATATCACCTCCCCCCCCCAAAAAAAAGAAGATTGGTTAGAGGTAAAGGTCGGGGTACTTCTGCTGATACACCTCCCAAAAAGTAGTAAACAGAGTAGGAAGGTGAGGATATCCCTTAAGACACAGTTGAGGGAGATACTCAGGAAGAGGCTATTAATGTCAAAATCTTTGAGGAAAGGACTTAGGTATATTAGAGGAAATATTCTCCAAGGGCAGGAATTCCTTTCCCAAAACTTGATAATATAGAAAAGGTTGTGTTGAGCTTAAAAAGGCTGCTCAAGTAGTATTTTTTGAGAGTGAGAAGGCTATAGAGGAAGAAGTAGAAAATATACCACCTGAGCCACCACAACAATATATGCCCTTTGAGAAGGGGGGGATGTTGAAAACAAAAAATCCACATCTGAAGATGCTTCCAAGGTCCCTAACTCAAAAATTGAAGCTGAAAAGGTGAATATTGAATATACAAAACAATTGATAGAGGATAATCAGTAGAAACAACAAGATGATAATCAGTTGCAATAGGAGGAGGAATTTCATAAGGAAGACGAAAATGTGAATGAGGAAGAGGAACAACCTCAAAATAAAGATATGAATAAAGAGGAGGACCTCCCAGAAGAACAAAGTGAATAGGAAGTAGATACAAATGTTTAGGTGTCTACAACTCTAGATTGGCTCAAAGAGAGCTTAAAGATAAAACTTTTTGTTGAAGAGGCAGTTCTCAATTGGGATGAGTTTTTGATTGGGTTAAATAATCCTAAGGAAAAGAAGAAGGCTTGGTTAATTTACCACATAGTTAAGGATGATTCAAATAATAGGGTTTTGCACATTGCTACCCCTGGTATGGAGAAAAATAAGGAAGAAATTACTCCATAGGAATATAATGTGCAAAGTATTAATTTGGGTCCTTCAGCAAAGAAACAAGAAGCTAAATACCTCAAAGGATATGTATAGGTTGTATTGAAGAGGTTAAAAAAGGAAGTTAAGGCCAAGGAAAAACTGTAGAAATAGGCAGACGAATTACAAAAGTATATCAAGCATCTGGTGAAACCTCTATAGACTGAGACTAGTTCCTCCACACAACCTGAAATTCTTTCTAAGGATGCAATAAGTGAATTAGAAAAGATGAAATCGTTTTCTTAAGTTGCAAAAAACTGGGTGGAAGGTGTGTATGAGAAGGGGATACCTCTTTCTTTGGAGATTGTTTAGTTATATGGTATATTTTTCACTTGTCTGGATAGAGTTCAAAATATCACTGCATAATACAGGGCTTTGGATGATAAATCTATAGTCAAATTAAATATGTTAATTGAAGTCCCAAACCAAATTTTGATTTAAGAGAATTTCCTCATTGTAGAGAATGTTGATCAACATAGGGAATGGTTGGAAGCCTTCAAATTCAAAAGAGAAATTATGGATGGACCATTGGGGTAGTTTAGTAAAATGCAATCTGACTTGGAGGATATTTTTGTATGATATGTTTTATTTCTAGAGGTTATGGCTGGTAGGTCCCTAAGCAAAGAATATATGAAGAAAGATTTGTTGAAGAAGTGGTGGAAGGAAAATTGTTCCCATGTTGAAGATGGGAATGTCACAGAGACTCATATGGAGGATGCAACCATGTATATCAACATGATGCATAAGTATCAAGAGTCAAAACTAGAATGGGACAAAGTGTTGAAGAAATATGAGGTTGAGTTAGAGTCAATCATTTTGAGAATAAAATTTATTCCAACTACTAGCCAAGAAGATTTGAAAAATGTTTTACATAAATTCCATGAATTCTTCAAAAAGTAGCAAATGGACAAGGAAGGGGAATAAAGACAAATATACATAAAATTTCATCCCAATCTTCTTCAAGCATCAAAGGACAACCTGGGCGACCTTGAAATCAATGCTAGGGGCACTTTATTTTGAATTTAAAATAGGTTTTTAATGTAAAATTAGGATTTTGATGATTTAATGTTTAAATTTAAATGGGCATTAGTATCACATGTTATTAACCTATTTTGGTTAAGCTAATTAGAGTCCCCAAGTAAGATGTAATCTCAACCATTGATCTAAAACCCTAATTTCATGAAAAACTCTATAAATATGAGGTCTTTCCTCATTTGTTAAGTGGAATCTAGAATTATTGTATACTTTTTGAAGCTAATATAAGAATACATTGATTTGGTTCTCTATTATTTGTGGTTTCATTTCATTGCATGGTTCTTGTGTATCCAATTTATTTCTAGTTATTTAGTTTCAGTTCTTTCATGTGCATGGAAAAGTATTGGAGGTGTTCAATAAATTTTGATCTTAGACTATTTTTGATTTGTTGATTGTACATCACCTTGCATAGTTATCCTGAGCCACATTTTATGCAATGGTTCAACTATGAATTTTTATTCACATTATGCCAAAATTTGGATGTATGTTTGAATGTTTTACAATCTGAAAATCTTTTGATATTCCTTTAAAGATAGCACCATTTCTATAACACTGTAGATTTCATCTTGGTTAAGTAGATATTGGTTCATTGGGGATTTTTCCACCTTGAATACCAGGTTATTTGCATGATTGCACTCAGGTTTTACATTAGAATCTCTCTAAACCCTTGAATCTTTTGATATTTCTTTGAACCTATGTTAGTTTTAGGATAAAATGATCACTAAAATTATTGTATTTGATGATAATATTGCTTCCAAATTTTAGATCTGGGAAGTTTGATTAGGGTTGTCCTTTGTCTTCAGACTTTATAAAACCCTCATTTAAGCCATAAGCTTCTTGCCTTGTTTAACCATAAATTCCCTTTGTGATTACAAAAAAATCACATCATCACTGAGTTGTTTTTTGCATTATCAAGACTTGACCTTATAAACCTTGAGGTAATTTCCTAAAGATTTTCTGAAGAGAGTCACTTTTCAAGAGAGATAGAACACTTGTGTTTTATTTGTGTTGTGTAATGCTAAAACACTCATCAACAATTATCCTTTAGCAAGGCTCATTATTTTCTCACCTTCATTGATGACTATTCTAGATATACATGGGTCTACTTTCTTTGACACAAAGTAGAAGTCTTTGATAGATTTCAAGAGTTTAAGGCTCGTGCTAAGAAGCAATCTAGAAAGTGTGTCAAAATTATTTGCACCAATAATGGGAGAGAATATGTGAACCATAAATTTGAAAAATTATATACTCTTGAAGGGATTGATCTTCAACATACTTTTTCCTACACACCACAATAAAATGGTGTAGTTGAGAGGAAAAATAGGTCCCTGAAAGAGATGGCTAGATGCATGATCTGTGTGCGCTCCCTTGCACCTACATATTGGGTAGAAGCTATCAACCACATTGCTCACATACAAAATAGAGTTCTACATAAGGCATTAAAGGGCATCACTCCCTTCGGAGCCTGGTGTGGTAGGAAACATATTCTGGGGCACTTTAGATTTTTTGGCTCCCCAACATGGGCACATATTCCTTCAAAGAAGTGCAAGTCCTTGGAACCTTAGAGTCAATCTTGCATCTTTGTTGGTTACCATGATGGTTTCAAAGGATATCGGCTAATGGATCCTGGAACACATGAGTTCTTCATTAACCATAGTGTGCATTTTGAGGAAATATCTTCTAGCTCATCCTCTACTCTTCCTTCCTCAATAGTGGATTTAGAGGATAATAACATCAAGGATATTCCTCAAGCTTACTCTAGTTGTCAAATTAATCATGAGATTTCATCTTCCTCTTCACAAAGTTTTGAATCTCCTCCTCTATCCCCTACCATGCTTTGTTGGGCTCACCAAACACTTGAGTCTATAGGCACTCTTATTGGGTATCCTTCAAATACTAGGAGGACTTGGTCACAACATCATGACATTCCACATTCCTACATCACCATGGCTTCAAATCCACAATCATATCATGAATCTTCTAGTATTGTTGAGTCAGATTATATAATGGATGAATTGTACAACTCTTTAATGTGGAATAAAACATGGGATCTTGTTCCACTTTTTTAGGGAAGAAAATTGGTTCAATGTAAGTGGATCTATTAAACCAAATTTGTAGTGAATGGCTCAGTTGACAAAAATAAATCATGACTTGTAGCCAAAGGTTTCTCTCAAGTACCAGGTATTAACTACATTAAGAACTTCCCCTTGTTGTCAAAATAAACTCCATTCACTTGATACTTTCTATTTTTACAGCTCATGGTTGGGTTTTACATTAGATGGAAGTGAAGAGTGCATTTCTTCACAGAGATCTACATGAAGAAATTTACATGGAGCAACCACAATGATTCATTCAAGATTCTTAATCGGTTTACCAACTAAGGAAGTCTCTCTATGACCTCAAATAGGCTCCATGAGCTTGGTATGTCAAAATGGACTCCTTTCTTCTCTCTATTGGGTTCTCCAAATGCCACTCAAATCTAAATGGTTACATCTTGTAGGAGGATTCTCTTCTCTTCTTGGCTCTCTATGTTGATGACTTGTTTGTCATTGGGAGCACTTCATCCATCATTGTGATTGTCAATACTACTTTGCACAACAAATTTTCTATGATTGACTTGGGTCTCTTGCACTAATTTCTCATAATCGAGATCACTCAGACCTCTTCTAGGATCTCTCTTGTATAGCCCAAGTATGCTCTTGATCTATTGTCACATTTACATACATTTGATTGTAAGCTTGTGTCATGACCCCTATTTTTATGGTTCGTATTTTACAATGTTTGATTAAATTAATTAGCAATGAAATAAAAGTGTAATGAAACAAAGAGGAATTAATTATAATTTAATTATAGATTTTATTTATTCCAAATAAATGATAATGTTTGGTTATTTGGAATGACTAATTTATTCCCAATTGAATGAAATTTCTTTATTATTTATTTAGAGAAAATATTTAATTTGCAAGTAAATAATACTTTTATATTACTTATTAAGGGTAAATATTATTGTTGCAATTTAAAGATGATATTTCTTCACTATTTACTGTGGATAATTACGTAGTTGCAATTAAAATAGAATTCTTTATTATTATTTATCAAAGATAAATATCGTGCATGAAAATATATTTTATTTTGATTTTAAATATTAGGGTAAGGGAATGGAAGTGAAACCTTTAAAAAGAGGAAATTAATAATGAGAAAACACAACTTCTTGATATTCTTCTTGAATTGCTCTACAAAAATAACTGAAAAATGGTTGCCAAATAGAAGTTTTAGATTTTATTAGATTAAAAAATATATATAGTAGAAATAAGAAGAGAAATATAGGGGGAAAGGAAAGAAGGAGAGGAAGATTCTTCAAAAAGAAAATTTCAAGGAAAGAAAGAACAGGAGAAGCAATAGAAGAAGGGAATTTTCAACTGGAAGCAATTTTTTTCTAGGTTTTTAAATCTCTTCTATTGCTTTTAATTTCCAAAGTGTGAAAAAGATTGTTTGTATTGTTAAAAAATTTAATCCTTTTTTAAAATTGTTGTGCATAATCACTATATTGAGTGCGTGTTGTATGAAATTCATTGGCATCGCTGTACAATTTGTGCATTCCTTCATTTTCTTATATATATATATATATATATATATATACATATATATATTCAATATTGAATATTTTTATATATATTTATATATAAATGATTTTGCAAATCCTTGTATTGTATATAGTATGCCAAATTTCTGTTGATTCTTTAAGTGAAATCCTATCTCAAATTGTGATACTATTATATGTTCAAATATATGTATATACATACACCAAACTGTGTAAATATATATACATATATTTACATATATAACACATCTTTTAAATAAAATCGAATGGTAAAGCCTTATACCGGCGTATTTATTTTGGATGAAAAGCATATTTTAAAGGGACCAAGGTTTTATAACCACAAATAATGTATGTATATATTAAGTTTAAATATATGTTTTATATAAATATATTTAGGTGTTTATTCAAATGGATATATATATATATATATATGTATATTGCTATTTACCAATTATGTTTACGCTGTAAAATTGAATGATAATTACGTGTGTGTGTGTGTGTGTGTGTGTGTGTGTATTTGTGTATGTATTTATATGGATTATGCTGAGAATTAGATGACTGCATTTTTTTTAAAGTAAATATTTCTTTACATGGTTGAAGTTGTATTTATTACTTTGTTGAAAGTATGATTTCTTGAAGTGTGTGTGTGTATATATATATATATATATATTTGTGTATGTATTTATATGGATTATGGTGAGAATTAGATGACTGCATTTTTTTAAAAGTAAATCTATCTTTACATGGCTGAAGATGTATTTATTACTTCGCTAAAAGTGTGATTTCTTGAAGTGTCTATATATATTTGTATGTATTTATATGGATTATGCCGAATTAGATGACTCCGTGATTTCTTCTTTAGAAGTAAATATTTCTAAATACTGATTTAGTTGTATTTATTACTTCCGCTAAAAGTGTGGATTTTATCGAAGTGTATATATATATCTAGGTATGTATTTATACGGGATTATACCGAGAATTAGATGATCGTATCTTTTTAAAGTAAATATTTCTTTACATGGTTGAAGTTGTATTAATTACTTTGTTGAAATTGTGATTTCTTGAAGTGTCTATAAGTATGTAAATATACACATTTAATTAAATATATGTATATATCTTTCCATTTAAAAAGAACATAATGTATCGTAAGCATTTCCAAATAGGGAATGTAATTTATATATATAAGAGAGTATATATATATATATATATATATATATATATATATATATGTATGTGATGTATAGAAAATAAAATTTACTAAATACAATAAGTGTGAGAGCAAGATTGAAAACTAGAAAAGAACATATGTAGAAAGTTGACTTGCAATAATAAATATTTATGTTTAAGTAGATATGTTTTTGTAATGGATTATTTTACCTAAGAGTAATTGTGCAAATATATAAATATATATGCATACGTGAATGCAAATATGGGCAGACTTTACTTCCTAATATATATATAATTCTAATTGGTAAATGTTTCCTTTAAAATTATATAACTCCATTGTTTTCGACTAAACCATTAATAGATATGGAATATTGTATACCTTGAAAGTAAGAACACACTTGCGTATAAATTTTTTTTTTATGTGTTACATGAATTGGGTAAGTTTTGTTCCTTCAAAATGTTTACATCTCTGCCTAAAAGTATTTTTTTTGTATAAATGTCATGCAAATCTGTTATTTTAGATTAAACCATTTAACTTGGAAATGGCTTATTGATACCTTAGAAAACAAATAAGTAGTTACACATTTGCATTTAATTACCTATATCCATAAAAATGTTAGAGGAAGGATTAAACCAAGTCAAAGTGAGTTATAGAAACCAAGGTAGAATTTATTTCTTGTGAGCATTTCTCTTATGAATATGAAATTTGTGACATTTTATAACATTAGATCTATATATATAGAATTAGATTTCAATTCACCCATGCATATTATGTATTGTGAATCAACTGTGAATTTTACAAAAAGATAGAAAAATGTTGAATCATACCTTACCATATTAAAGTTTAGGTTCAATGATGACACCCTTCTCATGCATTTTTGTTTTATCTCACTTAGTTGATCTTGTGATTAATTGCATAAGAACATATATTCATATATATTCATTAGCTTATATATGTATTCTCATACATACATGAGCTATACCTTCTAAATTCCTTATAGTATTATTCTTTATTGATAAAACCTCTATGAATCATTGAGTTTATAAGTAAACATTCTTGTTATAATTATATAGGCATGTATGCATTCTAGCAAACCTAGGATTACTTTCATGAAGCCTTATGTAATTGGCATATAGCTTTCAGTGTACTTGTGTGATATTTGAGAGGTTGTTGGAGGTAGAATTGTCTTATTTGCAAATACTTGGGAGTGATTCGTGATAGTGTTGGCATTACCTTACTTCCATATGCAAGGATGATGCATTGGTGAAACTTGAAAATGTTACTTGTAGATTTATGTGACTTGTAAAAGAACTTCCATATGATCCTTGTGTTATAGAAATATGTAATGAATGGTCATGTCAATTGAGATAGTATGATCATTGCCCACAAGGAATCTTGTAACCATTGAAACTTTGTAGCTAGTAAGGCTTGGCTAGTGAGGCGATTCATTAAGCTAGTGAGGCACTTTTATGAGTGGTTTTTTATCCCTATGAGGGTTTTCCACTCATGAAATTTTTTGTGTTATTGTTTCTTGTGGATGCACTTATGATCTTGCTATTTCCTTAATTTGCATTACAATATTTGAATTTACATGTATTGCTATGATGATAACACTTGTGTAAGCCTACATGACTAAATCTAGTGAAGGTACAACCTTGTTTGATATATTTGATTCATTAATGTATGATATTCCATTGAATTTAGTAATGTAACTAATTTAATCATTCCTCATACTCTGCATCTTTTTTAATAATTTAAATATAAAATCAAGACATAATACGAAAGTGCTCTTAACATTATCTTCATATATGTTTTTCTAGACATGTCTCCCACACAAACACAAAACGAGTCATAAAACTAAGATATAATGCAAGCACATTATAACACACACACGTTATAACGTGCTCGCATGATATCTTGATTTTGGAATCCCCAAGCCTTTGGCTTGGTATTTTCCTTGGAATACCAACCCAAAGGCTTGGAGGACCTTCCCAATGACTAGAGACATGTTTTTGCAAATTCTAAAATATTTCACATAATCGTGTGTGCTCACTATTAAGACTGTACATGTGTCATTTCAAACAAATTGAACACCTAGGTTATGTTAGGTTCTCTCTTAGCTATCCAATGATGTAAATTTTTTCACTTTCTAACAATGTTAAGTTGTTCATCCATAATTTCTTTTGTTTGTATGTCTCTTTTTTGGAAAAAGTAGTGTTTGGTGTTTTTTTGTTATAAATTAACCACTCATCAAAATTTCAAATAAATTACATTTTTAGAAACTAGAATCCATTCTATAGATTTTTTTTTAAAATCAATTAGTTTCCAAAATTGGTAGGGGTAGCACGACCAAAATTATGTTTTTTTGGAAGTGTCCACTTCGAAAATTAGTGCCATAATCAAAGATCCATTAAAAATTTATCAAAAAATCATGCATCAACTAATACACTATTAGTTAATTTCTCACTGAAGTGATACCAAAATACTAAAAAGTTCACCATGCCACATTCCCACAAAAGTTGTTATGTTTATGTTTTTCCCGACAAAACAACACCAATTTATATGGGTCCTCCTTTAACCCCTTAATCTCAACCATTTTGTAAAGATAAACAGGCTTCTGAAAGTATACTTGAGTATTACAATCCTTTTGTTTTTCTTGCATCCTCAAAAATTTTGAGTGTAACTATCCTCAATTTCATGTCCAAGGTCAATATTTCCTAATTTCATAAAGAAAAAAAAGTGGCCACTTAAGCCCCCTTTTTTTCTCCCCATATTTTTACGCTTACCACCCTCCTTATTTCAACTAGATGCATGAGCTGGTGCATCTATCTAGGTGAGAAATTCAAGGATTTTTCTTTGTCTTGGAGTGATGAAGGCTACCTCTTAGGGGGAGTAGGTAGTGGTGTCTTTGGTTAGTGCAGTCAAAGGGAGTATATCTTGTGCCCCTAAGGGGGAGTGAGACCAGTGGAGAGATATTAGTGGATAAAAAGTAGTTTTTAGGTGTTTCCCTTTGCCATTTATGTCAAAGGGGGAGAGTGAAATTTGAAAAAAACAAGGAAAGACTTGTAAGAAAATGGGGAGAGAAAAGGAGAGAAAAGAAACCTAAAACACATAAGAAAGGGGAGAAATGAAGAATTCTGAAATGTAAGAAATTTCCAAGTAAGGGGAGTACTGCTTGATGCAAGGTTTCTTTTTTTTTTATGGTTTTTCAGAGTTAGTTTTTCCATCAATGATAAAGGGGGATATTTTTGGATATTTTTGCACTATGTTGTCATTAGTGTTTTTGATGATGTCAACCTATCTCAACCTCTAGTATGGTAGTATTGAGTAGGTGTTGTAGATGGGGAGATTTTTTTAACCTCTAGTGTGGTCATGTTGAGAAGGAGTTGTGGTGTTGAGCAAGTGTTGCCAATGCAGCTGGTTCACTTGGTTTCCAAGTGATTTTGAGAAAATGTGACTAGAGAGTGTACAAGGTGATAGAGTTTTGTTCTACGTTATGCTTCAAACTTCTTCATGGTTGAATATGTGCTTGTTTGGTTTGGATAAGATGATCAAAGGTGTTTGAATTTTGTATATCTAGTGTTTTAGGTTTTGGATTGTGTAGTAGTGGAAGATGTGTCTGACAATGTGTTGCCTATGAAGAAGGTTGTCTAGGAGAAATGGAATTACTCTACACTTCTTTGCATTAAGGTTTCTTGTCTTACAGATTTGGGAATGTCCTTGTATTGCTTGCATCTACCTTCTCCTAGATATTTTAGGGTTCAATTTTTACAAAGTTGGTCGCTGAGTTGTACGTATGGTAGTGTGGTCAAGCTGCAATGCAAGATCATAGTATTCCTCAATTTTAGGTGGTTGTGGGTGCTAGTTTTTGAATATTCTTGATGATGTTGGAATATTCCAAGATTATTTATGATGTTTCTTCATGGTCTATAGGATGTGTTTGGAACTATTGAAGTGTGAATGTGGTTGCTTGATAGTGTTAATACCAATTTGGATGACTTGGCATAGTGTTATTTGTAGATGTGCTTCGTGGTTTGTGGAAGATTTTTGTAGCATGTCAGCATAGATTTGTGTCCTGATTAATCCTTGGTGTGGTATTCCTTCACTTCTTTCCACCAAGGAAGTGTTTGGTTCTAATATATTTGTTGGTTGCACATTTGAGGTGCATATATTTCATTGAGGATGACTTAGAGAAGTTGTTTGAGGTTGCAGTTGAGATATATGCAAGGTTAATTGTTTGAGATGTGTGTGGTATGTTATGTGGTGTGAAAAAATATGTAAGTGTGATCAAGTTTTTTGATTTGAGTACAAGCTTAAATTCCTAAGGCAACCAAAAGTAGTGAGCAGAAGGTGTCTATGTTTTTAGCATACTTGAAGTTGTTGGAGGTAGTGAGCCGAAGGTTTCAGATGGTGTAGAGTTGTTGTGTATGATCTTCCTATTGCTCTGAGGTAGTGAACCTCTTTGTAATAATCTTCTTCTATTCCCTTTCTATTATGGATAGTGAGTCCTTTGGGAAGTGATTCATTCTTTTCTTCTTAGTAGTGATCCCTTTCAATAGTGATCCTTTTGTAATCAATGTTGTTATTCATATATATGTGAGTTAATCCTCACCATAGTTTTTCCCTAATTATGGATTTCCATGTCAAATCTAGTTTTCTATGGTGTATGGTTGTGAATTTGTTTATATTTCATTAGCTTACAATCATGTTGATGCATAATAAGGGTTTGAAGGTTAATGAGGGTTTAAATGTTTTAATATACAACGGATTCACCTCCCCTCTCAGTTCTCTTATGTGTCTAAAATTGGATAGTAGATCCAAGCAGTTATTCTTGTCGTGGTTTTTACCATCTTGGGTTTCCATGTATATCTGGTATTCTATTGTGTGATTGTTTTCTCATGATTGTTTCTTGATTAGGTCATGTTCATATATATATCTTAGAAGTAAAGAGTTTTAAGTAATTTTTATCTACTAATTCACCCCCCTCAAAGTAGATTTTCTTCCCTTTAGAGAACACTTTGAAACAATTTATTAGGTGCTTCAAAGAACCAAAGCTATCTCCACAACCTACATTCCATCATGTTCTTCCATTGGCATCAAACTCCAATCATTGTACTAGCTTGAATAATTATGAAATTTTCCTTGTAAATCTATAAAGATAGATGTACTTTAGTAGAGTTCTTCCATCATGATTGCTTCTTCTCTCTTATCTAAAACAATAATTATTTTACTTATAGTGGAATATAGGAATAAATTAAAGTGTAGGCCAACTCATTTATTTTTTATTTTCAAGATTAATTTACAACCAAGGCCCAAATTTGAATTCACGTCTCTAAAATTAAAGATCAAAAAAATGGGAAATCAAATTTATCGAGAAAAATACCTAGACTAGGAATTGGGTGCCCCTATCCAACACTTTTGCACTCATTCAAATATGATTTGGAAGTTTAGGGTCTTCTTAATCAACAAGAATTATTCAAATGAGCACTTTTCAAGGTCAATTTGATGATATTTGATTGACAAATCACTTTCTAGGGTAGCACTGACACATTCTCTTGGGTTGATAGGAAAGTTCAAGGCTAGTGAATGTATAAAATACATTAATGAAGATGTTACTAAAGCAAGTTCCAAATAGAGTATGAAATTGTACTTACACCTTAAAGGGAGTACAATTTACAATGGTACAACACCATGATCCCACACCATCATGGATGAGTAATTTTGAAGTTGACACAATATTATTTTTCCACTTTGTACACTTCATCTTTTCGTTATAATTATAATGCTTCTCATGGTAGAAATAATCTTGAAATGCTATGGTAGTGTAGACACCAGAAAATTGCTAATGTATTTTCATCTTATCATTTCATCAATATGCTTATCATTTCTTCTGCCTATAGTTGATTAAATATTTTTTAATTATTTAATTAAGCTAACATTTCTCTCTTTTCATTCATAATAATTAAATAATTTTTAATTGTTTAGCTATCTCAATTTTTATCATATATGTATTAATTAAATAACTTTTTATTATTTCATTAATTCATCTTTTATCTTTTTCACTTTAACATTAATTGGAATTAAATTCAATTTTTCTTTGGTCCTATATAATTAAATAATTTTCAAAAATATATTTAACTACCTAACACTCCTTTTTTAAATAAATTAAAATGGTTTATTTAAATTACATATTTTGTTCTAAAATATATAAATTAATATTTTTTTCTAGCTATCATTTTGAATTAAATAAATATATTTATTTCATTCTTCTAACTTTCCTTCCTTCATCAAATTCAAATTTGGGTTTGACTCTATCTTGAATTTTACTATCCAATTATCTTTCTAGTTAATATGCACCATTGATCAAATGTTAAGTGATATATATAAATAAAAAGTGTTCATTTCATTCAAACCCCCTATCGCTCTTATCATTCACAAACTTGTATTATAAAAAATATATCTAGCACTCTTATCACTATCAAGTATTCAAGCATTCAAGCATTATCAAGCATAGGTATCATTTATCTTTGAGCATTTATCTTTATAATTGCATCATATTATTATTGTTCTTTCATAGTTTGTTACTTTGAAGAGAAACCAAAAATGGAGTAAATTAGGATCTTAGTTATGATGACTTGTCTTGTTATCTAAAATATATATTTTGAGCCAGGATCTTGAACTTCATTGTGTGATTGTGAGAGTGTTATTTTTGCATTGTTGTTATTTGTGATTCACATTTTCATCATCCATACTTTGACACACCCGATGGCACCCACATCCTATGTTTAACAAATAGTTTTTTATAGATTTTTGTTTCTTTGAAGCATAGGTA
>VDFB02270651.1:463138620-463390298 GCA_007258455.2 Sequoia sempervirens | reverse complement strand
AAGTTCTTTCTAGGATTGCAAGTTACTCAGTTGGACAAGGAGATTTTCATATCCTAGTCCAAATATGTGAAATAACTGCTAAAGAAGTTCAGAATGGATGACTCCAAACCTGTTGGTACTCCCATGGTGATCAAATGTAAATTGAAACAGAATGATGATTCTCCTAAGGCAAATCAAACCAGATATAGGTCAATGATCGGTGGATTGCTTTACTTGGCTTAGACTAGACCAAATTTTATGAATGTTGTATGTATGGTCGCTAGATTTCAAGCAGATCCAAAAGAATCACATGTAACTACTGTGAAGAGAATTTTTAGGTATCTAAAAGGAATAGTTGACTTTGGACATTGGTCTCCAAAGGATGATGATCTCACTTTGTGTGCATATTCTAACGCGGATTGGGATGGTGATGTAGATGATAGAAAAGTACTAGTGGTGGTGCTTCTTCCTAGGGAATAAATTGGTGTCCTAGTTGAGAAAAAAGCAAAAATTAATTTATCTATCTACTGTTGAAGCAGAACACATTGCTGCTGCCAATAATTGTACTCAAGTGATATGGATGAAACATATGTTGAGAGATATCAAGGTGGTATATGAAGAACCTATTGCTATATACCGTGACAACTGAAGTGCAATAAATATCTCAAGGAATCCAGTGCTTCATTTCAAGGCTAAACATATATCAATCAAGTTTCATTTCTTAAGGGAGAAAGTGAATGAGAAATAAGTTAGATTGGAGTACATGCCTACCAAAGAACAAATTGCAGATATATTTACTAAGCCTTTGACCAAGGATACTTTTGAGTATCTTAGAGGAATTCTAGGGGTAATCACCCCTCCTGATAAGAACTAAAAGATGCATTTTCTTGCATCAATCTATGAACTTCATTTCTATATTCTGATCTAGATTGATGTTTTTGTGGTTACTACTCAAGGGGAGTAGGTAGATATGTAGATATGTGGTTCAGAGTGTGTATTTGGAAAGGTAATTGTTACCTTTTCCATTTATGTCAAAGGGGGATAAGTGTAATGTGAAAAATTCTTTCAAGAGAAGTGCATAAGAAGTCAGTGTGTTAGGTTCATGGAATTTTTCATATCATGTGTTGCCATCAATGCCAAAGGGGGGGATTGTTGGATGTTGTGGATATGGCTACTGATATGTGGTTGTGATTGATGTCAACACTATTAGCATTTGGTTTATCAGAGGCTGTATATGTCGAGGATATTGAGAAAATTGTAAAAGTGTTCTAGGTTCCCAGTGGAACTATGCAGGTCATGAAGGTGTTTTGTTATATACATTAAAGACTAGCTTGTGTGGATTAAAGGGTTTATTGTTGATTTTTTTTAGAACATCTACCAAAATTTTTAGAGGGCCGTGTAAAGTTTTGATTATGTTGTTGATTGATAGTGTTTTTGTGGTCTTTGTTAGTGTTCCTAAATGAAGATTGTATGATTATGGTAATCTCAGTTGTTACGGATGCTTCTCTGTTGTTTCTTGGTGTTCTTGGATGTGTCTAGATCATTCTATATCTTTGTGGTACATCCACATTACTTAGTGAGCTCATGGTTAAAGATCTTTTCTTGTGCATGCTTGGTTTTTCATGTTCTTGGATGACATGTTGATGGTAGCGTGTTGTGGATCTTCGTGGTGAAATTAATTAAAGTAATTTTGTGTTGGAGATATTAATTTGGGTCTCCAATATGTTGTGGCTGACCTTGGTGGTTTTGCATTAGAAATTTATATGTCAATTTCGGCCAACATTGAAAATATGTTTTATTTTTCTGGCTGACTAAGATGTGATGAAATCCCATGGAGTGGATATATAATAGCAGCTGGTTGAGAGAAGTTAGTGTGTGCATAAGTGTGAATGTATTCCAAAGAAAGTGTAAGTGTGAGAATAGTGTTTCTATCATACGATCACTGAGCAGAGAGTGAAGAAGATTGAGGAAAGTGTAAGTGTGCGAATAGTGTTTCTATCATACAATCACTGAGTAAAGAGTGAAGAAGATTGAGGAAAGTGTGAAGAAGGTTTTCTGAGCTTAATTGGAACTATAATGAGGCTTGTGTAGAAGGTATTCTTTTAGTTCATACTTTGTGGATCTAATCCATATTTCTGTATTGTTGGATAGTGAGTCCTTTGTATTTGAGTAGTGAACTCTAGGCTGTGTGCTTGAATGCATGTGCATTCCCATTATTATTTCACTTTATACTTTTAACAAAGTATAATCTTGTGGACTAACATCCACCATTGTTTTTACCCTAATAGGGTTTCCATGTAAAATATCTTGGTGTTATTTGTCTCTCTGATGTGATAATTGCTTGTGGTTGTTTACTTATTCATCAGATCTAAGATTAAAGTTAAGATAAGTTAGCAAAGCTAAAGTTTCTATCACAATTGATTCACCCCCCATCTTAGTTGCGTGTCCTTATTTTTCCAATAGCTATCAGACCATCAGACCTCTTGGATAACAAGTAAAATTTTAAAACTTTAGTTTGCATTGTTACCCAGTACCCAGTACTTGGTATTCAACTTTTACCCATGATTTTTTCAAACCTTGGCTTTTACTAGAACTCCCATATTTACCGGACCTTGGCTCCTAGAATGGAATGCTTTGATCAATACCTTACTTTACCTTTTACATTTTTGGCTTTCCTGGTTCCTGGTACCCGATACCCAAAACACTTGAATTACAAAGTACTCTTTCAAAAATATTTCTCTTTGCTTTTCACTTTTGGTGATCTTTCCAACTATCCAACACTTACCATAAGCATTAGTTTTCACTTGGGGTCCCCAAGTCTTACAGTCTTGGGGCATGTTGTGAGACCACACAATAGCTTGCAACCAATAAAACCAAATTTAAACTAAAACTTGGGATTAAATCGCCAGTGGTAAATTATAATTCATACATATGTTAAAATAATAACTCTTTACCTTTACCTAAATTCTAACATAAAAATAATAAAATTTCTCTAGAAATATTCGTGTGCACTCTGATTAATTCCAGTTTTTGGAACTCAGTGAAAAATTAGTTCATTGAAATTGAACTACATAATTTGGTAATCCTCCAAATCCAACCATGGATAGAGCCTTGCTTCCAGTCAAGCATCCATAGCCCCGACAAGGGTTTCTGTGTAATTCCCCCAAACATAGCTCTACTGCTAGCCAGATGTCTATAGCCCTAGTAGACATATTTGGATAGCCTAAAGAGTTGATTTTTTTTGGTATATCTCTTTTGATATTTCATTGATAACTTATTTTTCAAATTTTGATATTTCATTGATTACTCATTTCAACTTGCAAGCAATGAAGCCCACTATTAGGTTGGGAATTATAGTGGTAGCAAAGGTTACCTTTTGATTTTTTATTCAATACAAATCCCTTCATCATTTCACTACTTCCCAAAACTCATTTAATAAATCCCTGTTGGTGGGTATTCCTGGTTAAACTTTACCACTCTTATGAAAAATCCTAACTAACTGCAACTTGCTAATTGTTAGCAGACATGCATAAATTGAAATTTAGCAGCAAAAAACTTAGCAATTTTAAATCTAAATTTAGAACCATTAGTTACCACCCATCCAATTGAATTTTATGGAAACTACTAAATACTTGGCTAGAAATTCTGATTTGATGGTGTTGCACCACATTAATGGATAAAAATGTCATGATGACACTTAAACATGATCACATTATTCTGCATTAAATTCACATGCCTCAATGCACACGTATCATTTCTTTCAAATTTTTTAGGTAACAATGTCCACTGTAGCATCGTCCATTGTTACTATTCATCTTAGTTGCAGATTTAGGAAAACTTCTAACCCTTTTCCCTTTTGTTTTTTCTTTAAAATCAGAAGTTAATGCCAAGTTCCAACATCATTGTAAAGCCAAATATGATGAACACAAGGAGTTTTAGTTTTTTGTTCTGAACTTGCAACAACTGTCCATAATTTTTAGAACTTACAAAACTCCATTTGTAGACCCAAAATTTCTATGCTTAGTGAACCATAAAGGCCCCTTGTGATTACCAGCAGATCACATCAACCAATTGAGCCATTTTTGTAAGTCATGACCTGACACCTAAGAGACCTTGGGGTAGTTTTTTAAAACTTAGTTGCACAAAGTTACCTTTCAAGAGAGGCACCACACTTGTGTGTTGTCTATGTTAAAAAGTGCAAAAAAATCCATCAACATAACTGGCACTAGAAGGAGGGCATGCCTAACATGGATCAAATTGGATCTTTCTCCCCTCAAAGGTTTCATAGAGTACTTATATCCACACTAGAAAAGGGAGAAATCCAAGAGCTAAAGACCCCAACTAGGGCTAGGAGAGCCAAGAAAGGGGAAGCATCAACATGAAATCCATCCACTTAACCTCCACCCCCTCCACCTCCTCCCTTCCATCTCCATCTACTCCACTCCAACTAGCATTTTCTCCATTCACTTCCCACATCCAAAGTGTTGTCCCTACTGCCACTTCACCTTAACCCCAATTTTCTATAACACAGCCAATACCATCCCCACCTCCATTAATGGCTTGGATGGGAAATAACCCATCACCATTTTCCTTCAATGAATACCATGACATGCCAAAGAATCCAAAAGGATTTTGCACCAAGTTTCATCCAAATGATTCGCATAGGACAATAGAAGAACATATCAAGATCTTCCAAAAAACCTTGAAAGGTATGTAGATCAAACATGAGGATGTGGCTTGCAGGATCTTCCCTTACTCCTTGGGAGACAAAGCATTCTATTGGTATATACACCTACCTATAGGCTCCATCACTTCTTAGGACATTATGAAGAATACCTTCTTGTAGAAGTTTAAAGTCCTAATTAGCCCGATGGATTTATATTGACAATTCATGTCAATAAGAAGGGAAGTCAATGAGCCAATCAACTCATTCAATAACATATTTCACAGAGCCTACATGAAATTGCAGCCTCCTTATGTAGTTGATGATGCTTCGGCTAGGATGGTATATTATGCAACTCTAGACAACCTTACATTTTCCCTAGTCAAAAGGATGCATCAATCGCCTGCAAGTTTGATAGAGGCTTATTCTAAAGTAGTGAAGGAAACCACCGACCTGGGGTAGCATATTGCAGGTCCCTTGCCTTCATTGCAACCAACTACCAACCCTAGAAAAATTCATGGACTTACCCATGCCTTGTCTCATCAAACACCCATGCTGAATCAAGTTCCCCAACTGCCAATCATGCCACATCTAGGACTGCCACTGAGCCAAGCTCCATCCATACCCAACTACTTGCAGGCTCCACATCAGCAAGCTTATGCTCAACAGTCCTAAGTGCCTTCATACTTGCAAAACATTGAGATGTTAGCTGCCCAACATAGTCAAATCACAACACTTCCCATTTTTTTTCAAAGTTCAGTTTCAACTAAGAATAGCATGGAGAAGGAACAAATTGATGAGCTAGATGAATTGGTGAGGAAGTTGTCCATAGAGTTTATGCATTTGAGGAATCAAAATAACTAGCTGCAAGCATCTAAGAAGAGTGTTCAATCTAATTATCAAAGAGACCACTGAGATCTAAGACCCTCCTTGAACCATAATTATGAACAAGGCCAAAACTCAAGGAAAATGTTTGAAAGATGACAAACTCAAAGGTAGAGCATAACATGGAATACTAGATCCAACAACAGAGGCATACCCACACCTCTTGACCAACCAAATGGTACAGAAAAATCGACAAGAAAAGTTTACTTGGCTGAAGCTACCTTATCTAGATGGTGTAGAATTCATAAAACCAATAGGCATTCTGAGCTTGATTGTCTGGAGTTCCAAATTGCTGCGAAAATATTTCAAGTAGAAGTCTAGGATAAAGTTGATGGTTCGAGATATAGATACATTGTCCTATCAGAGCTATATGATTCCTCAGTTTTGGTGGTCAACCAAGCTCCCTTCCCTTAAAGTGATAGTAACTCACCTGAGAAGGAGGCCACAATGAAGGAAGGAGAAGAAAAAGAGGTAAGTAATGAGGGATTTTTATCTCAGCTCTTTGATTCAGTAGATAATGGTCCCAAGGATGAGGAGGAGCATCACGAGGATGAGGTTCATATGTTCCACCAACATACAACTGCTTACAACTTAAGAAATAGACAAGTTGGTGGTCCCTTTACAACCTCTACCCTATCCAACAATTTCAATACCCCACCTAATCTTAATGCTAGTAATAATCTGACCTATCCCAAATTTCCTCACTAATATTTCAATAGGAATAGGTAGCCTAACCCCACTCAAGATCAACCCATCAATGCTGCCCAAGGAACTTCTTCCGAAGTGGATGTCAAAAAAATGGGGGAATATGTAGCAGAAGATCTAAAGAAAGTCAAAGTGAGCCTATTGGCCTTTGAACTACTAAAGGTACCTACTATCAGGAATGCTATCTTTCGATCATTGAATGGAAATGCCCCATCAAAACTGACTCAAGAGGTTCTTGTAAAGAGAGTCTCATTTGACACCTCCAACAATGAGCCTATGATTAGGGAAATCATAGGAAAGAAACCTGATTAGCCACCCAACCAACAACACAACAAAAGTCAGTTGTTGGAAAAACCTCCAACCAAGGAGCAAAACCAAGTGCAAACGAAGGAAAAAAATAATGACAAGGACAAGGATCGAGTAGCTCAGGCTGGTGTTTCTATGGGGTTGTTTCAAGGGAAATTGGAGACTCCTCTTATCTTGTTGACAATTCGTATATTTGGCAAGAATTTACATAACTATCTTTTTGACTTAGGAGCATTGACCAATGCCATGTCATTCATAGTATGTCAAGCACTAGGAATAACTCCATCCCCATCCATATGTAAGGTGACTCAGTTGGAAAAAATTGAGTTGAACATAGTTGGAGAAATGAATAGGATCCCAATGCAAATTGCAGCAGACCCTAGGGTGTAGCAAGTTATTGACGTTCAGGTTGTTGACATTCCCGACACCTATAACATCATATTGGGAAGAGACTTCACCCGAGCTTTGAATGGTTATACTAAAACTAACTATTCACATATATGGCTAGCTTGGAAAGGGATACCTAACCAAATCCATATTGAATGGGAGCCCTAGATGAAATTCATGATCACTAAGTACAATAATACCAATGAGGTGTTATTTACAGAAATAGAGTTGGGCAATTACTTTCTCATCGCTTACCAAGGAAAAGAAGAAGGGGAAGAGGAGGTCCTTGTGCTATGTAGTTCCCCCATCAATTTGAATCCTCTTCCCAACAATACAAAAGTGTTGGTTGAGTTTGATAGTGAATAATTCCAAGATGATAGTCATCTTGGTTTGTTCAATGGCTTCCAAGAATTTATGCAAAAGTGTGTGCAAGATCAGCTCAATTTAGGAGCTAGGATGGATTTCAAAGAGTTGTTGTTGCCCAAAAGGTGCAAGGTACATGATGTAGCTCATTTTGAGTTCAAGTGTTGCTTATGTCAAATAGCTATGGATCATATCAAAAGGTATATCACTCCAAAAGAAATTTCAGGGGAAAGACAAGATCAAAACTAGCTTGAATGCAAATAGCCACCCAAGGGTGTAGAAATAGACATGCAACCAGGAAAGGAAGTATGATCAATCAACTCCAAAGGAAAAAGTTCCTCCAAGTTCTATATGTTGTAATTTGATGGATCCAAATCCAAGCAAGGAGAGGGAGAAGGCTTTGAGCTCATTAGTACTATGGGTAACACCTATTTCACTTCCCATAGATTAAAATTTTATCGCACTAATAATGTAGCTAAATATGAAGCACTAGTTCATGGGATACTCTTAGTTTTGAGGAAGAAGGTCAAAATGTTGCAAGTATTTGGTGACTCAGAACTAGTTTCCAAACAAGTTAGGAAGTTATATTCATGCCATGATAATAGATTAGCAAACTATAGGCATAGAGTATGGGACCTCATAAAAGGGTTTGAAGCATTCAATATCCAACTCAATCCCCATGGCAATAATCAGACCACTGACACATTAGCCCAAGCAGCTAGCACCCTCCAACTCCTTTCAATGATTGGCCTAAATAAATTCACTGTAGAACTCACCTATACCCCATCTGTGCCTGATAATGTCACCCATTTTCAAGTGTTTGATGATCAAAAACATATCCTCAACTTCATCACTAGTTCTGATGTATTTTCTTCCCAAATCATAGATGAAGTAGAGCTTGAGGAAGCCGAGCTTGATATGGAAGGGGTAATCAATTTAAATACCAACACCATACCCAGGGGCATGGTCCAGCTAGAAAAGATATTTGATTTAGATCACATAAGAGACAAAGATCAACAAACTAAGAAGGATTCTATAGATAATCAGTGTGATGCTCACAACCTAGGTACCCCAGAAGATATAAATAATGTGTTTATTGGAAAAGTGTGTACCCCGGAAGAAAGGAAATGAATTGTTGACACCTTGTGCACTTATCATGATGTGATAGCTTGGGGGTATGAGGACCTCAAATCATATGACACATCAATCATCACTCATACCATTCCCCTCAAGCTAGATGTGAAGCCCTTCAGACAGCATCAACATCCAATCAATGCACTGCTGGAACCCATCATCTTTAAGGAAGTACAAAAGCTTTTGTTCACCCGCATTATTTTCCCCGTCAGATATTCTACATGGGTGGAAAATTTCATTCCATTCAGAAATAAAAATGGAGAAATTAGATTGTGTGTAGATTTTAGGAACCTAAATAAAGCTTCTAAAAAGGACAACTATTTGGTGGCCTCATTGGATGAGGTGATACAAATAGTAAATGGTTTGCAAATGATGTCATTTCTAGATGGATACTCTAGATACAACCAATTGATGGTTCAATATGAAGATAGACACAAGATGACATTCAACACCAAGTGGGGAATGTTTGCTTATAGAAGAATTCTGTTTGGGTTAATCAATGCAGGTGCAAAATTTCAATGCACCATGGACATAGCCTTTAAGGATCTCACTAGAAAATGCATCATCATATACATGGATGATCTTATATTGTTCTCAAAGAAAAGAGGGGATCACATCTCTGATTTATGCAAAGTGTTTCAGAAATGTAGAGAATTTGGCATCTCATTGAACTTGAAGAAATATATCTTAGGAGTAACAAAAGTAAAATTACTGGGACATGTGATTTTGAATAATGGTATCTCAATATACCTGGAACATGTCTAGGATATCTTGAAAATTTAGCCTTTAGGCAATAAAAAGGAAATGAAGTCATTTTTTGGAAAGATCAACTTTGTCAGGAAATTAATCACAGGCTTTACAAAAATAGTCAAACCCCTAAATGCCATTCTCAAGTAGGATGCTAAAGTGGAGTGGATGCCATAAGCCAAACAAGACTTTTCTGAAATCAAGAGGGCTATTGTAGATGCTCCTATGCTGATCAACCTAGATTATTTAAATCCTTTCTATATCTACTACTTCACTTCAGATCACTCATGTGCTAGCATATTAATGCAAAAGAATGATGAAGGAAATGAGCACCCTATTGCCTTTATGAGTGCTCCATTGAAGGATGTTGAATTGCGTTACCATAATGTTGAGAAATAGGCATATGCATTAGTAAGAGGAGTCAAGAAATTTAGACATTACATCATGATAAACAAAGTGTTTTCCATTGTTCCAGACTTAGCTTTTAAGACCCTATTGATGCAAAATGAACTAGGAGAAAGAAGAGAAAAGTGGGTTACATTGTTACAAGAATACGAACTGGAGATTCAACCTATGAAGTTGGTCCAAGGACAAGCTCTTACAGGCACAATGGTAAAAATGAAACCAACACTCATAGTTCAGTAGTATCATTTGGAGGATGTTTCCCTAGATGAATGGTACGATGACATAGTGTATTACTTGTTGAACAAAAAATTTCCATCATGATTGCAAGGAGCCTAGAAAAAAACCTTGAGATTGAAGAGTAACAGCTATATGTTAAAAGGAGATATGTTGTACGAAAAGAATCATGAAGAAATTTACCTTTGATGCTTGGGAAAAATAGAAGCAATTGAAGAGCTGAAAAAATTCCATGAAAAATTTGGAATGGGACATGGATCCGACCCTTCAACAACCCATTAGATCCTCGAAGCTAGATATTACTAGCTTACCCTATTCAAAGATTCTCACAACCACATTCGATCCTATCACATCTGTTAAACTGCTGCCACTAGGAAAATGGACGTTGCTATTCCACTACAACCAGTTGCTGAGGTAAGGCATTTTGCTTATTGGAGACTCGACTTCATTAGTTTAGTAAAATAACCATCCTCTGTAGGTCACATGTACATTCTAACCGTAACTATTTACTGTACTAGATGGATAGAAGCAATTTCTTGTACACAATGTACAATTGAAGTATTAGTTAATTTTCTAGAAAGTTTCATTATAAATCATTTTGGTTGTTTGTTTGCCTTAGTTTGTGATAATGGTCTTGCATTTGCTTCCCTTAAGTTTGCTAGTTGGGCATTTGATTATGGGATTATGCTTAATTTTTCATCAAACTACTATTCCCAAGAGAATAGGTTAGCTGGATCCACAAAAAGAACTTGTTAACCATCATACATAAAATGCAAGACAAAAACCCAAAGGACTAGCACACCCAGTTGCATTTTTCTCTATGGGAAAATCACACCCAACATAAAGTAGCCTTAGGAAATTCCCCATTTCACCTCATTTATGGCCTAGAGCCTGCATTTCCAATTCACATCAAGATCCCTATGCTACAATTCATCAAAACCTATTATGAGGAGAACATCTTGAGGGTTGCTTAGCTAAGTTGCTCCATTTGGAAAAATTCCGTAACAAAGCAATAGAAAATTTCACCAAACATTAGGGCATAGTCAAGAGATGGTTTGATCATAGAGACAAAGTTAAGGCCTTCAAAATTGATAACCTAGTCCTATGTTGGGACAAGGCCCATGAGAAGAAAGGGGGACATGAAAAATTTGAAAATCTCTGGCTTGGCCCCTTTTAGATTTGTAAGATTTTGGGGGATGATGCCTTTCACCTAAAGACACTCACTGGAGAGGATCTCCCATTGCCAATCAATGGGTGGTATCTCAAGGATTATTTCCTTTGTTGAGTTGTTAAGTTCACCCTTTGTATATAGTTAGGGTAGGTTCTTTTCTTTCTATTTTTCTTTTGCTTCGCTTTCACTTGTTTTCTTGGTTGTCATTTTGTTGAGGGTGTTGTCCGATATCGATGTAGTGGAAATGCTTGGCCTTCTTGAGGGGCTCACTTTGTTGCACACTCCCTTTTTTTCTTAGGATAAGTCTTCATGAGTTACCAGGAGTTTTTGTTCACCTTCATGAATCAGGTTTCTTCCCTTGAACTTAGGCTAGACTCCGAACATAACCCTTATTTGAATCTTCTCATGCTTATCTTAGAATTCACATAACAAACATCTTAAAATTCTTGACGAGCTATGTGATAGTCATCATGTAGCTCGGGAAAGTGAAAAATATTACAATTGTGTGGGTGTACGAGAAACTCTATCAGGGCTATGGATGCTTGGTTGGAAATATATTAATGTTTGTGGGGGTTACAGTGACAACTCCATCGGGACTATGGACACCTAACTGGTAGCGAGGCAATGTCTAGGTTACTTTTGGGGTTAGGCTATCTACGTAGCCTGCCTTGGATAATTGATCATTGTAATCTATGGTTTCTGAAGGAGGGGAATAAACTCATTGCACACACTTCTAAGGTACTCCATGATTTGATTCAACTAAGGATTCCATTCTCCTTTGAGCCTTTTGTTCATTTGAGAAAACTTGCTTCTGGTTTGTGAAACTAGAGATTCTAGGTTCCATATGAATCCTTACCCTTGGAATTCTCAGGAGCATTCTCCTAGCGGAGTCACCATTTGCTATGCCTATAGTACACACACCCCGTTTAGACCAGGGAACCCCTCTTTCTATTTCACCCTCGCTAGGTCATTTTTTCTTTTGCCTCATTTTGCGTACCCCTGTTTCTAAGATTAAAATAGACACATGCCTTAAAATTATCAAACAAATTTGGCTAAGTTCACCTATCCAAATTTCACTAAGTCTCGAGCCCATGCAAAAATTGATGTGTGGGCTTCCATCCTCCATTGGCTGCTGCATCCATTTCCCCTAGCAGACCCTCAACTATGGGTCTCCTTCTATCGTTCATATTTCTCTGCTCCTTGTGACTGATCCCTCACATCTACCTGCATAGTGGGTTTCACATCTAGTTGTTCCGCCCAGGTCTTCATCTAACGTCCTCATCGACGTGAGATTCTACATGATCATCTACTCACCTTCCTAGTCCCTAGTCATACCTACATTTAATTCCCTCATTAATCCATAGAGTCCATCTACAAATAGAACCCTCTTACCTATCATTTTCACTTGCCAATTTCAAATTTGTGAAGAGAAGAAGTGGCATTCACACACATAGAGGAAGCATTGGGTGATTGAGTTGTGACCACATTCACCAACCATGAGGTAAGAATTCAACCATCACCACGACTGTTGATTCATGATGAATTAGCTAGGGTTTAGATGAAATGAATTTCTAAATAGCAAACCTTTAGAAAATCAAACCTAGTTTGTTGGGGCAATGCCACCATCAGGAGTTCTGAGCTAGGGATTTCCACCTGGAAGTGTCGTTCAGGTCAATGGGGTCAATAGCGGCTTTTATAAACACTAGTTACCACTCAAACATTACCAAAATGAAGAAACCCTTAGAATAGACTAAAGTGCTCCTGCGGCCCTTTGTACAAAACTCCACCCTATTGTCGTCATAACCAATGGCGAAATCCGTAAGGCTGCCTGTTGTTCCAATCCCACATTCATATTAAAATCAAAACTTGAGTCACCTTTGGAAAATTGTTAACTCCTTATAGCTTTGTGGATGATCTAGTCATGTGAGAGTCCATGGTGGGAACTCTGCTCAATGAATGTTGTTCCTAATGGCTCACTTAACAAAACCTCCCGCTATGCAGATCATGTCCCCACCTTGCCTAGGATATTCAATTGGGTGTTGGAAAAAATAGATAGTCATTGGGATAATGCAGATCCCCATGTGTGAGCCATTGTCCCTTCATGGTCATCCTTAATAGAAAGCCATAAGAAACCTCCCAATGTTTGGTTCCTACTCTCATCACTTCTATAAGGTTAATGTTGAAGTTTGAAATGGAAAGTTTCTAAGCCAAAATAATTGTGCGGGATTGCACTCGTAGGCATTTTCCTTTAGAATATCATCTTTGTGTTGTCCTCGTTAATGACAAAATCCTTGTGTCACCCCACTTTGTGGGTCTCGAATTCCCTATTTTCTCAGAGCAAATATTTTAAGTTTGCTAACAAAATGTTAAGTCATACAATCCTTGCAGGCCTACCTCTGCAGATTGCCGCCTGCAGGGGGTTGTTACTCCAAATCCATTCTTTAATGATGAAGCCAACCTATCTCTCCACCATGTGGACCCTGAATCCACCAATGTCATGGATATGGACAAAAGAAAAACTTTAAGGTGGGTCTCTTTGGTGATTCCACCAATGTGGGCTGCCACCACCGGAATGATTACCATCAGAAGCCATTTTTTAATGACAATATTTTAATGGCGACCTAACATGCGGCTCTCATGCCTCCAAAATATGCATTTCACAAATTAAGAAGGCCTTCAAAGAAAAATAACTTGAGGGGAATTAAATGAAATTAACTAGGTAGAAAGACCATGCAGGTTCTATAATGTGAAACTTCTCTTATGGGATGTCGTGCCCTTTTGGATGCTCCTTAACAACAAAGATAAAACATCTTTCCACTACACTACTTCTGCATTCATCACACCCGCACGAGTATTAAAGTCGATCTGATAAGGTAAATTATTGTAAATGCATCCATCTTAGAATTACACACGTGCCTAATTATTTCATGTAGAATTTACCCAAAAATCATGTCATGCAAAAATTTATTGTCGGAACAACATCTGTGGGTTCCCCCTTCCCTGTGCCATTTCTTATGGTTGTCAGTCCCATGACTTTTGTAGGGCAGACTTCCGCACCCCCAAACCCACACTTCTGTAAATGGCCTAAACGAGCTTCAAATGGTTAACATTGATGATTGTTATGATCTTCTGAAAGTATGTGGATGTAATTAGTGTTGAATTTGTATGATTCAACTAACATTTTCCCTCTTAATTTGTCAATGCACTTATTGCACCTTTTGTGTGCAGAATTTATGGAATTTGCTGAGGGGCCATTGAAGAAGCTGGTAGAGAAAGTTGATAAGGGAAAGAGACCAGCCATGACCCCTAGAGAAAAAGAAGAGAAAGAAAATGAAGTATCAATTACATATAGTGGAGTGCACCTCTAAAATCACATCTAACTGGGACATTGTCTTCGATGCAAACCTCAAGAATGTAAACATTGATGAGTTTAAGTAGAGGGTGATGGTCAATCCCACCATAGAGAAATCCTTTAGAATGAAAAGAAGTTTCCTCACAAAAGCAACAGTTTTTCCTCCTACTCTAGTTGCTCTAGAACAAGTCTTTGCTTATTGGGAGTGCTACCATGCAAATACTAGAAATATAGTTGCAAAAGATGGAAGGGTGCTGGAAGACTTATCTGCTCAATCTATTAGGAAGGCATTCAACATCCTAACCTTTGATGAGATGGAGAAAGTCGAAAAGGAATTTACATTAACAATATGGCAGGTAGATCCTCTTGGGTGCAAAAGAACAATAAATCAATCATGGCTAAAGGATAAGAGAGGCAATGCCAATAAGGTGCCTCAAAAATTGTATAGCAGTAATTTTGTAGAAGAATCTAATGATTTGGTTACACTCCTGAGTAGAGTAATGGGCTTTCCTACTACCATGTTCTTCGAGGAGTGGATGTTAAATTACTTCATAGAAGAAATCCTTTGAGGAAATTCCAAATTACACTGGGAAAAAATGATAAGCAACAACTTACATGACCAGTTTACGGTAGTCAAGATGACCTCTAAATTCTATATGAAATCATGTTTGGCCTACCTCTTAGTGGTTAAGCTCCCATATAAAGGATTATACTGTGTTGGAACATTGGGAACCAAGAAGGGACAACTTGAAGTATATGACTGCTATCCCCAACTATAGTATAGAAATTTCAAGAAGGACTACAAAAAAGTAAATGATGCCTTCATTGGGAATATCATCTAGAACTTGGGGGGAGATTACCACAAGAGGGTATCACATAGTGCTAAGGCAGTTCTAAAGGGTTTTGGATATCTATTTATCTAGTTCCCAAAATTTACATACATTAGAGCAGAGGGATTCTATGGAAGACTCTACTAGCTGTCACGCTACCCCAATGAAAAATCATCTTGTTAGAGTTTACTCGGTAGATGTAGACTACCCATACCCTATTGAACAACAAGCACCATGATAGGGTCCCATATCCCCTCACATTAGGATAAGGAATGTACTCTTGCATTGTTTCTACATGTGCTGACAATTTTGAGGAGTTGGAAAAATATAATTTTTAATTGCATATAGAAAGGGAGGTGTGGACCCCCATGGAAAACTGAAGAAGCAGGTTGGAAAAAAATATGCTCACCAACCTCACATTGAGGACTTTTGGGGAAATTAAAATGATGATAAAGAAGTTAGGAGGCGACATCATATGAGGATGACTGCCTAGTTCGTAAAATCTATTGACTTGTTCCCAGTTCCTGATCAGATTGTCGAAGATGGCAATATTCTAGATGAAAAGTTCAATGCTTTAATAAATGTGCCACTACTAGTAATTGACTAGGTTGAACAAGAAGTCATCGACCTGGACACTATCACCTGCCCTATGGAACAAAGGACCAAACAATGAGTTGATGAGAAAATAACTTAGTTACAAGAGTAGGGCATAGAATTGACATGCGAGGAGCTCAAAGACAAGCTTGAGAGTGAAACAGACAATGGCACCACTACAGGCTCATCAGGTGAGGAACCCAAGTCCTCACCTATCACTAGGTCTAGAAAAAGTAAGGATATAGCTAAATGAAAGCCCAAGCATAAATTATACACAAGAAAATCAATGGAGGGGCAGCCATCAAAGAAGGAAAATAGGATAAGGACTTTTGTCCTTGAAATTACAACCATCTAGGAGGAGAGACCCCAACACGAAGAGGAGGAAGAGTCTGAATGACCTCACTCACCACTACCTGCCAACATTGTTCCTCCATCCGTTGCTACCACAACACCATCCCCTTTCACTCCCCAACCATTTCCCGTCACATCTCCACCTTCTATGGGCATCTTAGTCCACCTCACCTTTTCCTTACTGACCACTCCAGTGGTGGTGTTAGACTCTTACTCTTCCACCACTTCCCCACTGTCATCCTCCTTGCTCCTTCCTCCATTACCTACCCTTTCCACTCTATTTCCTTCCTTTCCAATGACTACTATGGCACCTATCACCTTGCCACATGCCTTTGCTACCTATCTACAAAATGTTCCAACTAAACTCCCTAGGGTCATCCTTGACCCTAAGGTCTAGGCTTTAATGGCCCAGCTTGCTGCTACTTTGCCACTCCCTCCACCACCTATTGAGCCACCAAAGATGGAGGTGATGATGCTAATTTCTAAAGAAATTGAGAGACTCAACACAGAGCATCCTAGAGAAATAAATGTGGGTATTACTAAGGACCTATAATACTCCGATCGGGATGACTACTTCAAGCATCTCGAGGGTGGACTGAGGGTGAACATAGAAAAGGTGGCCTTATATGAAGAAGCACAACAAACACCCGAGGGGGAAGATGCTGAGAAGCTTGAGGAATACTATGAGTTTGAAACATATAATTAGGATCCAGATGAAGAGCAACCCCAGGAGCACAAAGACAAGGAGGCAAACCTTGAGGAACATCATTTCGAGGAAGGGAAAATGGAAACAAAGATTGATATGGATATAGTTGATGAGCCTCCACAAGCTGGCCAAGATGAGGGCCTGAGACAAGAAGAAATGCCTTCAGAAGGGGAGGGAGAAAAGGATCAAGAAGAAACATGAAAAAGGATTACGGAGCCCAAGAAGAATGTCGAGGTTGAGCATGAAACAACTAAAGGGACAACACTAGAAGAAGAGAACATTGTTGAAGAAAATGTAGTATCCACTGAGCCCAACAAAGAGTAGGCCAAAATACAAGAGCAGATGCAAGATAAAGGAGAAGGAAACACCTCAGATTCCCTTGAGCATGATAAAGAAGGGCCCTCCAAAGAACAAGAGGAAGGGGGGAAAATGAGCCCTCAAAAAATCAAACAAAAGTCCCCTCGTGGTTGGAGCAACAATTGAAGAAGAAGGCTCCCATAGTTGCTGACTCCAAGGCCCAATTAGAGGAAATCTTGGCTAGGTCCCAAGTAAAAACTAGGAAGGAGAAGAAACCTAAAATCAGATCTTACATTACCACTAATGCTTCTGGATCCAGGACATTGCAAGTAGCCACTCCTATAGTAGACAAGGATGAAAACTTTATTTAGGGAAAGGATTATCAGATATCCACTATAAATTTAGGTCTTGTGACTCAAGCCTAGAAAATAGATGAATTTTAAGGGTTAGTATCTACTATACTCCATAAAGATCAATCTACAAAGAAGGAATTGAAAGAAAAAGTGGTAGAAATGATTTCCTTCATACATCAGTGGACCTCATCAAGAGAGGAAGCTCCAATGGAATCGCTTGCACCTGCCTTTCTCTTGAAGGAGGAGGTAAGTAAAATGGAAAGAATGAAAAACTAGACCAAGTCTACCTTAGACAGGTTCAATAGGGTGATTTACAATAATGAGATGGGAATCCGTCATGCAAAGAGTATCTTGAACTCTACAAGATAACATATTCAAAGTTGGAGAGCATTCTCAACCTCACTTGAGGCATCTAGGAGAAGGTGTTAGAGTTTCCCAAAGAAGATCATTGGCTACCCGAGGCCTGTAAATTGAATTTTGAATATAGGAAATGGATTTTGGAAAAGGCCCTACATGAATTAGAGGCCCATCATGAGTGGATCGTGAAGTACCAGGTTGAAAGTGATGATTATGTGAAGATGATGACATGTTATGAGATGCTCATCCTGGAGCTGGATCTAGAGGCCATCAAGTAAGAATTCCACAAGAAGATGGAACAACGGGCTGGCGACATGTTGTCACCATATTTTATGGATTTCACTGCCACAACCTTCATAGAGTCAGAGAAGATCATCAAAGATGCACCAAAGTGCACCAAACATTGAGACCAAATTGTGGAGGGATTTAAAAGAATTGCTTTCATGATCTCCCAATCTGAGCTCTTTGAAGAAAAGAAGCTATTAGCTATAATTGGGAAGTTTGTAGAATATGCTACTTTGAAGAAAGAAGCTAGAAAACCAATTATAGTTGATGAATATTTGCTTAAATATTTGAAAAATCTAGAAGTAGCTACAAGACAAAATGGACTAGAGGACAAAATAGGGAAAAAGATAAAAGGGCTATTTTTTATTGTAATATATTGGGGGTAGGTGAAACCCTAAACTAGAATGAATCTAAGCCATTAATTGTAAATGAATCTTGTCCATTCATTCTACTTTTTGAAAACTATAAATAGGGGGCATCCTCTCATTTTCAAGAGAGATATGAGTTGTTGTGTAAAGACATGGTGCTGCAAAATATATGAGAAAATCATTGAGTTAATGGTTTCTTGTGTGTTTCTCTCCATGTGTGCATGATTCTATCTCCAATAGTTAATTTCAACATTGTTATTTCAAGTTTAAGTTCATTTTTATCTAGTAGTTCATGTTGTGCTTCAATGGTGGATGTATGCTATGGTGTTTGATGCACTTTCAGCTCATACTTTTGGTTGTTTGTTGATGAAAAACTGTTGTGTAAATTTAGTCTAAGCTATTCCATTTATAACACTTAACTTCTATTATGTATGTGCATGCTTAAACATTCATGTTACAATCTGCAAATCATAAGTAAGCCTTAGAATATTGCACAAATTTTATGAGACTATGGGATGTCCCTAGTTAAGTAAAATTCAATTTGGGAAGTTTTTCCACTATAGCATCCTCCATTTTTACTGTTCATCTTAGTTGCAGATTTAGGAAAACTTCTAACCCTTTTCCCTTTTTCTATTTCTTTAAAATCAAAAGTTAAAGACAAGTTCCAACATCATTGTAAAGCCAAAATTGATGAACAAAAGGAGTTTTAGTTTGTTGTTATGAACTTACAACATATTTCCATCATTTCTAGAACTTATAAAACTCCATTTGCAGACTCAAAATTTCTATGCTTAGTGAACCATAAAGGCCCCTTGTGATTACCAACAAATCACATCAAACAATTGGGCTATTTTTGCAAGTCATGACCAGACACCCGAGAGACCTTGGGGTAGTTTTTTGAAACTTAGTTGTAGAAAGTTACCTTTCAAGAGAGGCACCACTCTTGTGTTTTTTTTGTGTTGAGAAGTGCAAAAAATCCCATCAATAGTAAATGCAAAAGAGTACAAGAATAATGACAGGATGATAAACACCTTAACTATACCAACCAATGAAACTTAGGAAGAAGATAATTTGGAGGGAGAATTGGAAGTAGAAGAAACAAAAGGTAGTACTGATAGAAAAATGGTGTTATAATAATGGATACAAAATAACCAGGAATTATATTCCTAGAGAATTTTTGGCACCCAAAGAATATTCATGATATGGAGAACCTAACCAAAACAAGGAAAGGTAGCACAAGACATGTACGATACCACTAGAAAGGAAGAATAGAGTAATAAAAGGTACTCTCACATGATTTATCATATTTGTCAAGAAAGATATCAGGTCAAGCTATCCAAGTATTTTGGAGTATGTGAACTAATACCCTATATAACCCAAATTGAGAGAATCATCCCCAATGAAGTAGATAGATTGGCCAAACTACCACACTCTTACCTACACTATCATGTGTTGGTATAACACACACAAGCAAAGAATAAAGAAATGGGATGTATTTAAGACCTTGGTAAAGGCAATATTTCTATCAAAGGTAGGAGATTATGATGACATAACTCCCTATGAAGGAAACATTCCATTGGAAAAGAACCTATACATATACAAATATTATTGAGAAGGAAATTATGAGTACGCTATTAGTTATATATTCAATTTATCTACTAGACATTGTTCCTAGTGGAAGGAACTTGGTATATTAATCAAGAGAGAAGGGAAGAAACAAGAACATAGATATAATTGACAATAGACTCCACTTGGACCTTTTCATTTTTCAATAAAAACCCTCAGATACAAATCACACATAGGAAAATAAAGGGAATTATCTTCAACCCTATAAGATTTTTCTAAATAGCCTACCCAAGATGCAAATTACTGGAGGAAAGAAAATGCAAAAATAAGATATGATAAGGAATAAATTGTATTCCTCTCAAGAGAATGCAAAGCAATAATGATCTTGAGAATTGAGATTACAAAGGAAATTGCTTGGTTATATAGGCCAAGGGGAGAGATAGGATGTAACTATATTATGACCAATGTTGTCATCCTATGAGATGTGATAACTTAGGTCATTAAAGCTCAACAACGTTATCCCTATGTAAAGTTAAGCTAGTGTGAAGAGGGCCTAAGTAGAGAACTAGAGAACTATCTAGGAAATGAACTAGTTACATAAATTACCCCTTTCACACTAACACCCTCCTTAAGTTTAACTTAAGGAGAAGTATATAATGCAAGGATGTAATATGGGTCCTAGCTACTAGGCCTAATGAGGTGCCTAGATATATAATAACCCCTCAATTATAAAAGGCGAGAAAACCTAGTGGGAAAAACCTCCCTCCCATGACAAGTGGAATGAAAAATGTCTAAGTGACCCCCCCATAAGATATTTCCCTCACCCCCAAGACAGACCAGAGGTGAACATACTTGCTCTTGGTGAAGGGTTTAGTGAATATATCTGCAATCTAGTCTGCTATAGGATAGTAGCACAAATAAATGACCTGCTCCTTAATAAACTCTCAAAGAAAATGCATATGGATCTTGATGTGTTTGGTTTGTTGATGATGGGTCGAGTTATTCAGGATTTAGACAACACTCTAGTTGTCACAATAGATAATTGATGGATTATGAAAGGTAATACCAAGTCTAGTGAGGATATTCTGAAGCCAAATAGCCTTAGTGGTGACATTGACGACCCCTCGATACTCAACCTTAATTGAAGAAAGAGAAATGGCATGTTGCTTCTTGCTCTACCAACAAATGAGACCAAAATCATAGTGAAAATTGTAGCTAAACGAGGACTTATGATCATCAATATCACCATCCCAATCAAAATCCATGTATCCAAGTAATTCTAAACTTGTGCTTGTTGCATAGTGAATCCCATACCTATGAGCACCCTGGATATAGTGCAATATGTATTTGGTAGCTTTCCAATGAAGGTCATGGGGTTCTATCATGAAGCACAAAACAATTCCAACTACAAAGGAAATTTCTGGGAGAGTATGAGTCAAGTAGATGAGGCTACCAAAAAGTTGATGATACAAAGTAGCATCGATTAGTGGTGTTGAACATTTCATCTCAAGCTTAACTCTAGACAAAAAGGGAGTCAATTCAAGCTATAAGGACCAAAAATTTCAATTACTAGTTATAACCCCTAATTGTCAAAATAATTTAATAGAATAAAATTATTATAAAAAGATGTGGAGTATGAGGAATGATTAAATTACTTTCATCACTAAATTCAATGGAATATCATACATTAATGAATCAAATATATCAAACAAGGTTGTACCTTCATTAGATTTAGTCATGTAGGCTTACACAAGTGTTATCATCATACCAATACATGCAAATTCAAACACTGTAATGAAAATTAAGGAAATTACAAGATCATAAGTGCATCCACAAGAAACCATAACACAAAGATTTTCATGAGTGGAAAACTCTCATAGGGATGAAAAACCACTCGTAAAAGTGCCTCATTAGCTTAATGAAATGCCTCACTGGCTGAGCCTTACTGGCTACAAAGTTTCAATGGTTACAAGATGCCTCACAAAAAATGATCATATTGTCTCAATTGAAATGAGCATTCATTACATATTTCTATAACAAAAGGATCATATGGAAATTCTTTTACAAGTCACATAAATCTACAAGTAACATTTTAAAGTTTCACTAATGCATCATCCTTGCATATGGAAGTAAGGTAATGCCAACACTATCATGAATCACTCCCAAGTATTTGCAAATAAGACAATTTTACCTCCAACGACCTCTCAAATATCACACAAGTACACTAAAAACTATATGCCAATCACATAAGGCTTCATGAAAGTAATCCTAGGTCTGCTAGAATGCACACATGCCCATATAATTATAACAAGAATGTTTACTTCTAAACTCAATGATTCATAGAGGTTTTACCAATAAAGAATAATACTATAAGGAATTTAGAAGGTATAACTGATGTATGTATGAGAATACATATATAAGCTAATGAATATACATTCTTATGCAATAAATCACAAGATCAACTAAGTGAGATAAACCAAAATGCACAAGAAGAGTGTCATCATTGAACCTAAACTTTAATATGGTAAGGTATGATTCAATATTTTTCCATATTTTTGTAAAATTCACAATTGATTCACAATACATAATATGCATGGGTGAATTGGAAACTAATTCTATATATATAAATCTAATGTTATAAAATGTCACAAAGTCCATATTCATAAGAGAAATGCTCACAAAAAAGAATTCTACTCTAGTTTCTATAACTCACATTGACTCAGTTTAATCCTTCCTCTAACATTTCTATGGATATAGGTAATTAAATGCAAATGTGTAATTGCTTATTTGTTTTCCAAGGTATCAATAAGCCATTTCCAAGTTAAATGGTTCAATCTAAAATAACAGATTTGCACGACATTTATGCAAAAAAATACTCTTAGGCAGAGATGTAAACATTTTGAAGGAACAAAACTTACCAAATTCATGTAACGCATAAAAAACCAATTATAAGTGAGTGTGTTCTTGCTTTCAAGGTAGCCAAAATTCCATATCTATTAATGGTTTAGTCTAAAACAATGGAATTATATAATTTTAAAGGAAACATTCACCAATCGGAATTATATATAGTATAGGAAGTAAAGTTTGCACATATTCACGTATGCATATATATTTATATATTTGCACAATTACTCTTAGGTAAAACAATCCATTACAGAAACATATCTACTTAAACATAAATATTTATTATTGCAAGTTAGCTTTCTACATCTATTCTTTTCGAGTTTTCAATCTTGCTCTCACACTTATTGTATTTCTTTTCTTTTCTTTTCTATACATATATATATATATATAAATTTACATTTATAGCTGAAGTAACGTACAATATGTTCTTTTTAAAGGGAAAAATATATACATATATTTAATTAAATGTGTATATTTACATACTTATAGACACTTCAAGAAATCACACTTTCAACGAAGTAATAAATACATCTTCAGCCATGTAAAGATATATTTACTTTTAAAAAAATGAAGTCATCTAATTCTCACCATAATCCATATAAATACATACACACACACACACACACACATATATATACACACACACACTTCAAGAAATCACACTTTCAACAAAGTAATAAATACAACTTCAACCATGTAAAGAAATATTTACTTTAAAAAAAATGCAGTCATCTAATTCTCAGCATAATCCATACACAAATACACAAACACACACACACACACATAAGTAATTATCATTAAATTTTACAGCATCAACATAATTGGAAAATAGCAATATATATATATATATATATATATATATATATATCCATTTGAATAAACATCTAAATATATTTATATAAAACATATATTTGAACTTAATATATACATATATTATTTGTGGTTATAAAACCTCGGTCCCTTTAAAATATGCCTTTCATCCAAAACAAATACGCCGGTATAAGGCTTTGCCATTCGATTTTATTTAAAAGATAAGTGTTATATATGTAAATATATGTATATATATTTACACAGTTCGGTGTATGTATATACATATATTTGAACATATAATAGTATCACAATTTGAGATAGGATTTCGCTTAAAGAATCAACAAAAATTTGGCATACTATATACAATACAAGGATTTGCAAAATCATTTACATATAAATATATATAAAAATATTCAATATTGAATATATATATATATATATAAGAAAAGGAAGGAATGCACAAATTGTACAGCGATGCCAATGAATTTTGTAACGCCTCGCCACACAACCCTAGGGGAAGTTGCAATTTACTACACAAACGAACTATTTTTTTTTTTTTAAAGGACAATTAGAACAATTAACATGCAAGTTAACTAACCATTGCCAACCAATCCCCTAAGGTTACGAGACTGAGTTACTTAAACCCAAACAAGAAACATGAATTAAATTCATAACATTTAAATACTTAAGGAAATAAGAACGCATACATTCCATGAAAGATAATTTACATCAAAGAATATGAAATACCGCTGGATTCCAATATTACAATTTACAACATAATTACAACACTCATTCCCCAAATGAGATAAATCCAATAATTCAAGAATACATATTACAAATTCCACCTCGATCACAATGAGGGGTAATAAATACAATAACCAACTGAAAGGATAAAAAATGACATGAAACTGGAACCCACGAGCTCTCCAACTGGAAGTCTCGTCCACACGAACAAAAAGAAAACCAACAGATTAAGAAGCACGCCACCCGACCACGTGGAATCCAAAAGGTTCCACTCCCTCCGTGCTAGGAGATAGTAACAAGGAATTCCTACACAAGACCATCTACCACTAGACATGAGCTAAACATACCTGAACTGAAACAACTACAATCACAAGGTCACTTAACATCTACAATCACAATACCACTTAACCACTACAGTCACAACATCACTTAACACGAGGTTACAATGCTTCTAGAGAACAATGATCATGTACATCGCACAATAATTGATTAACTGAATAACTGTCAACATAGGAAGAGTGTCATGCATAAATTGCCATGAGTTACCCTGGCTCTTCCTTCCTAGGCTACTGGACCCCCATCCTGGGTTACCCTAGCTTGCCTCTACCAGCTGTCGGACCCTCACACAAAACTATGCATCCCATCTCATCTTGAGCCTTATCATTCACTTGCTTCACGAGAGAGGCATTCATTATCTTATTAGTGTGAAAGATCCCCATTAACTCTTTTAAATTATCACTTAGTTAAACTCTAGGTGAGTTACCTTGGCGCCCCTTTGTGTGCCGGACCCCCACAAAGAGCCACTCTCCTATCGACAACATACACGGTATAAACCACAATGAGTATCCGGATAAGACAACCTCTCCAAACCAAGGAGGCAACAAATAAAGGAAACTTACTCCAACATTGGAGGAGACAAAGGTTAAACCCTCTCCAAACACTGGAGGAAATGAAGATACCAAAAAAAATCACTCCTTCCCAAGGAGGCACAACCACATGGCCCTCTCCCAATCCCAAGGAGGCACAAATCCCAAGACAATCCCAAAGGTTGACTACCATGACGACCACCCATACAAATAAATGAAACCCTATCTGGAAGACTTCAAGACAAAGATTCTATACTCCCAACATCGAGCAAGAACGAATAAACATTAAAAGCATTTCAAGCAATTAAATAGACTAATATTCGGATTTCCTAAATCCAGTCAATCATAGTTTTCCTTCCTTGCATCCATCTAATCAGAACTCTAAATTTCATTCCACGTCATTGCATTAAATAAAAGTCATTCCTTTACCTTAGTTTCACAATAAGTTCATAATCAAGCAATTTAGTAATTAACGTCATTTGACTAAAATAAATCTTTCATTAAATTCTCAATCTTACAACTATAATTATAATCAAAACACTTAAATAATACAATCATTCAACTAACATTTACATTAATTTACTTACTCTAAATTTCCTATTATTTTCTTATTTAAGACATTTAAATAAATCAAGGCATTTATCTTATTCAATAAAACCTATTTCGCAATAAAATCCCTTATTAAAATATACATAAATTCCACTAAAATATCTGTTTAATCAAATATTTCAATCCTCTTAATCAAGCAATTTAATTACACTTTACAAATTATTTTAAAATCATAAATATAAAAATATACATGTATATATACTATGCATATATATTTATCTAATTAAGCATATATGCATAATATATGTTACATATATTTATATATTTAAATTAATTATTATTTAAATAAATATTATTTAAATATTATAACAATATTATATATAATTATAAAATAAAACATGAAAAATGAAATCCAAAGTTTCGTTTGGAATGCCACCCCTAAACTTCACACACACCGGGTCTTCTGTGTGTGAGCTTCACACACGTGGCCTGCCCTCATGACTGTGTGAGCTTCACACACCGTAATGTTGGTAGTTACACAGGTGGCCATTCTCGCGCGACTGTGTGTTCTACACACACGGGGCTATACACTGCGGACTGTGGTGGCAGTGGGGTTTGACCTCCCACCCCACAACAATAAACAACATTTAATTTTTTTTTTTTAAATAAAAAAATAAAAAAATCCCTGCGTTTGACCATGGCGAAAATACAGGGTATTTTCTGGGTTTAACCCAAAATCAAAAAATTTCAAATATAACAAATATATATATATATATATACCCAGATTTTGATTTCAAACTCAAATTGTGAAAATAATCCAAACCCATTTCATGAACAAAAATTATTTTCAAAAACAACAAAATGGGTTTCAAAAATTTAAGTTTGAAATAGAGTTTTCTTTGATTTTCACCTATTTTTTTGCAGTAAATTTCTTGTTTGGTTTCCATTTCCAAATCTAACTACAAGTTTACAAGTTTGAGAGCATTTCAATGGATTTTTATTGAATCTAAAACTATATTTACAATCATTTAAATTCAATTCAAGATGAAACAAGAAGTAGAAGAAAGAATGATGGAACCTTGTGTTTTCTCCAAATTTGGAAGCTTTCAACAATGGAGAATTCCAAGCCCTCCTTCAATTCCACAATTTTAGCCACCTCCAAGCTCTCCACCAAAATCCAATTAAAATTCAAAAACAAAATGAATTACCTTATGCCATTTTTTTCCCCCAAACTTGTCAAACCCCTAAAATGGACTCACCCACCAAATTTATTGCTAAAACAAGATATTTTTTTTTTGCAATTTCATAAAACAATTTCCATTTCCAAGTGTAATTTGCACTATATTAATTTAAAACAAAGATCTATTTTTGCAACCCAAATGACAATTAAATTTTCTTTCTTCAACAAAATTGAATTTACCAATTTACATTTAATTTTTTTTTTTTTTTAATTTTATTTCAAAAAGGAATGCAAGGCAATTTATATTTTGATTTGATCTCAAAATTTAATAATGCTAACACAAATATTTTAATTTAATTTATCAATAAATAAATCTAATCCATGATTAGATTATTTTATTGATTGAATTAAATTAACTAATTAATTAATAGTCACTCATTTATTTATTTTGACAATGCAATTAAATAAACAAGCACCCTTTATCTTGCAAATTTAAATACGCAGCAAGGAGAGAAGAGACAACAAGGAAAATAACTTATCCTAACTAACAACCTGACGACACACTATGCCTAGGGTGATGTCACGACACATAAAACCTAGCTACTATCTCCCAATCATTTTCCGTTGGACAAAGGACACGCTCAGACCTGTAGAACTAGGTGGAGTCGATGTCCTGTACCTGCATCCTGCACACAATACGAGTGTCGAACATGCATATAATATATTAAAACACACCGTGAAGAGGAAATCGTGGAATCACAGGGCGCTCGCACGCGAGTGATGTGATCCCGTCCCCTTCACCAATACATCACTAACTGACGCATCTAATCATCACTGATATAATCAAAGCATGAAAATCAATAATTCACACACATGCTAATTTAATCCATAACATGAAATAATAATAACATCTGATTAAAGTGCCATCACATCAAATATAATGTTTACATCACTTAACAATTAGCGGTCAACAGTAATTAAGTTCCAAAGTCAAAGCATAGCCAAACACAATCATAACAAGGAAGAACACAGTTGATCCAAAGAGCCAAAATGGAGGGGTGTTACAAATTTCATACAACACGCACTCAATATAGTGACTATGCACAACAATTTTAAAAAAGGATTAAATCTTTTAACAATACAAACAATCTTTCTCACACTTTGGAAATTAAAAGCAATAAAAGAGATTTAAAAACCTAGAAAAAAATTGCTTCCACTTGAAAATTCCCTTCTTCTACTTCTTCTCCCGTTCTTTCTTTCCTTGAAATTTTCTTTTTGAAGAATCTTCCTCTCCTTCTTTCCTTTTCCCCTATATTTCTCTTCTTATTTCTACTATATATATTTTTTAATCTAATAAAATCTAAAACTTCTATTTGGCAACCATTTTTCACAGTTATTTTTGTAGAGCAATTCAAGAAGAATATCAAGAAGTTGTGTTTTCTCATTATTAATTTCCTCTTTTTAAAGGTTTCACTTCCACTCCCTTACCCTAATATTTAAAATCAAAATAAAATATATTTTCATGCACGATATTTATCTTTGACAAATAATAATAAAGAATTCTATTTTAATTGCAACTACGCAATTATCCACAGTAAATAATGAAGAAATATCATCTTTAAATTGCAACAATAATATTTACCCTTAATAAGTAATATAAAAGTATTATTTACTTGCAAATTAAATATTTTCTCTAAATAAATAATAAAGAAATTTCATTCAATTGGGAATAAATTAGTCATTCCAAATAACCAAACATTATCATTTATTTGGAATAAATAAAATCTATAATTAAATTATAATTAATTCCTCTTTGTTTCATTACACTTTTATTTCATTGCTAATTAATTTAATCAAACATTGTAAAATACGAACCATAAAAATAGGGGTCATGACACAAGCTTACAATCAAATGTATGTAAATGTGACAATAGATCAAGAGCATACTTGGGCTATACAAGAGAGATCCTAGAAGAGGTCTGAGTGATCTCGATTATGAGTGATCTCGATTATGAGAAATTAGTGCAAGAGACCCAAGTCAATCATAGAAAATTTGTTGTGCAAAGTAGTATTGACAATCACAATGATGGATGAAGTGCTCCCAATGACAAACAAGTCATCAACATAGAGAGCCAAGAAGAGAAGAGAATCCTCCTACAAGATGTAACCATTTAGATTTGAGTGGCATTTGGAGAACCCAATAGAGAGAAGAAAGGAGTCCATTTTGACATACCAAGCTCATGGAGCCTATTTGAGGTCATAGAGAGACTTCCTTAGTTGGTAAACCGATTAAGAATCTTGAATGAATCATTGTGGTTGCTCCATGTAAATTTCTTCATGTAGATCTCTGTGAAGAAATGCACTCTTCACTTCCATCTAATGTAAAACCCAACCATGAGCTGTAAAAATAGAAAGTATCAAGTGAATGGAGTTTATTTTGACAACAAGGGGAAGTTCTTAATGTAGTTAATACCTGGTACTTGAGAGAAACCTTTGGCTACAAGTCATGATTTATTTTTGTCAACTGAGCCATTCACTACAAATTTGGTTTAATAGATCCACTTACATTGAACCAATTTTCTTCCCTAAAAAAGTGGAACAAGATCCCATGTTTTATTCCACATTAAAGAGTTGTACAATTCATCCATTATATAATCTGACTCAACAATACTAGAAGATTCATGATATGATTGTGGATTTGAAGCCATGGTGATGTAGGAATGTGGAATGTCATGATGTTGTGACCAAGTCCTCCTAGTATTTGAAGGATACCCAATAAGAGTGCCTATAGACTCAAGTGTTTGGTGAGCCCAACAAAGCATGGTAGGGGATAGAGGAGGAGATTCAAAACTTTGTGAAGAGGAAGATGAAATCTCATGATTAATTTGACAACTAGAGTAAGCTTGAGGAATATCCTTGATGTTATTATCCTCTAAATCCACTATTGAGGAAGGAAGAGTAGAGGATGAGCTAGAAGATATTTCCTCAAAATGCACACTATGGTTAATGAAGAACTCATGTGTTCCAGGATCCATTAGCCGATATCCTTTGAAACCATCATGGTAACCAACAAAGATGCAAGATTGACTCTAAGGTTCCAAGGACTTGCACTTCTTTGAAGGAATATGTGCCCATGTTGGGGAGCCAAAAAATCTAAAGTGCCCCAGAATATGTTTCCTACCACACCAGGCTCCGAAGGGAGTGATGCCCTTTAATGCCTTATGTAGAACTCTATTTTGTATGTGAGCAATGTGGTTGATAGCTTCTACCCAATATGTAGGTGCAAGGGAGCGCACACAGATCATGCATCTAGCCATCTCTTTCAGGGACCTATTTTTCCTCTCAACTACACCATTTTATTGTGGTGTGTAGGAAAAAGTATGTTGAAGATCAATCCCTTCAAGAGTATATAATTTTTCAAATTTATGGTTCACATATTCTCTCCCATTATTGGTGCAAATAATTTTGACACACTTTCTAGATTGCTTCTTAGCACGAGCCTTAAACTCTTGAAATCTATCAAAGACTTCTACTTTGTGTCAAAGAAAGTAGACCCATGTATATCTAGAATAGTCATCAATGAAGGTGAGAAAATAATGAGCCTTGCTAAAGGATAATTGTTGATGAGTGTTTTAGCATTACACAACACAAATAAAACACAAGTGTTCTATCTCTCTTGAAAAGTGACTCTCTTCAGAAAATCTTTAGGAAATTACCTCAAGGTTTATAAGGTCAAGTCTTGATAATGCAAAAAACAACTCAGTGATGATGTGATTTTTTTGTAATCACAAAGGGAATTTATGGTTAAACAAGGCAAGAAGCTTATGGCTTAAATGAGGGTTTTATAAAGTCTGAAGACAAAGGACAACCCTAATCAAACTTCCCAGATCTAAAATTTGGAAGCAATATTATCATCAAATACAATAATTTTAGTGATCATTTTATCCTAAAACTAACATAGGTTCAAAGAAATATCAAAAGATTCAAGGGTTTAGAGAGATTCTAATGTAAAACCTGAGTGCAATCATGCAAATAACCTGGTATTCAAGGTGGAAAAATCCCCAATGAACCAATATCTACTTAACCAAGATGAAATCTACAGTGTTATAGAAATGGTGCTATCTTTAAAGGAATATCAAAAGATTTTCAGATTGTAAAACATTCAAACATACATCCAAATTTTGGCATAATGTGAATAAAAATTCATAGTTGAACCATTGCATAAAATGTGGCTCAGGATAACTATGCAAGGTGATGTACAATCAACAAATCAAAAATAGTCTAAGATCAAAATTTATTGAACACCTCCAATACTTTTCCATGCACATGAAAGAACTGAAACTAAATAACTAGAAATAAATTGGATACACAAGAACCATGCAATGAAATGAAACCACAAATAATAGAGAACCAAATCAATGTATTCTTATATTAGCTTCAAAAAGTATACAATAATTCTAGATTCCACTTAACAAATGAGGAAAGACCTCATATTTATAGAGTTTTTCATGAAATTAGGGTTTTAGATCAATGGTTGAGATTACATCTTACTTGGGGACTCTAATTAGCTTAACCAAAATAGGTTAATAACATGTGATACTAATGCCCATTTAAATTTAAACATTAAATCATCAAAATCCTAATTTTACATTAAAAACCTATTTTAAATTCAAAATAAAGTGCCCCTAGCATTGATTTCAAGGTCGCCCAGGTTGTCCTTTGATGCTTGAAGAAGATTGGGATGAAATTTTATGTATATTTGTCTTTATTCCCCTTCCTTGTCCATTTGCTACTTTTTGAAGAATTCATGGAATTTATGTAAAACATTTTTCAAATCTTCTTGGCTAGTAGTTGGAATAAATTTTATTCTCAAAATGATTGACTCTAACTCAACCTCATATTTCTTCAACACTTTGTCCCATTCTAGTTTTGACTCTTGATACTTATGCATCATGTTGATATACATGGTTGCATCCTCCATATGAGTCTCTGTGACATTCCCATCTTCAACATGGGAACAATTTTCCTTCCACCACTTCTTCAACAAATCTTTCTTCATATATTCTTTGCTTAGGGACCTACCAGCCATAACCTCTAGAAATAAAACATATCATACAAAAATATCCTCCAAGTCAGATTGCATTTTACTAAACTACCCCAATGGTCCATCCATAATTTCTCTTTTGAATTTGAAGGCTTCCAACCATTCCCTATGTTGATCAACATTCTCTACAATGAGGAAATTCTCTTAAATCAAAATTTGGTTTGGGACTTCAATTAACATATTTAATTTGACTATAGATTTATCATCCAAAGCCCTGTATTATGCAGTGATATTTTGAACTCTATCCAGACAAGTGAAAAATATACCATATAACTAAACAATCTCCAAAGAAAGAGGTATCCCCTTCTCATACACACCTTCCACCCAGTTTTTTGCAACTTAAGAAAACGATTTCATCTTTTCTAATTCACTTATTGCATCCTTAGAAAGAATTTCAGGTTGTGTGGAGGAACTAGTCTCAGTCTATAGAGGTTTCACCAGATGCTTGATATACTTTTGTAATTCGTCTGCCTATTTCTACAGTTTTTCCTTGGCCTTAACTTCCTTTTTTAACCTCTTCAATACAACCTATACATATCCTTTGAGGTATTTAGCTTCTTGTTTCTTTGCTGAAGGACCCAAATTAATACTTTGCACATTATATTCCTATGGAGTAATTTCTTCCTTATTTTTCTCCATACCAGGGGTAGCAATGTGCAAAACCCTATTATTTGAATCATCCTTAACTATGTGGTAAATTAACCAAGCCTTCTTCTTTTCCTTAGGATTATTTAACCCAATCAAAAACTCATCCCAATTGAGAACTGCCTCTTCAACAAAAAGTTTTATCTTTAAGCTCTCTTTGAGCCAATCTAGAGTTGTAGACACCTAAACATTTGTATCTACTTCCTATTCACTTTGTTCTTCTGGGAGGTCCTCCTCTTTATTCATATCTTTATTTTGAGGTTGTTCCTCTTCCTCATTCACATTTTCGTCTTCCTTATGAAATTCCTCCTCCTATTGCAACTGATTATCATCTTGTTGTTTCTACTGATTATCCTCTATCAATTGTTTTGTATATTCAATATTCACCTTTTCAGCTTCAATTTTTGAGTTAGGGACCTTGGAAGCATCTTCAGATGTGGATTTTTTGTTTTCAACATCCCCCCCTTCTCAAAGGGCATATATTGTTGTGGTGGCTCAGGTGGTATATTTTCTACTTCTTCCTCTATAGCCTTCTCACTCTCAAAAAATACTACTTGAGCAGCCTTTTTAAGCTCAACACAACCTTTTCTATATTATCAAGTTTTGGGAAAGGAATTCCTGCCCTTGGAGAATATTTCCTCTAATATACCTAAGTCCTTTCCTCAAAGATTTTGACATTAATAGCCTCTTCCTGAGTATCTCCCTCAACTGTGTCTTAAGGGATATCCTCACCTTCCTACTCTGTTTACTACTTTTTGGGAGGTGTATCAGCAGAAGTACCCCGACCTTTACCTCTAACCAATCTTCTTTTTTTTGGGGGGGGGAGGTGATATCTCTTCAACAGTTGTTTTGGTAGGCTTCCTTTTCTTTGGGATTGGTTGCCTTTGATTCTCTTTTGATTTAACCTTAGTCTTTTTTTTTCCTTTTGTCTCTTGATGACTAAAGGTCTTTCTTCCTTAGATTCTTCTCCTTCAACAACCTTTTCCTCTTCTTTATCTGACTCTTCTTCCGAAGAGTATTGTGACTCGATGTCACCCATTAAATCGTATGTAAGTTTCACCCCATCAACTTCCAACTCCAAAATTTTATGCTTCACCCATTGTTTGGAATACTTTATTATAGGGGAAATGGCATGGGTCAGGGCTGTAATTTCCTCCTCTACCCAGTCAATTGGAGGGAGTGGTTTATTTGATACCTCCATGTAATCATTGTATTGAATTATATCCTCCTCATCTTCTACTTGATCGAGGACCTCCATGATCCTATACAATCTTATCATTTTCAATGAAATCAAGAAAACCTCCTTTTGAACACTTCTAATTCATCCTATAGTTAGTCTAGTAATCCTCAATATTGCCCTTGTGTCTATAGTTTTTGGTGGCAGCCTTTTAAGCCACTCCATATGGATTAAAATATTTTCTAAAGGTGTGGGTTGGTAGGTGGAGATATTCCATCTTTTTCTCTGAATGTTGTGCACTTTGAAAAGAAGGACATACTTCCCAACCATTGATCTTCAAGGGAGTTCTCCTCTAACACCTATCTTATTTATATTCTTTAGCACTTTATCAAATGTTGTTAGTTGTCCTGTCACTTCTAGCAAAATCAACTTATTTTTTAGGGACCGAGGTAATTTGTATGGTACAAGTGGGCACCCATGTACTCTGATATATCTAAATTTTGGGAACTGTAGGATCCAATACTCATACTTCTTAACTAGCTCCATTCCTTTAGCAAATATTCTAACATGTAACTTGATTCTTGCAAGGCCCTGATGATGTACATGGTAAAGGAATCATCGAATCTTCAGTAGTGGGAGGTGCTAGATAGATACAAATATGTGTAAACTTCATAAAATTTAGCCTCTCCAATTGTGCCTTTGTAGCTAAGCCCTCTATACTTGAAATTCTTGGCTACCATGAAAACTACATAAGAAGTCATTATGAACTTATTTTTATCTTTCACATCTCTTAGTTGATTGTATAGGTTATCACTTATCATGCTAGACCAGTGGTAATTAGTGCCTCTCTCAATTTATGCTATTACATAAAACATCCAATATTAGTGCCTTTCTCAATTTAGTGCCTTCTCAAGTCCCATCACCCTGCTAAGGAGAGTGATCATGTCAAATGATATATTCCACTTTAAAGTCACTCCTATGCAACATATTGGGTAACTTAGAGAAATGCTACCTCGACTTGTCAATACATGTGATATTCATAATCTCAAGGGCCTTCTCAAGGTTATTAGGGTAAAACTTCTTAACTGTGTCTATCTTGAACTTGACTTGATTATGGTGTGAAAGAATCCTAAAACCTTTGACCAAAGACTCCTTAGTGATGTTAGCCATTATCCTCCCTTGGGGGCCAATTATCATTCTTTTTTCTGAATTGCAATGCTTAGAGCATTCCACTATTAACTCAGGGAATTGAATAGACAAAGGGAACCCTACAGCTTGAGATAACCCAGTCTTAACCAACCTCCTAGCTAGCTCAATTGGGGTTGGGAAATACATCCTCTTCTTGAAAATTTCTAGGTCAATGTACCCAAGGTTAGTATCACCAACATCTACGCAATATGATGCTATTTTTTCCTATAGGAGCACTCCTTTGAAATCATACTTCATATTATCTACTCTTCAAAGTTCCTCCTTTTTAGGTGCTAGAGTTTTCTTTGCTTTCCCTACCTTAGCTTTGCTTGAATCTTCATGCATTTGCTAGCCAAAACAACATAATCACTTGAAATGCTAAAATATTAAGAACATCAGAAAAATGGAATAGCATAATCAACATACCCAAATAGGCAACATAAAAAGTCATATTATCAATAATCATCCCTAAGAGATTAAGTTCATAACCCTTAAATGTAATCTCAAAACAGTCATAAGGTTTTAAAGCCACATAGGAAATATAGAGATTTCACCCTTACCAAAAATCTATGACAGGGAACCCATTAGGCCTTTCAGAGTGACAATAAATTCACAATACAAGGAAGTATGTCAGTAAAGAATCATTTTAGCTCATCATTTAGCATGAAATTCCATTATTTCACATCCAAGAACACTTCAATGTCAGGAAATTCAAACCTTTAAAAGAATAAAAGATGACTCCTATAGCTCCTTGGAGAATTTATGAACTCAAGAAATTAATGATGAGAAATTTTCAAGGATTTCATCCTAAAGAGAAATTCTCAAAAAGTGAAGTTTTCAGGGATTTTGGGGGTATCAAAGTTTGGCAACAATGAGGTGCATTGAGATTTTCAGCTAGTCACAAAATCTGCAATAAGTGGTCCATTGGAGATTTTAGAGGCACGCGAATTTCATGACTGACATGCTAATCAGGGTTTTCAACGGGGCATGTAATCTGAAATAGAGAGTTCATTAGAGTTTTCAATCAATAGATAAATCTATGATAAAATTTAGGTTGGATATTTCAAAACTCCATGAATTTACTAGTAGATATATTCATCAGGTTTTCCAAGATATTAAAAATTTTGTGGCAAAACTAACCCAGAGATTTCAAGACTACGTGAATTCAATGAAAAATCTTCAAAACTCAAATTTTGGCTAAGTGTTAGGACATTTGACTATGCAAGCTTATCAGGATTTTTAAGGATGAGAGGAATCCCCGTCAATGACCCAAAACCTAAAATCAACCAAGTTGAGCCCTAATTCTTATTCATGGATCCAACGGGAAGTTTGGGAACTCATTCAAATGTTTATTGAGCTATGGGTTTTGTGATGAAAACAATGGGCGAGGGATTCTTTATAAGTTTAAATCCATAAAAAGTAGTTTCTTTGTGCAAACCAAGATTGAATCATAGCCAAAATTATGGATCCTTTCATTCTAAATCAAGTAGGAACAACTTAGGGTTTATAACAATGAAAATACTGACAACTCAAAACCATTTTACTACTATCTTTAGGAATATTACACCATACGGGCTCCTTAGCTTGACCATTCATACACCATTAAACCCTAATAACCAACCAAAGAGATGTACTTCCATTGCTCAATGCTACTAGGGTTGACACATAATTGATTGGATTCAAATCTTTGTGCAAAGAACATACCCTAACCCTAGATTAATCCTGTGCACAAGCTTTGAAAGAAATTGAATTAAAATATAAATGAATAACAAGAAATACATAATGGTGCAACATAAAATTGATCTCAAAAGGAAAAGAAAGGATTTGACCAACCTTCAAATTCACAAAAATGGTAGTGGTGAAGTTCAAGTTGGTTGATAAACCCTTCAATCACTGATGAAATCCTCTCAAGGTCAAATGCACAAAGGTAGAAACCCTAGCCCCCTGGTCACTCCAATGCTCAAACTAAACTCTCGATGGAAAAAGTGACATTACAATGGCTAAATAAACTTTAAATATGTTTAAAAACCCTTATACATTCACCATTAATGACACCTAATATGTGCTACAAGATGCATTAAACATTTGCAATGACCCTTTTCTGTGGCATCAAAAATTTCACCCCTCACAAATCCATGATAAGATGTTTGTCAGGAAATCTAGGACCTCGTAAAATCTGTGATGAAAGGATTCATTGATAAATCCTAGGTGACATGAAATCCACGAAATAGAGGCAACTGAGGAATCCTTCCATGCATGGATTCCACGAGAGGTGACAATACGAGGATTTCAGGAAGGTCAAGAAATCTCTAGACTTGATTCAAGCTTAACATGAAGAGCACTAAGTGAGGATTTTCAAAGACTTGGACCTCTAGAACTATTGTAAACCTAACTCACTTTCCAATTTGAATATCCTTCGCAAGCTTGGGAAAGTGAAATCATCAAAATTTGAAGGACCCACTCCTTAAGGGGAAAGGGAGCAACCTAAAGCAAAACTAAAAGAGGGGGTCCCCATTTCGATGGTGTGTGTGTGCAAAATGCATAACAATAATGATGGAAAAGGACCCACCAAGTCACTATAAACTAGTTCAAGGACTTTTGAATCCCTCCAAGCCTTCCCTTTGTTGAACTTGTCCTCAAGATGTTTTCCCAAGGCACAAACCAAACATAAACCATCATAAAATTTGATTTGAGGAAGATCCATGATTATATTTTATTTGTTCAGTTGTTGAAGATAACGGTAGTTGAGATGAACAAACTGCTCATGCCATAGTTTTCTCACAAAATTTGAATGGGTGAGCAATGTGGTGGAATGCGAGTTAGTTACAAAATGAGAGAAAACATACAAGCGATACTCATGATTGGCCTTACCAACTACATTGAGGAGTGCATTATCTTCAATATTCCTCATGCTGATAGAATCTAGAGTGAATTTAACTTTTCTACCATTCCGAGTGATTTGGTAGATGGAGAGACCGTTGGCTCACAAATTAGGCATGTAGAGGACATCCTCAAATGTATCATTGGTAAGATCAATTGAACCCTTCCCAATTACATCCATTGTAGAATCATCCCCAATGAGGATGTGGGGCACAAAACAAGGTTCCAACAAAGAAAATTGTTCTTTAATAGAAACCATGTGATATGATGCACCCTAATCAAGAATCCATTGTTGTGAAGAATCAACTATAATAACAAGTGTAGTTGCTTTCCCTTTACCTGATTTGGAAGAAGGAGAAGAGGATTGTTGAGCAATAGAAGAAGGTAGATTAATGTTGTTCTTTTTAAGATGTTTTTGCTCATTGATCTACTTCTTATGACAAGAATGTTCCTCATGACTAGGTTTCTTGCAGTAGCTTCAAGTTGGCCTTTCCTTATTTTGATAATTCTACTTTGAAGAGGAGTTGGACTAAAATTTTGTTGCATAAGCTGATCGTGCTTGATCTTTTTGTGACTTCTTCTCAAATTGCTTTTGTTTTTTGTTAGGTTTCCCTTATTCTTTTTGACCTTTTGGTTGACCAACCATCAAAGCTTGTGAAAGTGAAGGCTTAAGAAGACCTATGGAAAGAAGTTTTCCTTGTTCTTGCATCAAAATTTTAGAAAAGGGAGCAGAAGAAGGTGTGGAGAATGTAGATCCCATTGTCAACCTATGAGTGTGAAAGCTAGAAACAAAAGATGCATATTCATGTCCAAGTTTGTTGAGAGTGCTATAGACAAAATTTGAATGTATTTCTTCTATAAGCCACATGATTTACATTGTGCTCCAAGGTCGTTGACCTTTGTTACATAATATTAGATGTTTTCAAAAGACTTTGGATCAAGAGTTATTAGTTCATTATCAATTTGATAACCACAAACTTCATCAGTTGTACCATAGAGATTTTTTAATTTTTCCCATGTATCATGTGAATCTTTACATTCATCAATTTGAGACATAATATCTAGATAAACTAAAATCCTTAGAAAACCAAGAGATTTTGTATGTTCAAGCATCTAGAGTAATTTTTCCTTATCATTTGTGGGTTCAATTACCTTATTTTCAACATAAGGTTTATATCTTAGTTGCATTAAAGAATTCCATGCATTCTAATGCTATGTGTTGTAATTGTATAGAATTAGAAATGGAAACTTAAATGGACCCATTGTGAAGGAAAAGTAGAGCAAAAAGTAGAAGAGATGTACAAACACAGACAATAAGAGACCCCTCTTTCTTCACTCAATAAAGGAACCCCCAAGAGAAAAATGATTTGACACTTTATATTTACTGTAGTTACAAATTTGTGGACTTCAATACTTTTATAAATCATCAAGAAATGAGTATATGTTGAAAGTACAATTTTGGTACAATATCATATGAAATAAACATCATCACAAAGTACACAAATCATCTTAATTTGAGGTCATATGCAAAATTTATGCAGCTTTGAAGTTCTCAAAATGAGAACTATGAGGTGTTCTCTCTAAGAATCAACAATTTCTAAAAAGTCCATGTGTTAAAATCGTAAACTATCTTCACCAATGTGTAGACCACGAAAAATTAGACCAAATAGAAAAAATTGCACTGGAATTGGAGGTCTTGAGCCCAAGTTATGAACTTTAAAAGTTGGCCTTCGAAAACCAACTCATCAATGGAAAGGGGGTACAATTTTTAAATTTTTTTTGCTAAATTTAGAATAATTTCCACTAAATTTATTTGTCTGCCAAATTTAGATATCCTCCAACTAGTTTACACCTTTTCCAAAATTAATGGACCTCCATATAAAATTAGAAAATGACCAAATTTAAAAACCTACTAAATTTACCACCAAATTTGGCAGCTTTACTAAAGATGTTGGTGGATTTGAAATTTTTATATTTTTTAATATTAAAAATATTTTAAAAAAATAAAAAGTGTTGACAGATATTTTAAAATTCAGCTAACTTAAAAGTTGATATATTTTTATTAAATGAAAAAAATATTAAACATAGATTTTTTTTGATAAAGGCCTAAAGGCCAAAGCAAACACGAAACCCACAAAATTATAGGTTATGGATTCAAGGTACGAAGGCATGCATTATGGAGGCGGTCATGTTGGAGTGCACATAGGAATTTATTTTTAAGAGGCATAAACTATTTTTTTAGAGAGAGTCAACCCTTTAAAAGGGGTAGTGGCTTCTTTTAAGGAGTCGCCCCTCTTTAGAGGGGCATGCCTCTTAATAAGTGCATGTACAAGGCCTGCATAGAAAATCTACGCAGTACCTTTGTACCAATGATTTTTTTAATTATTATTATTATTTTTAATTTTTAAATTGTATCCAACAATTTTTAATGTATTTTTAACAATTTTTTTTTAGAAGATTTTTTTTGAAAAAATAATTTTATAAAATAAAAAATATTTTACAATTATTTTCAATTATTATTAATTTTTAAAAATAATATTATAAAATTAAAAAAATACTTGTAATTAAAACAAAATATATACTTTTAAAATTGATTTGTCTATGGGGGACAAATTTTTTTTTTTTGCCTCACCTAGCAATTTTGTCCAAAATCAATGTTTTGATAGTCAATTTTATGGTTTTCGAGCCTTTTGAGCACGATGGTAGGGTCAGATTTGACCCAAAATGCTCTAAAATGATGGTTCCTTGTTGGATCTAGTAATGAACCTCCCACTTCAAATTGTTGCAGATTTGGCCTTTAGTGTCTAATTCAAACAAAATAAAGGGTAGATTTAAAAATCATCCATGGATGCAAGAGAAGAGCATACTCAATGCTTAAACAAATAGCTCTACACTCTCAAATTTGATAAAATATTACTAACCCATAACTCATTCTTTCTCTGATACCATGTAAGATTTTGCTAAATAGTCTACCCAAGATGCAAATGACTGAAGGAAAGAAAATATAGAAATAAGGTATGAGAAAAAATAAATATTCCTCTCAAGAGAATGCAAAGCTATAATGAGCTTGAGAATTGAGGTTATAAAGGAAATTCCTTGGTTATATAGGCCAAGGGGAGAGATAGGATGTGACTAGATTAGGACAAGTGTTTTCATTGTATGAGGTGTAAAAACCTAGGTCATTAAAGCTCAACAACCTTATCCCCATGTAAAGTTAAGCTAGTGTGAAGAGGACCTAAGTGGAGAACTAGCTAGGAAATGAACTAGTTAGATAAAGTACCCATTTCACACTTACAAGCCCAATAGAAGAAGAGGAATCACCGGTACCATAACCCCATTCCACACCACTAAAGGAAGAAGAAATATATGAATACAATAATTGGACAGAATGGGAGGTGTTCAGATTAGAAAACACTATTGTGTGGTGCAGGATGATGAGGAAGAAAGAAAATTGGATATAGAAATTGCTTAGGGGGAGAGGGAAATAGAAGAAACTACCACCCCAAAACACAAATGCTAAAATGAATTGATTAAACAAAAGAAACAAACATTGTGACATAAGGTGATCCTAAACTAGCATGCATAGGAGATTATTGGGATGAAATGGTGGGTGCACAAAGATTAAAACACTAACCAACTTCAAAGATTTATTTCCCTAGAATTTTATCAAAATGAAAGGGATCAAAGAGGAAGTGGGAGTTACAAAGATCCAACTCAAACTAGGCACCAAACCAGTTTGGAAGAGATCATATAGCCTAAATCCTAACATGAAGAAGAAAGTGAAAATGAAAATAGATAAGATGTTGGCGACCATGATAATCAAATGGGTAGAAGATGCAGAATGGATAAGCCCAATGGTAGTATAAAATAAAAAGATTGGAGAAATAAGGGTGTGCGTCAAATTTTGGGAACTAAACAAAACATGCATACACGACCTATTTCCCACACCATTCACAAAGGAAATATTAGAATTAGTAGTTGGAAGGGAGATTTATTCATTCATTGATGGTTTCTTCAGAAACCACCAAGTGAAGATCAAGGAAGAGGATCAACCCAAAACAAATTTTTCTACTAAATGGGGATCATATATGTACACATTCATGTTGTTAGGACTAAAAAATGCTTCAATAGTATTCAACCAGATAATGATCAATACTTTCAAAGAATTTATTCATGGTTTTCTTGAAGTCTACTTAGATGATAGGATAGTTTGTGTCCTAGTTAAAGACCATGTTTAGGTTCTCCATATGATGCTAAAATAGTGTAGAAGCATGTAGATTTTACTAAACCTAAATAAATGCACATTTGTGGTACCATATACGACACTCCTAGGCCACATCATAAGAAATTTTTGGGATATAGAGGGTATCATAGGAAATCCATCAAGGGTTATTCCAGAGTTGTAGCTCCACTAGAATACCTACTGAAAAAGAAAACAAGGGAAAGTATTGAATGGAATGAGGAAGCCCAAAATGCCTTTGATACTTTGAAGTAGAAAATTACAGAGGCACCAATCCTCATCTTTTTTAGTTTGGAAAAATCCCTTCCATGTTCATGTTGATGCCTCTAGAATAGCAATAGGAGCAGTGCTCACTCAACCAAAGGGGAATAAAGATCATCCTATACTATTTTAATAGGAAATTTCTAATAGTAGAAACAAATTACACCACCACAGAAAGAGAAGCATTGGAAATGGTATACACCCTACAAAATTATTAGCATTATTTACTATCCACCTATTTCACCTTCTTCACAGATCATGAACCCCTTAAAAATCTACTCAACAAACTAGTAACTTATGGCCGAATATCTAGATGGTTGTTACTATTCCAAGAATTTGATTTTAAAATAATGGTAAAACTTGAAAAGAGCAACCAAGGATTGGATTACCTATCATAGATTGAAACCAATGAAGAAATGGATATATATGGAGCAGATTTACCTAGTACACACTTTCTCCACATTACAGTGGTACTAAAATAATTAAAAGATATCACTATTTTGTTATTAACAAGGGAGTTCCCAAAAGACATATCCTCACATGATAAACAATCACTAGCATAGAGAGCAACACCATATACATTAGTAGAAGGAGAACTAAACTACAATTGAAAATATGACATCTTGAGAAGAGTTTTCTATAAACATGAAATAAAATCCATTTTATAGGAAGCACATAGCAGGATTTTCCAAGGACATAACTCTAGAGAATCTATCACAAGAAGGATAAAAATAGTGGCCTATGGTGGCCAACACTACATAAAAATTCCCAAGACTACACAAAGGGGTTCAAAATATGCCAAAGGATAGAAGAAGAACCAACTAGAGATTATACCATAAGAGCATCAACCGAGTTTTTATATGAAAGCATCATTACCAGATATGGATGCCCATTAATCATAGTTAGAGATTAGGGAAAGCACTTCATAAACAATATGATAAAAGAGCTCCTATAGAATTTCATGATAACTCACAATAAAATCTCTCCATACCATCCACAAGAAAATGGGGCCTGTGAAGCATTAAACAAAATAATTAGGAAGCATTAAGAAAAAATGTGTGATGAAAATTGGACAGATTGGGATGTTAAGATACCAATAATACTTTGGGCATACCACACTTCTTACAAAAGGACTAGTAAATTCACAACATTTCAATTGGTATATGGCCTAGATGTGACGGTACCCATGAATTTCATAATCCCTAACATATGTATCGCACTAACTATGTGGTTAGAAGAATATGAATCATCGATGAAAAGAAGAGAAGAATCGAAAAAACTAGATGAATTTTGGCAAGTTGCTATGTATAACCAACAGTTGGAATGACAAAGGAAAAAGGAATGGAATGAATAAAACTTATGATTAAAAGCATTCCAAATAATGGATTTAGTGCTACTATATGATAGAAAATTTAACAAATAGGGGAAGTTGAAAGTCCGATGGTTAGGAACCTATTACATTTATAACATCAATGAATCTAGAGCAGTCAAAATTTGACAACTAGATGGTACACTTGTAGTAGGACATATTAATGGTGCATGATTGAAGCATTATTACCTACTACCAGAGCAAAAAAAATTAAAACCATCAAATATACATTGTACCATAGTCTTGAATCACAAAAATTAAACATCAAAATACACATGCCACTTGTCAAGTCAAACTAATGGCTCAAAAAAATCATGAACTGGGTAGAGAATTAAAGACTCAAATACCACACCACTACACTATAACTCACACCACACTAATCAAAATTATATAAAAACCCAAGTTCCTACTCCAATCTTCACAAATGTAATTATGAGCAAAGTGTGTACTAAGCATCCACCAAAAAAGAGAAAATTTCCAAGGAAAGCCCTTCAAAAAATCAGCCCTGCACTAAAAATGGCTGCTCCCATGGTAATTAACATATATAGGAAGCTCAAACTAGTATTCAAAGGGTTCCCATTCAAAATAATGATAACTGACAAAGAGGGGAAATTTTTCAGGAGTACCACACAATGTTTTCTACCTAGAAGGCATCTGAAAATACTTCCATGAACCCATTGTAGAAATAAAAAACACCAAGCTAGAAGACCTCCATTTCCAACTACTAGAGGATGATGATAAAACTTATAAGTTGGAGTACATATAGGTAGGCTGAAATCTTTTGGACGTATGAAAAGATTACCCATAGTTTTGTAATGAAGAGGAATAGGTTCGAATTGTGCCAAGTTGAGCACATGATGACTTCATGTATTTAGATAAGCCACATAGAATTAAAAAAGAGGTTATCCATGCTATAACTAGGATGAGAATGGTATGAGGGATTCCAACCAAAAATGCCATTAAAAATAGTGAAGTAGAGAAGCTAACCAAAGCCACATTTGATGGTAGAATCCTAAGCCTGAAGACGATTACCAATCCTAGAGTTCGATATGCAGCAATGGGCATAGCCTAAAACAATTTCCATTCCAACCAAGAAGACTTTGCAACCACAACCAAATTCCACTTCACATAACAAATGGTGGTTGAAGGAAAAGACTTTGATTTGTGTGAGGTTGTGAGGGAAAAACTATTAGAAAACCTACATAAGATCAAGAATTCCAAGTATCAATTTTGATATGGAACATTACTTATCTGTTTAATGTTTTATTTTCTGAATGATTTACCCAACTTCAAAGGTAAGGTTTGACAACTCAACTAGACCATAGCTTCCTAAATTACGTACCATACCCATCAATTTGAGAATTTTCAAGCACGACAAGTAGCATACTGGGGGTTTTTCAAAACCTTCTAGGAACAAATGAAATTAAGGGACTCGACCACCTACTTATTAGCCAAATAATATAAAAGTACTATAAAATTAATGGTGGAAGAAAACTACACATATATGGAGTTGGTTGAACCTCACATTGTATGGATTTAGACACTACCATACAAAGTCACACCTCAAGAAATAGATGTGTACATAGAAACCTTACTCCAAAACCTAAGGGATCCCAAAGTAGAGAGGTTTGGAACCTACCGATAAGTAATAGAAAATAATATTAACAAAGAAAATCAAGAGGAATTGGAAAATAATAGAAAGAAAATTGATAAGAGAGGGGCATGCTGGAAGAAGGACTGAAACCAGAAGCAACCACTCTAGCACAATTAGAACCTTCTAGCAGAAGGGATACAAGGTCAAATACCACCTGAATAGGAACATCAAAAGGACCTTTGACATTGGAACCAACATCCTCTCCATCAGGGAAACCACCACAAGACCCAAAGAGAACTCGATAAGCAAGGAAAAACTAGAGAGCTCAAAGGTAGAAAGAGGATATAGAGGAAGATGACGTAGAAGAGATCTTAGAGGAATAAGAAGAGGTTGAGCAACCTCTACAAAAAGGAAATGAAAACAAAATACTTTAGGGAACTCCTCCAACCAAACCGAAGCAACAAAAATTGAGACAAACCAAGATAAACCTAGAGAAAAAATATTTGATACTATCAGATGATCCAATCAATGTGCTTGAAACTCTTAATGCTATTGTTCATCATGGGATGCCACTGTAGATCCTAAAAATGTACGAGGAGTATAATGAGGAAAATGAAGATAAAATAATTCAAAGCTTAGTAAGGTATGTGAATTACTAGAATAAAGGGATCGAGGAAGCAATGAAATGGTTTCTCGAGGAAAAAATTGTAGCAACAATAAGGGAAAAATGGCTAAATCCTTGGCCCAGGATAAAGAAATAAAGGAGCAAGCTATATTGAAACTAAGCCCTAACATTATAGAGGAACAAAAACAAGCTTTGGTGCAAGCATAGGAAAATGAGCTACATACTAAACACCAAGTTGATAGACTCATGCCAGATGACCCAAAGGACACATGAGCTCTTTGAAAGGAGACCAAAGAGGCTACCTAGAAGCTCTACGAGGAGGTGAACAAGGAACTAGAGAAAGAAATGGGTCTAACCCAAGAGGAAAATATTCCCCAAACTAAAACTAACATGGACGAGTAGATGGAGAAACCTGAAGAAAACATAAGGGGCCCTAGAGAAGAACCAACAAAGAATAAGGATGACTCTGGAGAAATATCTACTCTGTCATATACTATCTCCGCCATTAAAATTTTGTTAGCACAACAACAAAAAATCTAATTTGCACCACCTCCAACTAGAACCACCTCCACAAATTCTCTAAGTTCTATTGGTGGAATCCCAAGTTAATCTATCTAGAATTTCACCTATTCAAAAGTTACAATTAGGGGAAATTTTCTAGACTACCACTAGAGAAGAACATCTCCAAAAACATGTACAATAAATAGAATAGTTGTAGGAGGCCATACATGTGCTCCATAAAATCTATTCCAATTTTTTCCAAGGATCAATCTCTCCCCTTGTCTCACCAACTTCAATAATTAGTCACTAGAAAATAGAAGGATCTAACATCCCAGAAAGAAAATATAAGGAGGCCTAGGATGAACTCAATAAGCATAATGTACCCAATAGTTCATTAAGAGATGTGCTATTGCACAAACTCAATTGGAGTGACAAATCAAATAGACCAAGGACAACATCAAGGATGCCAAAATAATATATTACTTTTTCTTACAATGGCCCAACATAACAAGGAGCCTTCAAAGCCATATCACGCAAATAGAGGATCAAATAGAATAAATGAATTATGACCCCCTACAAGAAACTTACACAACACTCTGCTCTACCTGGATCTATTACCGCTTATCAGTCAAAAATTTCATATATTTTTCATATTAGGGAACATAGTCTAATTAGGTTAATCAAGGAAATTCAATTCCAATCAATTTCCAAGACCCTAAAAGTTGTAGATCTAGGTCTAATTGGCTCACCTCCATGGTTGAAAGTCAATCTAAACACCTTTTATTTGTATCATAATGTACCTTTGAAAAAGGAGAAAAATTAATCCTAGGCTTATGCACTAAACTTAGGGTTCCCTTTTTCTATGTTACATTTTGGTGAACTTGATGTTTGGATATCATAATAACCTTCTAAAACTTGAAGTAATTCAACCCTAGATCTAGGTTTTGCATTACCTTGTCTTGCATTGTTCATTTAAGGTTTCATTTTTGCATCATAAAATACAAAAAAAAAAAAAAATTGCATAAAATGTTACATCATAGGTTGTATTAGGGTTTATTTTAGTCATTTAGGTCATATCTACATTTAAAATTGTATTCACAATTGTCATTCATTATTACATAATTTCTTTTGAGTTACATTGTATTCAATTGAGAAAATTCAGGAAAAGAAATCACTGTAAAACTTGTTTGCACACATACCTAGAATCCTTAAGCAAACTACTAAACATTCAAACTTTCAGTTTTTACCCTTTGTTTAGGATGAGGACAACCTTGGGTGGCTTTTTCCTACTATTGGTGGCTCAATTTGTTTTTGCATAGATCTTTGTCTTTGTGTTATCAATTTATTTTTGCTTGCTAAGTTCTGATTTGAAATTTTCAAAAGGGGTTATTGCATGTGAAATAAAGGTTTCATTTTTCTTAATTTGCTGCAAAATTATAATTTTTTTTGTATTTTAGTGTTGGAAATTATTAGATTTGTAGAACAATTGTTTACATTTTTTGAAATATTACATAATTTGGGTAAATTAATTTTCATTTTTGCAAAAATTCAAAACCCTAGGTTGTTACAACATATTCCAAACTTAAAATATCACAAAATAGCAATAGAATCAATTCTAAATCTAGGCCTGCAAGCTATAATACAGTTAGTTTCTATCATTAGTGCCTCTGAAATTGAAAATTCAAAAAGAGACCTAGAAGGACATAGACACCCTAGGGTGTCCCAATCCTCCAAAAACCTGCTTTAGATCTCCAAAACAAATTGATACTTATTATCAATTTTCATATCTAGAATCTAGTTTCTAGATCTTTTCTTGCATCAGGTTTATAAATATGTTTTCAATCCTAAATAATCTTAATCTGTGTAAACATAAACTAAAATTTAAATTTAATGATTAATCTTGGGGAAAGCATAGTCATTTGATCATATTATATCTCTTTCCACAAGTTCATTATATATACCAATCCCTTTATTTGTGATGACTTTGATATGTTAGATGATGCCTTAGTGATTTCATCTCACCTAGATCATCAATTAAGGTTTCTAACATTCCAACAAATGCAATCATTGATACTCATGATAATCATGGTAGTGATTCTCATACTATCTATCCTAATTGTGAAAGTATCTTAACACAAGAAAATGAAATCATTGACACATTTCTTAATATCACTTTTCCTAATCTTCATTCACCTCCCAACATCTTCCCTACTTGTGAGAATACTCTGGTGCAATAGGATACCATCATGGACAATCATGATAATCATAGTTGTTCTTCTCTTTATATCTCATTGACTTGTGAAGAAGGTACCTTGGTGTTGGAAGATCCAATTATTGAGTGTCATGAGAATATTATTTGGTTCTCTCCCAATACATCTGCTACTTGGGAAGATATTGTGTCATAGGAGGATGAAATCATTGATATATTTATTTCAAAAGATAGTAAGATGGATGCCATAGATGAATATGCTAAGTTGACATTAGATCCTACCCTTGATAGCAGAACATCAGCAAGTAGATAACTCAATTGAGGTTATGAATGCATAAGTAACAATTAGATCACCTCTCATTATAGGACCTCCTAAACCCCTTTTCCATATCTTAGACTTTACAAAACAACTCACTAGTAAGCATGTGTCGCAACAACTAAGTTATCATGAAATTGCTCACACATATAACATTCCTCAGCATAGTGGTAAGGAGTATGATCTTGTTGAGAAACTTTATAGTACTATAATTTTTTTTTTCCTTTGGGACTTGATTCAAATATGACCTACATACCATAGGATGCTCCAAAAGGATTTATAGAAGGCTAATGTCCCACCTTCTGCTAGACTAAATGATGTAGCTCTACCTTATTTGATTGTATGCAAGTGACAAAGTTGGATATTGCATTCCCTCAATACAAATTACCCTCACTTGGGATATAAAATAAACATGAAGCCATAATGATAAAATTAATCATTAGTGAAACTAGAGTTAGGCATACTCTCATAGACAATGGAGCGGGTCTTAATGTTTGTAGCATTGGCCTCCTAGATAAAATTGGCATGGACAAGAATCTTATAGCAACTAGTGACGTTAATATTCATGGTTTTGACAATGTTAATAAGAAATCATTAGGAATGATCACGATTTGCATTAAGGTTGGACCCATGGTTTTTCCTACCCTTGTCCATATCATGCCAAGACCTCTTTCATACAACCTTCTCCTAGGTACACCATGGATTCATACCATGAAGGGAGTCCCATATAATCTTCATTGTGAGATGAAGTATGAATATAATAACAAGATATACATGGTTAAAGTAGATTAACAAAGTTATAATCATCCTTCACCTACAACAAAAATATTAGATGATGATTGGGGGCCATTATATTTCACCTTGTTTCAAAGAGGAGTCTAAAATATTTCCATCAAATTCCAAAGAGTTAAAATACAAATAATTATCATGCTAACAATTCATCTTAAAACATATGTTTTGGGGATGATTGGGGTTCATTATATTTTACACTTCCTTTATGGGAGAGTACAAAATCTCACAATCTAAGCCAAAAAAATCTTGTGTTTCATTTGCTCAAATTGGATCTACATCAACAACATCAACCCATAGTGATGATGGGAGCTCTTAAACTCCCATCCCTTGTGAGTGGAAGATGCTTAACTTTAAAAAATTTAAAAAGGATTTGCATGCTCAGGAAGAAGCCAATCCTTCATAGAAGCATGCAGATAAAATATCTTCATCTAAGTTGGAAGCAAGTTATGGTCTTGGATACAAAATTCTTTCTGAACATGGATATAATGAAAACATGAAAAAATGATAGGGATCAAGAGAAGTCTATACCATACTTTTCCAAGTAGGGTCTAGGTTTCCAACATTTCTCCCCATCTTCATCTAACACTTTATCATCCACTGTATGCATGCCATCTTGTGATAAGAAAGAAATATTTTCTTCACAAGGGAAAGAAATGTTCCCTACTATTGATCAAGATAATATCTTGTCAAGGATTCTCAAAGCTTGCTTGATTACTCTTCCTACAAAAACATGAAATAAATTCTACAACAAAAGCTCATTTTATGCAATCATCAAGTGCATAGTCATTCTACCAGTGAATGTCGGGCCTTGAGTAATAAAATACATCTTAAGGATTGTGGTTCTCTTCCTTGTGTTGATGTACCTAATTCCTTTAATCAATAATGATCTTCATCCTATCATGTTGCTCATCACTATGTGGAATTTTTAGCAAGTTATGTGTTTTTCTCATTGCCATTCATGGTGGTAAAATCTTAAGTATAACCATATTTTTCATGACAAAAACATGATAGTCCTTGGTGTGGCTATCCTTGTCTCTAAACTTGGGGGGAAAGGATAACTAGTTTTGGGAGGCATGCATTATTTTCAAGGATCCCCTCTTCTCCCCTTTCTCCTTAAAATACAAACATAACAAGTATGTTGACATTTTAAGGGGGGAATAAATTGACATTATTTTCTTCACTTTGTTCACATGCATTGGACTTAGTGGTGTGTTGACATTGGTATTTTTGCATCACCTTGTTCACATGTGTTGAACTTAGTGTTGCGTTGGCATAGCATCCTGATAATTTCTAAGCACCTTATCAGAGTTATCAGGGAGTATAACTCTTAGTATGGTCGACATAGGTTCACACCTAGTGAATAGCGAACTTCATTAGACCTAGTGTGTTTCTCATTTTTCTATTTTATCTTAGGGGAATACCTAGTGAATATTGGACTTCACTATCTCATGGTGCCTCCTATTTGTGATTCACCTAGAAAATATCAAACTTTACTAGTAGAGCTATGTGTTTCATGAGTGTCTAGCATAACACAACTTGCTAGCCTTGTGGAACCCATCATATCACATTAACACATAGCATAACACAACTTTCTAGCCAGTAGATCCATGTGGTTGTTAGTGATTTTACATGCTTGTGAGAGAATAATTTTGGTAGACAACATATTTGATGGATGGAATTTGTTATTTGAGACAATTTAAGATTGATGTCTCTTTGCTTTACCAACTTGAATACCTTTAATACTAACCTTGCATTTTTGTTGTGCATCTTTTTATGTGTCTTCTTTGTGTTCGCATTATTTTTGTATCATGTTTATGTTTATTTTTTCATCATCTATATGTTATGTCATGTCTTTTCATCATGTATGCTTCATGTTTTGGACATGTATGTTTGTGTTTGTTGTCTTGTTGCATTTCACTTCACAGGTGTTTGTTCTTGTGTCCCTATGTTCTATTGTCATAGGATATTGGATCTTGGGGTCTTGCATACTTCCCCTAGATTCATATTTATCCTATCTCTTCAAAATTTGAATAATTTAACCCCTCTTGACATATTCTTCCTTTAATGTGAGTTTGAGCATAAGTTCATACTCTCACTGAAGTCGGGGCTAAATGTAGTGTAAAAAATTACCACCCTTGATAATTTCACTAACTTGACCCCCTATTTTTACCATAACTTTATTTATAATAACAATTTACCAAATTTATGACTAGATTAATAAAATATATTTAATTCCCCATCATCCCTATAAATTTGGGCTAAAAATTAGGTCAACACTAACGCCATTTTGAGACACTTTACAACATTCAATGGCATCACTGTCCTCAAGGTAAAATTTTGAATGTTTGAAACTTCAATTGGTGGGATTTTATGATATGAAAATGACCTTAGATCAGCCCTTACCCAAAAGGATTACTTAAAATGCATATAAAAGCATGTTTTCCTCTCATTTTGAGCAATTAGAAGGAAATTTTATGATGAAGGAAGCAATTCATGAAAGGAGAGAAAGTTGAAGATCCTAAGATCAATCAAGGGAAATTAAGGGAAAATTTGTGAATATTATTGTAGTAATTTAAGGTCCAAGTATCATGTCAAAGTGTATGTGAGTTCATGTTTTCATTTTTTCATGTTTGTAAAGGCTAACCCTTTTGTAGGTCTCCAAGCAATTCAAGCAAATAAAGAAAGCAAGATACAAGACATTGAGGTGATGTGCATGAATTTAGTCCTTCAAGGAAGCCATTAAAGGGTGGTGAGTTGTAAAAAATTATGGATTCATCATTCCATCCTATCATTTATCTTTGGCATTGCCATTGTGGAAGTGGAAACACTAACATGAGGTTTGAAAAAGGAAAGCTCCTAAATGACACAACATGTCCTCTCTATTTGAATGTGTAAGTTTCAGGTTTGGAGAGGACTGAAAGGAGTTTGAAGATCATTTATCCATTTTTACATTCAAAACCCTACACCTTTTCAACTCACAGAAAATCGCCTATAGATTTATCTTATATCAATTCAAAAAATTTACAGGGGGAATTGGAAGCTCAAATCTAACATTAGAAGACTGTGAAAATAGATCTAGATTAGCCATACAAGGATAGATATTCCCTTGGGTGACTATGTCCTCCTATAGTGATTGAATTGAATTTTTTGGGATAGGTACACAACACTTTGCCTGTCCTGGATATACCTGCAAACTTTTGTGACCACTTATTAATCATCAATTTCTTGCATTTTTCATATTAGAACACGTAGTTTGTAATGCCCCGCCACACAAATCCCATAGGACAACTACAAAAAATACATAATAATTTCTTTTAAAAAAATAACAATTACACAATGCAACAAATAAACAAATTTATACAACATAGTTATAATATAAAGAATTAACCTAATCCTATGAGGTACATGGTGCGTTACTTAAAAAAACCCAACAATTAACGATAAATGATACTAACTAAAACGAAAGAAAGAAATGAGAATAAAATATGATATAAGTACAACAAGAATAAGATATTAATTCATAAACATAAATCACATAATACTATATTCATCTTCAAAGTTCAAAGTTACAAATGTGGAATATATTTCCACACATACAACACAATATAAAATCAAAGTTACATTACTTGAGGCCACTTCCCTTATAACATTGGGAAGGGTACAATCAATAATATAAAAGTACAATAATGAAAGAGAACTCTTCATAAGCACAATCTTCTCTGTGCGAGCTCTGAGATCACTATAACTACATCCACACCACCGATCACAACTGGGGACCCAATGGGTGCATTGCACATTTCCACTCAACTGTGTGGACCCAAAGGAACACCCCCTATGCAAGGAGTCGATAAGAAAGAAAACTTGGACACAAACTCAAACATAAAGGACACACATCACAAGACTCAAGCCCACGAACAACATAAAAATCAATAGTAAATAAACAACTAAAACAACTCCAGATGCACAAGAACAAGGGAAACAAAGGGGCATAATCGGAGAGTGTCATCGCATGGCCTTCATGTATTCTCCAAACTACCTATAATCTACGAGCCACCTCCATCTATGGTTAACCAGACATCTTATTTCAAGGTGTCGCCCCATAGGGTGACTCATGCAGAGCCATCTACCTTTCTTGAAGACAAGGTAGTGACCTTTCCAACCAGGTCTTCCAACCCATCCTTAGCCTTTGGGAGCACTAACAGCAGGGGTGAGGTGTATATTTTTATCTTGTTATGTGATGACTAACCCAACCCACTAAGTAAATTAATTAGTTTTTCACTTAATTAGGGAAACTCTTTCAAGGGTGACCACTTGTACACTAGCCCCAAGAAAAGCCACTCTCCCCTATGGTTTCCCTAAAACCAAAACCAAGAAATAGGTACCACAATGTTCAACCAAAAGAATCATAACTCACAACAACGTACCACCCACAATTCCCACATGGTATCAACATGAACCAAAAAGATGCAACCGTAGATTTGCATTCACACTTTCCCTAACCTTTGGACATAACGCTAATTCATACAAGAACAAAGTAAAATATCACATCCAATTAAATAACACCATATCATTAACTATAAGGAATTTAAATAATAAACCATCCAATTCTCAATCAAATAACCATTTTCATCAATTAAAAATCAAAGGAAATTCACTAATACTTCTATTTATCCCAAGCACAATAATCAATTTAATAAATATCTTCCTACACTTAAATAATTCATTTATTAAATATCTAAGTCTATAAACTTGCTAAAAAGCTAATTAAAAAGCAGCAATGATAATTCCATGATTTATCTAAACATAATAAAATAAACTTTATTTTTAAAAAAAAAATTAAAGATACTAACTAAATTTATTAAAAACCAATTATAAATCATTCACTAATTTCAATTTTTTTTAACTATATTTTATTTTCCGATTTTAAATCTTTTCCACACAGAATCTTCTAAATTCTATTTTTCTAAGATAATGGAAATCTAATCTTTATTTTTAAAAAATCAGTTCAAAGTAAAAAGCAAATTTAAGATATTAATCTTCTAAGTTCAAAATCTTATTATAATATTTATTTAGTTTAAACAACTATTATGATATATCACAGTACAGTTTGACTGGAAAATAATGAAATCAAATTTTACATTATATTTTAAATCACAAATTTCATTTTCCTCAGATTCTAAATACAACTTAAATTAAAAGACATTTTCAAACAAAATTTACAAATAACATTTTTCCCCTTTATATATAATTTTTTTCCAGAAAATAACTTATTTTTATTTTTCATTATTTGCTCACATTTCCTACATATACACTATATATATATATTAAATCTATATATATGTATATACATATATACATATATGTATATAAATACTGAAATAAATATATATCAATTCATCTAATGCTGCTGCAATTGAAGCACAAAATAAACTGAATATATGCACAAAATATATACACATACATATATACATATATATATATATACACACATATATATTAAAACCTCCACATTAATATTTAAAAACTAAATAACATAATAAAATATCATATATATGTTTATTTTATCCAACAATTTTCCCATGAAAGAAATACAGTGACAAAAGAGAAGTGTAAAAATTTCCAGAGTGCTCGAATAGGGAAAATATAGGGAACGAAAGGGTTCTCAGACGAGAGAGATTTTCAGAGGTTTAAAGCTGAGAAGATTCCAAAGACAAAGGGAATCGAGATTTCAATAGGAATTCTAGAATGAAAATTATAGAGAGGAAGGAGAAATCTACAGACAAGAAGAAATAATTATAGAGAATGGGATTTTCCCAAACACACACAGAAAACATATTTTCTCTTTCAAACAGAATTTCCTTTCTCCTTTTAAAAACTAAATCTACAAAGATCAAATTATGAAATTCGAATTACCTAGAGTCTTATGCAAAGCTCGATTCGAGGATGAAATGATGCGCGACTCCAGCTAGCTGCAATCTTCCAAAATCCGGAGATTCAAAACCCCAACAACAATGGATTCGACAACAAAACCCAATGCAAGCCAAAAATCAAATCTTCTCAATCAAATCGACGAAAAACCACACAGATTACTAATCCTCAGAAAAAATTTCAACAATTTTTTTGAGTTGCAAACATTTTTTCATTTTTCATTTCCTCCCTCTTGCTTTTTCGAAAAAGCAATATTTGGAAATATACTTTTTCCAAAAAAGCCAAATCAGAAGTTGTCATAAATTTTCTGACAACTTTCCCATGCAAATTCCACTTAACCCACCATTTCTGCCATTTTCCAATTTTGGAAGAAGAATCTTCCATAATTAATTTACACCAAAAAAATATGCCTTTTAAATATTTTAATTTCATTTTAATAAAATTAATTTTTGAAAAATAAACAATTAATTAATAATAATTTTAAGCAACATTTCACTTGATTATAATTGAAGTTTAAAATTTATTTTATTAAATCACCTTTTTCTAATTAAAACAAATAAGATAATGATTTCCTTAACTTTATTTCTTTTAAAAATAAACCATAATAATTTATCTAACTATTTATTTAATTTAATGATTTAAATTAAAGGATAGCTTCATATTTTAAAATAATAATAAAAGTGCTAATGTACACCATAATTTTCCAAAGTATTAATATCATAAGCAATATTGAACCTTTCATTAATTTAATATTTTGCACCATAGACTAGCATTTAATTTAAATCATAAAGCACTAAACCAAGCCATAAACACACTTATAAAACTCATGAAATAAAATGATTTAATTAACAACCATACCCACACGAACGAAGTACAAAAATGACATGAACAATCCCTAGACCAACCACTAACATAGGTGGGGGTACTTTCTTACCAACTCCCTAACCACATTAACCATTGGATCTGTATGATGCGTTCAGACTCGACAATGCGGGTGGAGTCGACACTCAGTACCTGCATTCTTGCATAGCACAAAATGTCGAACAACATATACATATGCAAATAATTCATAATCAAACACATTGTGAAGGAGAGTTACGGTGAGGTAGGGCACTCACAGATGAGTGATGCCACCCCGTCTCCTTCACCCGAATCAAATACAATAAACATAATCTAGGAATCACATCATCAAAACAACTCACAAAGTAACATCATCATAACATGAGTATCCCACACATAAGTCCAACTATCATAAGAAAATAAGCATAACTGTTTGCCACACCCAACAAATGGCGAAAAAGCTGTCAAATAGAGTATCAAATATGCATTAGAACATAACCAAAAATCACACTGAAGAAAAAGACACACACCAAAGCAGTATCAGAGTATCAGAACATGAGAGGCACTACATCCCCCCTAGAAATAGGCTTACTCTTGGAAGCCAAAAAACAAATAAGGAAAAGAGGCTTGGATTTGGGATGCATCCTCCCATGTCACTGAAGTCTCATAATTCAGGTCCCATTGGACCCGCACCTGATCAATCTCTCTACCCTTGAGCACGAGTCTCTTGTGCTGTAGAATGGCCACGGGCTCTAATGCGAGCTTCCCGTCCTTGACCCAAAGAGCATTCCAATCTAGTACATGAGATAAATCAGGAAAGTAAGGCCTAAGAACAGAAACATGGAACACATCATGAATGCGTGCAAGGCTGGGCAACAAGGCTAAATGGTAAGCAATGGGTCCAATCCTTTCTAGAACCTCAAATAGACCCACAAAACGAGGTGCCAACTTAGAGCCTTTTCCGTAACGGATAGGGCTCTTTCATGGATGCACACGAAGAAACACATGATCACCCACTAAAATTGATGATCAAACCTATGAGCATCAGCATATTTCTTTTGCCGATCCTGAGCCGCTACCAAGTTCTCTCTAATGTGATCAACTTATTGTTCCATTTCCTGTAGCATCTCTGGCCCAAGAAGAATCTTTTCCTCCAAATGGTCCCAACTCAGAGGTGTTCAACATGGGTGACAATACAAAGCCTAGAATGGTGGCATCCCGATCGAACTATGGTAATCGTTATTGTAGGAAAACTCAACCAAATGCATATAGTCTTCCCATCGATACTGTTGATCCATAACATACATGCGGAGCATGTCCTTGAGAACCTGATTGACCCTTTCAGTCTGACCATCTGTTTCTAGATGGTAAGTAGAATTGAAGTTCAATTGTGTTCCCAAGGCATGCTACAATGAGGTCCACAACGCAGAAGTGAACACTGGATCTTTGTTAGAAATGATTCTTCGCAGAATCCCGTGTAGCCTCACAATGTCATCCATGAAAATTTTAGCCATGAACGATGCAGTATAGGAAGACCAAATAGGGGAGAAATGTACCATCTTGGTCAACTTGTCAATGGTGTCTATGATAGAATCATGTTGACGTACAGTCATCAGCAACCCAACAATGAAGTCAATATATATAATATCCCATTTCCATTTTGGAACGAGATTGGGCTGCAGAAGACATGTTGGATGATGGTGCTCTACCTTCACCCTCTGATACTCCAGGCATCTCACCACAAGATCTACTATATCCCTCTTCATCCCTGCCCAAAAGTACACTGGACGAGGATCTACATACATCTTTTTAACTCCTGGATAAGCTGAATAAGGAGCTTGGTGAGCTTCAGACATGATTAGGGTACAAAGACCCTCTGAGGAAGGAACATATATGTGACTTGAACATCGCAAAAGTCCATTGGAATCAAGAGTATAACCAATAAACCTTCCCTCAAGTACTCTACCTGACTCCATCTCTGACTTCACCTCCTAGAACTAGCTATCTGAAGGAAGTGTTGCAAGAATCTGACCTTTTAGATCAGCCTCAAGAGTCACAAAGGATAACTCATGACGATGACTTCTTAGAGCATCTGCCACTACATTCTCCTTGCCCTGAATATATTTCACTTCAAAATAATACTTGCAGAGGAATTCCATCCATCTTCTTTGTCTAGCATTAAGATTCAATCGCGTGAAAATGTATTGCAAACTGTGATGGTCACTGTGCAACTCAAACCTGTGGCCCAACAAGAAATGCCTCCACCTTACCAGAGCATGAACAACTGTGGTCAAATCCAAGTCATGAGTAGGGTAATTTAGCTCATGGTCCTTGAGCTTACATGAATCATATGCTATCACCTTGTCATCCTGCATCAAAACAACCCCTAACCCTTCCAAGGACGCATATGTGCAAACCACAAAGTACTGAGTCAAATCAAGAACAATAAGAATAGGCACACTAGTTATCTTCTCTTTAAGTGTTTGAAAAGCCAACTAAAACTTTTTTGACCAATCATATTTCTTTCCTTTCCTCTATAGAGAGGTGATGGGATGTGCAACCCTAGAGAAACCTTGTACAAACTGCCGATAATAGCCTGCCAATCCCATAAAGTTGTGAATTTCTAGAATTTTTTTAGGAGTAGGCCAATCTATAATAGCTTGGATCTTTGAGGGATCCACGGTGATTCCTTCTCTAGAGATCACATGCCCCAAGTATTTTACTTCGGACTTATAAAATTCTCACTTTTCCAAGTTTGCAAATAACTAGTTTTCTCTCAAGCACTGCAACACCAGCTTCAGGTGTTCGTCATGCTCCTCCATGGATCTAGAGTAGATAAGTATTTCATTGAGAAACACAAGCACAAAATGGTCTAGATAGGTCTTGAAAACACCATTCATTAAGCTCATAAAAATTGAGGGTGCATTAGTTAACCCAAATGGCATGACAATAAATTCATAATGTCCATTCCAGGTATGAAATGTAGTTTTGTGAATATCCTCCCCACCAATCTGCAACTGATGGTATCCTAATTTGAGGTCAATTTTAGAGAACACCTTTACTCCCTTGATTTGGTCAAACAAATAATCAATCCTCAGCAAGGGGTAGCAAATCTTCACTGTCACCTTGTTCAATTGCCTGTAATCAATACATAGATAGAGCGAACCATCCTTCTTTTTCATGAAAATGACCAGTGCTCCCCAAAGGGAAACAATAGGACAGAAAAACCCCTTTTCGAGCAATTCTTCCAACTACAATTGGAGTTCTTGAAGCTCCTGAGTTGTCATCCTATAAGGAGCCTTAGAGATAGGCTCAGCTCTTGGAACGAGATCAATTTAGAAGTCGATGTCATGCTTAGGTGGTATCCTAGGTATCTCACTTAGAAACACATCAGAAAACTCCTTCAGGAGAGGATAATCATCCAAAGTAATCTCTTGACTCTCCTCCATATCCAAGGCACTAACTGAGATAAAGAACAACTAACGCCCTTGACAAAAACACCTCTTCAACTACATTGTGGAGATAATCCTCAAGGAGATAGGATTTTGAATGCCAACAATTTCAACCTCACCTCTAGAATCATCCTGACAATGAAAAAACTTATGACAATAATCAATTGTCGCTTGGTGTGCACTCAACCAATCCATCCCCAATATGACATCATAAGGATCCAAGGGAAGAATTCGAAGATTCACCGAAGTCACAACTGAACCAAACTCCAACTTACATCCTGAAACAAGAAACTCCACTGACACTTTTGCCTGAGAAGCTAATTCAACACGCCACTTAACGCCTTGCTTTGCCGCAACTAGATTACAATGCTTAACAACTGAAGGGGAAATAGAGGAATTCGATGCACCACAATCAAACAGTATAGAAATAGGAGTTCCCTACAACAAAAATGATACGTCCACCATAGTGCCCTGGTGATTGACTTGATGATTATCCACCGTGGCGAAAACCTAATGAGACCTTCCAGTGTCTCCAATGATCAGCTCAGATGCTACCGACCTCTAACTAAACCCTGTAGTGCTCCTCTATAGACACTGTCTAAAAATATGTTCCTAATACCCACAACTGAAATACCTAGTACCATGGCCAAACCCTATGACACCAGATGGAACATTAGACTACTGATAGCTACCATGGCTAGGTGTAGGCTATGAGGATTGTGCTAGTTGCTCAACCCGGTTATGCTGCAATCTCTGCCAATGGTGATTCCTCCTAGATTGAAATATTTTGCTCTGATGAGACTATGAGGGATTATTCTTCGATTGAAACTACTGTTACAATCCACCCTTAGCGGGTGCATAATGAGCCCTAGAAGGACCTGTAGCCTGAGACTGCCCACCACGTGAACCACCACTTGTAGTAGGAGTACTATTGATTTGAACTCCAATGTGACTCCTAAAGCCAAGGTCAAATTCTCCTCCACAAGGCAAGCTTTCTTGACAACAACCTCCATTGTCTTCAGCTTGAAGACTCAGACACTCCCACTAATCCTGACATTCAGACCTATGAAAAAATGTTGTACTAGCATAGCCTCATCATTAGCAATTTTGGCTTATTGCTTAAGCTTGAAGAAGCGGCGCTCATACTTCTCTACGGTCATTGCCATCTGTCTCAAGTCATGGAATTCATCTACCCGACACTGCCTCCAGTGATTAGATAAGAAACAAGCCTTGAACCATTCTAAGAACAATTCCCATGTCACTGAACTGATGTCACTTGGTATAATTTTTGTTCTTCCAATTGCCACCATGTGGATGCAAATCCTCTGAGGTGCATGATGGCACACCTTTCCATAGTATTACTGCCATAGGGATGCATAACAAAGCATTGATCCAGATCAATAAGCCAAATTTTAGCTTCCAAACCTCCACCAGAGCCATCATAAATAGGAGGATGTGCTATGAGGAGATCTCTCATATGTCCAGTGGCCACTGCATCCTGATCTGCCGGTATCTCATTCCTCTTCGGTGATCGCTCTCTCTCTCTGATCACCTGCTGCTCATCTTGCCTAGGACCCAGACGACCATGAACATCTTCCAACAACTGATGCAACTACTCACCACCTTGAATTTGCTACTCTGGATTAGGGCCTCCACCTAGAGGGTTGTTCTGGGAACCTTGATTTTCCTCCTACTCTGATTCATGGGAGCTTTGAGGTGGAGAATTAGGATGACCAACTCCATGACCACCACGACCATGATCACGACCATGCCCACATCCCTGACCCCTAGGCATGATTCTACACAACAAGAAAGGGATTACATAAGTTCAAAGTTATGCAACAAGATTAACATAATGGAACCTATAGTACCCAGTGTTGTTAACCTTGGCTCTGATACCAAGTTGTAAAGCCCCGCCACACAAACCCCATAGGACAACTACAACAAATACAATATATATATATATATATATATAAACTAACAATTACATAATGTAACAAATAAACATTTATACAACATAGATAACATAAAGCATTGACCTAATCCTATGGGGTACATGGTGTGTTAAATGAACCCAACAATTAATGATAAATGATTCTAACTAAAGTGGAAGAAAGAAACGAGAATAAAACATGATATAAGTACAACAAGAATAAGACATAAATTCATAAACATAAATCACATAATACTATATTCATCTTTAGAGTTCAAAGTTACAAATGTGGAATATATTTCCACAGATACAACACAATATAAAATCAAAGTTACATTACAAGGCCACTTCCCTTATAACATTGGGAATGGTACAATCAATAATACAAAAGTAAAATAATGAAAGAGAACTCTTCATAGGTACAATCTTCTCTGTGCGAGCTCTGAGATCACTACAACTACATCCACACCACGATCACAACTGGGGACCCAATGGGTGCATTGCACATTTCCACCCAACTGTGTAGACCTGAAGGAACACACCCTGTGCAAGGAGTCGATAAGAAAGAACCCTCAGCCACAAAATCAAACATAAAGGACACACATCACAAGACTCAAGCCCACAAACAACATAAACATCAATAGTAAATAAACAACTCAAAGAATTAAAACAACTCCAGAGGCATAAGAACAAGGGAAAAAAAGGGGAATAATGGGAGAGTGTCATCGCATGGCCTTCATGTATTCACCAGACTACCTATAATCTAGGAGCCACCTCCATCTATCGTTAACCAGACATCCTGTTTCAAGGTGTCGCCCCATAGGGTGACTCATGCGAAGCCATCTACCTTTCGTGAAGACAAGGTAGTGACCTTACCGACCAGGTCTTCCCACCCATCCTTAGCCTTTAGGAGTGCTAACGACAGGGGTGAGGTGTATATTTTTATCTTGTTATGTGATGACTAACCCAACCCACTAAGTAAATTAATTAGGTTTTCACTTAATTAGGGAAACTCTTTCAATGGTGACCACTTGTACACTGGCCTAAAGAAGAGCCACCATCCCCTATGGTTTCCCTAAAACCAAAACCAAGAAATGGGTACCATAGTGTTCAACCAAAAGAATCATAGCTCATAATAGGGTACCACCCACAAATTTCCACATGGTATCAACATGAACCAAAAAGATGCAACCATAGAAATGCATTCACACTTTCCTTAACCTTTGGAGATAATGCTAATCCATACAAGAACAAAGTAAAATATCACATCCAATTAAATAACACCATATCATTAACTATAAGGAATTTAAATAATAAATCATCCAATTCTCAATCAAATAACCATTTTCATCAATTAAAAAAAATCAAAGTAAGGAAATTCACTAATATTTCTATTTATCCCAAGTACAATAATCAATTTAATAAATATCTTCCCACACTTAAATAATTTATTTATTAAGTCTATAAACTTGCTAAAAAGCTAATTAAAAAGTCACAATAATAATTCCATGATTTATCTAAACATAATAAAATAAACTTAAAAAAGAAAAATTAAATATACTAACTAAATTTATTAAAAAAAACAATTATAAATCATTCACTAATTTCAATTTTTTTAAACTGTATTTTATTTTTTGATTTTAAATCTTTTCCACATAGAATATTCTAAATTCTGGTTTTTCTAAGATATGGAAATCTAATCTTTATTTAAAAAATAATAATTATGTATTTGTTGTAGTTGTCCTATGGGGTTTTCATGGTGGGGCGTTACATAGTCTAATTAGGTTAATCAAGGAAAATCAATTCCAATACATTTCCAAGACCCTAAAATAGTCAAATCTAGGTCTGATTGGATCACCTCCATGGTTGAAAGTCAATCTAAACACCTTGTTGATTTGCATCCTAATGTACCTTTGAAAAAGGAGAAAAACTAATCCTTGGTTTATGCACTAAACTTAGGGTCCCCTTTTTTTATGTTACACATTTTACAAAAAATAAGGAAAAACATAGATATACACTTGAAACAAGTACCCCTTCTATTTTCAAAACAAGTACATGTTCATGCTTTTAGAATGGATGGCCATTTAAAAGTGGGAACCCATTCTAAGAAGTTTGAAATCACAACTCAAATTTTCATTGGGTTTAGGCTCAAGAAAGGAATGGTAACCCAACCCTTAGACTTAAACTTGGAAGAGAAAGGTCATGTTAACATCAAGATAGAAAACTAACATTAGCAATATGACTAACAATTGTTTTTATATTTTTATTTTATGAAATTAAAACCATTATAAATTAAAATGTTTAGTTTTTCAATAGATATATTTTTAATTATCAATTTTTTTTTTATATTTATTAATTAATTTATAAGGAAAATGGTCCATAAACTTGAAATGTCAGGTATTAGTATTTTCTAATAATTTAATTTTTAATTTAAAAAAATTATATGTTCTCATTATTTACACAATGAAAAAAATATTTTCTGGTTATTTTAGTTCAAATTTTGTTTTCCATGCATGAGGTATTTTCAAAAATAGCAATTAGAGTTGATAAAGTTTTTTAACAATATTAAGAAAAAATTATAAAAGATATCCTAATCAAACTTAACTATCATATACATCTTTCCCCAAAAGGAGTTAGAACATTACTTTTATTTAGGTTAAATTATGCTTCTTGTACTCATGCATGTTTTTGAAAGAGGAAAAAATGAGTTTTATAGGGGCCCAAAACTACAAAGTTTACAGAATAAAGAAAGAGCCAAAAAAGACATCATAGCCCGAAAGGATGTAAAAAAAAAGCAGTAAACACCCACAACCAACAAAAAAGCCAGCGAAGGCCACAAAACCAAAAAACCAAATAGAAAGCCAACAATGACTAAATTTGAATTTTTAAAAGATTAATAGCCTCGACTTCCAACTCATTCATGTCCTGAACTCCCCTCTTTAAGATCTGAACCATCTATGTTGTGGGAGGCGCTTTCCTTTTAAGATTGGCCCAGGTCCTCATTCTTACTTTCCTTGTTCTCTTCCAAGTCTACGACCAGTGAAACTTGTTGTGTTTTTTCCAACTTTTCAGACATAACATTGATTATAATGGCATTGTGCCTAACCATTTTATGATTTTGTTCCATGAATTTTTTTATATTACTTTTAATTTTAACCATTTCCTCTTCCATAGACTTGCATTTCTCATCAATGTCACCTCCTTTCTTACCAATGCTGCTCTTGTTCAGATTCCCTTCTTCGTTGGTGATGGCAGCCAACTTCAGCTCCAACTCCTCTGACTTACTGTACAGTTCCTTGTTTCTTTGGTTGAGCTCATTAATTTATTGATAGGACCACTTTAAGACTTTGAAAATGTCACTGATGCCGTTTCTTGCAGAGGCTAGAATGTCACCAGTCTAACCATAGTCTAATATGAGATTAACATCTCCTAGGTTGGGGGAGCAAGAGAATTTGGTACCTTCAAATTTGAAAGAAGCAGGGGTAGAGGGCACAAAATTTCTACTGGCTTCTAGGTTCTCAACTTTATCCTCTATGGAATCCATAGAATAGGAATCCAACTTGTTGGCAGGGGAGCCCTTAAGAACAAGATTCTTAAAGGGGGTAGAGCAATTAGGAAGGGCCTCAGGGTTAGCTTTAGTAGGCTAGGGTTTTTTAGACTAGGTTTTCTTACCAGACAACTCAGAGGACGGGTGGGTTTCAAAAATTCTCTCCTTATTAGGCTAAGTCTCTAACCCTCCACTATTGGTATGATAGTCCTCAGACTCCGAAGAGGCCATGGGTTTAGATAAAGCAAGCATACTTTGATAGTGTTCAAAAATTAACCTAATCAAACCATGATGAAGAATGGGGCATCTCCTAGGGTTTTTCCTATGGTCCTCTAGGCTATTACTCAACAAACATAACAAGTAATGTGGCAAATAAATTCATACCTTGTGGCAGAAATTATTGAGAATGGCGAAATGATGCCCATACACTCTGGTAAATCTACCGTCTAGGGTGATATACTCCATGATAACACAAAGTACTTTTCTCCACAGTGCCTTGATAGTATCAATTTCAAAGTAGCTATTAGAGATTTTAATCAATTTTAATTTCTCCTTGTCGTTCTTGGGAAATCTGATGACCGCCTCGTTAGAGAACCTTCTGTCATGGTAAAACTTCATGCCCTCAGTAGACATTCCAGTAATCTCCCCTATAATCTGCTCGTCCAACTTCACCTTTTTTCCAAAGAGAATGATTTCACCATTGTTCCAGTTCTTCTCAAAGTAATCCGTAGCCACAGAGTCAGTCCCATGAAGTTTTTCCATATATGGGACCAACCCACCTTTTTCAATCTGCTCCCAAACCTCATTCCTAGTATGCACCTCATAGCTTTTAGGCTCAACTCTTTTCCTATCCCTCCCCATTTTCTTTTGCTCCTTACTACAGACTCTACTAGTGCTGGGGACCTGTTGCAGAATAATGCAACTATTCCAATGCACCCACAAAGAGTGCCACTTTTTCTTCCCTTCTAAGTAACATGACGTAGCCCCATAAGATCTCTTGATTTTGATGTACCTAGCCCCTTTCTCTTTAATCATTAATTGTGTTTGGCTCTTTCCCATGTGTAACATCATAGTCTAGTAATGCCCTGACTTCGGTTCTCAAGTCCCTACAATTCTGCCACGTGTTCAGACCTTGCATCCTGACCCCTTCATTCGCAAAGTAGTCTGCCATGCTATTAACATCCTTGTAGATGTGTGGAACTTTAACTCTTTCAAATTTTTCTAGAATAGAATTAGCTTCATCTATCCAATTCTTTATCATCCATGAGGGTGGGTTCCTTCCTAAAAGATAATCAATTATATTTTTAGAATCTTCTTCAAGCCATAAGTTTCTTATATTCAAATTATAAGCTAACTTTATAACTTGGAAAGCTCCTCTAGCCTCCGCCACATGGTTGGTTTGATGGCCAATGGATATAGCCACAGTCGCAATAAAGTTACCATTTAAATCCCTTAGAACACCTCCACTTCCAACCAAACCTGGGTTACCCTTCACAGCTTCATCAAAGTTGGCCTTAAACCAACCGTTTGGAGGAAAGGTCCAGCGAACACCCTCCCTACTTTTCTTAGTAGGATTGGAAGCATAAGAGACGTACACTTTAATATCCCAATCTTTTGCAATCCTTAAATCATAGGGATTTCTCACCACAACTTCTAGATTAGGCGCATTTTGAGGAATAACATTAAATTTTCCCTTTATGAGTCTAAAAATTCTCTCAAACACATATTTCTTAGACATCTCCTTGTCCCTGAAAACTCTATTATTGTGTTCCTTCCATACACCTCAAGCAACAAAAGGGAATAAGAAGGCCCATAACCTTCAAATATGGGGGTTTTGAGTAGGAGCTTTCCATTGTAAGAACTCTTCAATAGTCCAGGGGAAAACCCAGGAGAGATTCCAGATTACTAATAGTTTTCCCCAGATTAAGGAGGCAAAAGGATAGTGGAGGAACAAGTGGTTGGATGACTCTTCCTTGCTCTTACAGAGGTAGCATCTGTTGGAAATTTTAAATCCTCGTTTACAAAGATTATCCATCGTGAGAACCTTATTCTGAAGCATTATCCAGAAGAAGATATTAACTTTTGGAGTTAGGTGTTTAATCCAAGCTTTAGACTAGAAGGGAGGGGGGGCTTGAGAAAGGGACAACAAAGAGATAGTTGAAGAGACAAAGTAGTTACCCGAAGGGTTATCCATCCAGACAAGAATTTCATCCTGTTGATTCTATCCCATGCTGATAGCCTTTAAGGAGGATTGAAGCTGAGACAAATCTTGATCGATCACACATAAGTTCACCCAGTTTCCTTCAAACCAGTAATCTTTAACAAGCTCCCCGAAAGCAGCTTTACATTGCTCTGTCCATTTGTTGAATCTTTCAATATTAATAAGGGATTCCTTAAAGAGCCATTTATCCTCCCAAAATCTAGCTTGGTTACCACTTTTGATGTGCCATCCTGTCCCAGATTGTAGAATTTTTCTACTAGCAATCATATCATTCCAGCAAGCTGAACCACGTGGGAGGACAGGAGAATCTAGCAGAGCTTTGAGGGTCATACCATTAGCCATATATTTACTTTTAAAAATATCTCTCCATTCTCCTCCAGAAGAGAAAGATCTCCATATTTGTTTGGCTAGGAGAGTTTTGTTAATTATTCTATTTTTTTTGAGACCTAAAACCCCCAATGCCTTCGGTCTACAAACCAAATCCCACCCAATTAGAGGCATTCTCTTTCTTTCCTCCACTCTAGACCAGAGGAATCTTTTTTGGATCTTTTCAATGGCCTCTGCATGCTTGGCAGGGATTTTGAAGAGGATTAAGGCATAAATTGGAAGATTCTGAAGAGAAGCTTTAAGAAGCTGAACTTTTCAAGCTTAGCTCAGAAGAGCTCCTTTCCAACCAACCAATTTCTTTTTGAACCTATCAACCAAAGAGCACCAAAAGGAATCTGGTGGTTTAAGGCATAATGAAAGTTCAAGATAGGGAGGGGGTAAGGAATCCACCCTACAATCAAGGCTTCTAGTGATCTTGACTTGCCTATGCTCAGGGGTGTTGAAGAAAAAGATGGAACTATTTTGTCTATTGACCTTCTGTCCAGTCGTTGATTCATAAACATCCAATTTTTTTTCAAATTCTTAGCTTCATTCACTGAAATATGACTTAAAAAAGTGATTTTTGTACTTCCTATACAAATTAACTTGTATCATCTAGGTATTAGAATCAATCACATATTTTAAAACTTGAATAAAAAATTAAACATTTCATATTACTAGAATTTATTAAATATTCTATGTGTAAGTGCTTCAATTTTTTACTCCAACTATGACAAACTTTGATTTTCTAGAAAAAAAATTCTACTCTTTGGCCAAAAAATGGACTCAACTTCTTGCACTTACTCATCTATTAAGAAATGATATCTTTCTAGTTGGTAACCATGATAAGTATTCGAAATGGCTCAAAGTTACCAAGTAGAGAGAAGTTTTTTTAAAGGAATGAAAGAAAATCACCATTTGAAATGAAGAAACATGGTAGAGATTGAAGAATTTTATTGTAGTAGTTCCCTATTCCTTCTATTTACGACCTCACAAATTCATCCATACTATAAAAATTATTATTGATATTTTTGATTTGTTGAAATAACCCTTAATGGAGGATACCATTGATAGTCTAATGAGGATTAAGGTCAACTTCAATGGTTTTCAAGACTAGATATTGAAAATGAGGGAATTTACCAAGCTAATCAATAAGACTTTCTTCTCTAAGAAGGTCCACTTTTAGTATTTGTGTGCTCCTAATCTTAATGCAATCTTGAAAGAGTGGAGAACTTCAAGATGCACTTCATGGAGCAATAATGATAGCAAAATGAAATAATAGTAGGGAAGTCAAGAGTTGGGAACTCAGTTGTAAAATTATTCTTATTCTTTATTGTTTGAGTATTTGTAGTTAAACCACAACATAATTTGAGTGTATATTAATTATAATTTAATTCTTTTGGGACCATAAAATAAATAGAGGCACATAATTTTATTTTGGACCTATGAATAAAATAAATTATCAAATTGTTACTATTTTGGGCCCTAGATTATTTTAAATATAGGACAAGTGCTTGGGGTTTTGTTTTAAGCACCTAGGTTTGGATATAAATGTAAAAATATAAAGTATTGTAAAGGGTTAGAAATTTTGAAAAACAAGAGCTAGGTAAGGTTAGGTATAATAGGGTGAAAGTACAAATTTTTGTCACACTTTTATAAAGGAATCAACCAACACAAACAACAAATTTCAACTTCAATTGCATAAAAATGGTCTTTATGTTTTAATTTTTTTTATTTTTTTTGTAAACTAATGAAATGTATAACTTTTGATGAAGTATATCCATATAATTTTTCAAAAAAAATAAAAATTGTTTTGATATTTAAAAAAAAATTAAGAGCAGATTTTGAATTGATAAAATTTTGAGAAAAAGTGACGCTGAGTCAACGTCACAAAAAAAAAGAGAAAAAGATTTCATTTTTCTTTGATTTTTTTTTTCAAATAGATAACTTCAATATCTAGTGCATGAAAAAAAAATTGATGTATATTTACCTTTTAATAACACTTTGAAGTTAAACTTACTAGATTTTGGTAGTTTTCACTTAACATCAACTTTTATCATTTAAAAATAATAAATTATATCCTTTTGGAGAGGATTCTCTCCTCTAGTGCACCAAATATTTTTAAAAATATTTTAATATGTTTTAACATATATTTTTTATTATAACAACCTACTTGGATTATTTAAAAAGAAAAAGTAATACAACAAATCAAAATATTAATTTTTTTTATATATTTAGATTCTTGGCTTTGAGCTCAACAAAAAGGTATTTTTAGTTTTTTTGAAACAATCATTCTAATTGACTTAGAGCTCAACAAAAAGGTATTTTTTAGTTTTTTGAAAAAATCATTCTAACTGACTTTGAGCTCAATAAAAGGATATTTTTAGTTTTTTGAAAAAAATCATTCTAACTGAAGAAATATTATATTAAAGTGGAAATTTTCAAAAAAAATCAAAAAAAGATGAGGTGGTTACCAACAAGGATGCCATATAGATTGTTTCAATCAAAATATTTTGATTGAAAGACTTTCACTTGAAAATGTTTTGATCAAAACTTTGCATGTAAATTGAGGTGCATTTGAAACTTATAAAAGAAAAAAAATTATTGTATAGTTTTGAGTAAAAGTGTTTCACCCAAAACTATATGTGCCATGTAGTTTCAAGCGAATAATTTTTCTCCAAATAGTTTAGGGAGAAACTATTTCACTCAAAACTCTTAGTTGGTAGAAAGTGACACAAGTTTTTGCTTTTACCCAATAGAAGTAGTAAATTTTGTAATCTCAAGTTTCTAAACTAGATTATGCTATAACACTCCAAAATTTAAATACTCAACAAGAGGAAAGGAATTTCAAAGCATGCTAGAATTCTATTTTCAAGCAAAGATTGACTATGGAAGGTGATGTGTGAAATTTTCATGTGGAATATAATAATTTTATATGTTTTTTTCATTTTGAAATAAATTTTTAGATGATTATACTTCTTTGTGTGAATGATTGGGTGTAATTCTAAGCAAGAAAATTTATTTAAATTATCTCTACTATGAATTGATTAATTGGTAGTGCTACAAAATAGGTTTGTTATTTCTATTTTATTTTTTCTCACCCTACCTTTTTTTAAATAAAATAAATAAAATATAAAATATAAAATTTCAAAGAAATTTGTGATGCTAATATTGAATGATAGTTTCCAACACCCAACAACAAAAGAATAAATTTATTTTTAGATATATATTTTGAATGTTTGATTTTGTAGATTTGGGATTTTGGTATAACACATCTTTTTATTTATAAATTATATTGTAATTGTAGATTGCTAACTAGAAGGTTTGAAGATTCTATGATTTACAAATAAAATCTCACCAAAGGCCAAATAAAAAGGGAACAACTACATAGATCATGTTGGCCCACGTTTGTCATTGTGTCAAAAGATCGATCTATCAACGCTCAATAAAAACAGTAGAGACATGGATTGCACGGGAGGTGGTTAGTCCCTTGTAAGGAATCCCAAGGGGAGCACTGGCCATTTGCCAACAATTTCTCCCTAGCATTACTTGAGGGGATTCAAACCCATGACTCGACACTTTGATACCAATTGTTGGCCCACATTTGCCATTGCGTCAAAAGATCGATCTATCAACGCTTGATAAAAATGGTAGAGACATGGATCACACAAGAGGTGGTTAGTCCCTTGTCACAAATCCCGAGGGGAGTGTTGACCATTTGCCAACAGATCATTGAGTAATCTTGCATTGGGGTGACCTAGCAAAATAGACCTTGGAGTTGTTCGAAACCATCTTAATAATAAAAATGTGACATCCCATTCTATAAGAAAAACTCACAACATTTAATGTAATTACATAAAATGTGTTTGACAAGAACACTACAACATCCTTATGCAAGGTATACAACACCTTTTTCTAAAAAACATATATAGGTGAGAATTCAATATCACTACCTAATTGTATGCTTTAACTAAAAATTTTAATACTCTCTTAATAACATCTTCTTCATCATTTATAACAAAATTATATAAAACAAAAGAAGCACTATACTATTAACCTTAATCTATCCTAAAGACAATATTAAAAATAAAATTAATTTTAGAAAGCCCCTAAATTATCTCATACAAGCAATCTGAAAAGACCAAAATTACTGAAGAGAAAACCCTAAACTAGACCATTAAATTCGCAATATAAACTAGAGTTCACCGCTTGAATGAATCGCCTGTCAACGATTGCTCGTTCTCCGCTTCCTCAATTGCTAAAAGTTACATAACTCTGAAATGAAAGTAATGCTTTATTACGACCTATCTATACATATTCAAGGATTTGGTAATCAAGCGTTTGAAAGTGGAGGGTTTTATAATTTAAATATCATATAGAAATCTATGAATATTTATCCTGAAGTGGGTACAGGCTTGACGAATTCAAAGTATTAAAAAAGGAATCTGAAGTCGTAAGGGTAAGGATTTCCTACAGCGGTAGCGTGTGAGTGCCTGATAGTGATATTAACCTCACCAATAGGAAGTATGGTAAATAGAACGTGCGCTGCGCCATTGCAGAAAAACCTAATTAGACCGGATCATACGTGCAGGCGACGTTGAAAATCGAGTTTTGCAAGTGTTAATCTCTCACCGACTTTGTCGAAATAAAAGAAATATAAATTCTTAAACATTGGAGAGTAGTTGATCATTTCTTCGTAACGCTGATGTCAGTTCATTATTTTTATTACCAAGTCAAGCAGTTCACGACAAACCCCATTGACATCTATATCTGATGAACGGATCTCAGAATGCCCCAATTTTCTGAGAGGCAATGTGAGCAAGAGACGGATCATGGAATCAGCAGCAGATGAAAAGACCAAGAAAAGTTATAAGAGACCGGCCCTTCAAGGGCCAAGGCCTCCGCCATTGAAGATATCTAAGGTGGGTGTTGAGAAAATCGGTGCGAGCAAGCAGCAGCAGGAACAACAGCAGCCGCAACAGCCGCCACAGCAGCAGCGGCAGAGACAGCCTGTAATCATTTATACGCGCTCTCCTGAGGTGATTCACACAAAACCCCAGGACTTCATGCAACTGGTACAACGCCTTACAGGCCCATCTTGCAACAAGAAGAAGAAAAAGAAAAAGTCAAGGGAGAAAACCCGTTCTCAGGTAATGCCTGAACCCCATCTGACCACCTTTAAATCTCCCTCTGAATTCAATAACACCACCACCACCACCACCACCACCACATCATCATCTGTGTTTCCTTCTCTTCCTGCTCCAGCAATCACAACATCTCAGTTGTTTTCAGGCATGCTCTCACCATTCCCGATCTCTCCTCTTCCTCCTTTCTCCCCAAGTTTGTTTGCCATATCCCCTCTAAGGTTTTCTTATTCGCCTCTGCAGTTTTTGGATACACCTTCTTATTTCGCTTCTATTGATCAGATGTTCCCCCCTTCTGCCAAGGACTCAGATCAGTCCAACAATGTTCCATAGGATTTGGAGACTTCAAACATAGATAGAGAAATTTTATTGGTTTTCCCTGTAATTAATTTTTATGTCAAATGAAAGGATGTTCATTTTTTAATTTTAGTTTTTGAGTGCATTTTTTAGCCATGGGTGTTCTTACAAATTACATGTTCATTGGGAATCTCCTGGTTTCTTAGAAAAAATACTTAATTGTCTCATCAGCAACAACTAAGATAAGAACAATTCCTTTTCCAGTTGTCTGAAATAGTAAATTGGTTGGGGATAAAAAAGAATAGACAAGGTGCTTAGAGGAGCAATCACATCTGCATAGATACAGTAGTTGACTAAATCAGCCAAGCAAAGTAAATAAGAGGATTGTGGTATAAGATAAGTTATATCTTTCTCATCTGTTTCTCCTCTTTTATGATGGATTGTGGAATGTAAACTAAAATTGTTTGATAATTTTTTAACACAATCATTTAAAAACCTCTTACAATTACATTCATAAACTCTTACACTTAATACTCATTAATTATATTTAATTTTAATGAATTTCACTTTCATTCAAAACCATGTTTGGATTAAATAATTTTATGGCAGAGAGTATATGAAACCATTTTTATTGGTTGCAAGTCATGTATATCTAAGGTTTATGGCAGAGAATATATGAAACCATATTTATTGGTTACAATTCATATTGATCTAAGGTTCATGGGATGATAGAGAATGGAAGATTCAATGCCTAATAGGTATCATAAAATGAAAGAACATTAATAATTATTAAAATGTGAAGTGTTGTATCATTTATATAAGAGCTTTAGAAAATTTAAATATAAGGTTTGATATTGAGATGTTTTAGATTATCATTTTTATTTTTATTTTAGATATATGATAGAAAATAGATATAAAAAATAGAAAATTGTAAAAAAGAGAGAGAGTTGGTATATTATAGAATAAGAAGTATTAAAGATTAAGAGAAAATATTGAAAGTTTTGGACATAATTGAGCATCTAAAATTCATATTTGTTAGTGTACTATCATTAATTTGAAGAATAGAAGATGTGTTAATCTTGATTATGGTAGTTTGTTAAAGTAGAATTTTAAAAGGTATAAAAACAAACCAATTTGTTAAGTTTCAATCCATATTTATAGGAGTCTTTTGTGAGCATCTTTAATGAATAAAATGGTAATTTTGTTCATATGGATTTCTTCTTTGTATTGTTTCTATCTCTCTAGTTTTAAGATGGTATCAAAGCTTGACTTGGTGTGACTTTGTCATTGGAATATCTAGGAATATGAGAACATCTTGAGAGTTGGTTCTCATATAATTGAAGTAAAGTATGGTAAATTTAGTATGTTGTAGAGTCTCAGTAACATAATTTTAGTTTGTATAAGTGTGGTTTTTTGTGAAAATGAAAGAATACCTTCCATGATAAAGATAAGGTTGTCATTGTTAGTGTGTAAGAAACTAAAACTCTCTATCATGATTGTAATCACAACCAACAAATAACATTTAAAATACTTTGGTTAATAACCAAAAGGAGAGTTGCATATTAATTGATTAGCGTGTTGTTTTTGTTTAGATTGTGCTGAAGTATTGGGGTTGGTCAAAATAAACCAAAACAAAGGGAGCTATGCAAAAAATCCCACTTTGTTAGATTCTTGAAAAAGGCTGAATTTCTTAGAAAAAGAGAGAAAACAATGGTAATCAAAAACCTTTTGCTTGAGTGACATAATATTTTTTGATATAGTAAAGTAGGTGATTAGTTTCTCTAATACATTTAACATTAGAGATTCTATTCATCTTGTTGGTTGACTTGACTTGCAAAGCATGAAATAGAGGATGAAAAATCATCCTAATAAATACTATGCATAAAATTATCAAAGCAGATTCATAAAGGTTGTAAAAAAAATTATAGGTTCATTAACATGCATTTGTTTGGGTATTGGATGAGGGGAGGTGTTTGATAATAGAATGAGTGTTTGGTTATAAGAAGACTGTTGGACATAATAGTACATCCAACATCTATATGTGCTAGTGCACCATCATTAATTTGAAAAGTGAAACATATATTAATTTAAATTTTTATAATTAATTAGAGTGAGACTCTAAAATGTATCAAATAAATCGATTTGTTATCAAATTTGAATTCATATTTATAAAGTCTTTTATGAATTTATTATTCTTCTTTAAAAACTATATAATATAATCATCTTCAACAAATACCATAATAATTCTACTTCCATAGACCTCATCTTAATATTGCTGCTATCTCTCTAATTTTAGCAAATAATATACATTTATATCCCATTTATATCCCCTTTGCAATTTTCGTACATGAAAATTCTCAAATAACATGCAACATGATCTTATATTCATCTCTTGTGTGAGACTATTACTCTTTCCATGCATATAGGAGCTAACAATATGTTGTTGGGCGTCATTAGTTTAAATCTTCTGATTGTTTGCCCTCTTGGGGTTCAGATGCCTGTCTTAGACGATGGAAGAAAACGCCTGCCTGTGAATCAATTGCAAAAGTAAAGCTAATAGGTTATAATAAGTATATCTGGCCTTATTGGGCTAGATTTATAGAGATAACTGATCACATATAATTGTTATATCTTGTAGACTGTTTTTGGAAAAGCTCCACAGCACTATTTGATGCCTATATGTATTGATTTTAGATAGTTGTTGTCTGGGATATACGAAGCAGTGTACTACAGAAGAGTTTGTGTAAGATTACTTGATCATTGAGCTCCTCGCCACTAGTGACTATGTCACTTGACAGCTGATAAACATAAATACTGCCTCAAAAAGGAGATTATGATTGCATCAACTACATTAATGGGAATCATAATTTGTATTACAATGCTCCACCAAACATCTAGTGGAAGGTTGAAATTGAACTGGTTTACGAAGATTAGTACTAGGGTTATGAGAATTTGGGCAAGTAAATTTTTTGATCTTTTAAAGTTTGTGGATATTTCTTTTGTCAATGTTTCGCATCATATTTCATAATTTATCATTTTATTTATTTTTTCTAATTTTCTTTATTCGATGAATCATTGAATATGATCTAAAACGTTTACACAGTCAAATAAAAATTTCAAAAATTTCAATATTATAAACTGCAATAATTTATTATCTTTTAACTTCAAAAATTTATTTATGTATTGAGAAAGTTGAAGTGGTCTTATAAATAGCTGAATGGATCTAGCAGTCGCAAATACTCTCAAAATAGTAAGTCAAAAGTTTCCTTGACTCTAAAGAGGAAACGACCAGCACCAAATACATTCATGGCTACAGTAAAGTCAAACACAGACATAACAACTAAAAGCAACCTTAATCAACGATAGAAGTTTGACAAGGTCTCACTGACATATCAGCCATAACATTGGTAGACAAACAAGATCTGCGGAGCATCCTCAATTGAATAGTGGTTCATTACAGCATTGGCACAAGACGGACATGACATAGATTCGTTTAGATGTTGATTGCTGAAAACAGATTAAATCCAACAGTCAGCCATAGATTGTCATGGGAAACCTTTGTAATTCACACAATCAAATTCGAAAACATTTGTAACTCATACAATCAAATCCAAAAACAAAACAGCAATTGTGAAATCTCTTTATCATTAAGGATGAGATTCAGATTCTGTCGAATCTAGTGAAAACAGCAATTGTGAAATCTCTTTATCATTAAAGATTAGATTCTGTCGAATGTAGTGATGCACTTAGTTACTAGCAAGGTCATAAAAGGAAACAGTCAATATGTTGAAAAGTCAACAGTCAAATATGCCTAGATAACACAAGGTGTCGCTGTTTAAACTTTACTTTACATAAAGTTAACAGAAAAATCAGTTCCACTGCTTTATTGTCTCCATGGAAGTCCAGAGTTCAAGTCCGATTAAACAACATTTATTCCATCATTCTGCACGTACGAACGTTTCAACTAGTTACCACCTTCTTAGCACTACTTAGTGGATTGACCAACTTATCCTGGTAATGACAATCTATCTGAATAAGCGCACATAGAAAACTGATATTCTGGTTTTTTTGAACAGAATTCTACCAATTATTTGGTTCCCTCTGAGAAAAGTGCCGGGTGTGCTTTTTAGCTGTACCGATTTGTTGGCTATGGTTGGAAATATCTGTTCTCAATCATAGTTATGTGTTCTAACGATTCAGATTACAGTTATCATCTTTCAGACTTTACTGTAATAAGCAAAGGACGTGCCGTCTTCAGACATATTCGAATGCAACGTCGATTGGATGTGCTCTGTAAACTCTAATCCGTACACGCATGGAACTCTTCATTTTATTCGGCGATAAAAACTTGACCAAGTAGTTTCAGTACAGCACTTCGTTATTTAGATTTACCCGGCATGTATAAACAAAAGTTGGTTTCAGTCAAACTCACGTTTTAAAGTCGCCCTCTATTTTTTCGGGACATTTAAGTAGTAAGCTCTTAATTTCTAACTTTAAACAACGACATTAACTTTGATTTTTAGCAAACACTTATATTGAGATTCAAAAATATTGATTAAGATTGGTAATTAAGGGTGAGTGATGCATTTTCTATGGAGTTTATTTGTAAATTTTGATTATTGGGTGGATATGTTTAATTCAGTGATATGTTGTAATCAATGTGTCAATTATTTAATTGGGAATCTAATTCTTAAATAGTTGATATATTGATCACAATATAACAATGTTTCATCTATAATAATAAAAAATGACGTGATACTTTTAAACTTGTAGTTAGTGTAGGGTTCATGGCTACAAACCTTATTAGAGCACATTCTTTGGTTTTGATTATATCTTCTTAACTTCACTTTTTACAACTTAGAATCTTCTCCAATCTAGCATCATTTTTGATTACTTACTCTAAATATTAATTACAATTATGTTTTTAATTATGTACATGTTTTATGGTTTGCAATTTCAACATTGAATTATATAAAATAATTAATTCTATTAGATGACTTTAATAATATATTCTAGTATTACAATTTTCCTTTTAACTTAGTTTCTTATAATATTAAAAATATTTTTAATTGAAAAAAGTTGGAAATAGTGAAATTAGTTTGAATTAAGAAAATAAGTAACTAAAAAATTGATAAAAGCCAGTTAAAATTAAGGAAATTAATAATCTAATGAAAATTAAACTAATCAACACTATGCTATGGTCAAAGCTACACTAATTATTTTAATTATAAAAACTTCAGCTTGGAATCCAATCTTCTATGATTACAGAAGCAAGAGTGCTACTAAAGGGCATCTAGTTAGCTGTTACTATGGGGATTGAGAATCTTCATATAGAAGGAGATTCTAAGTCTATCATCGATGCTGTTAATTTTGGCAGATTACTGAGATGGAGTACTATAGACATTTTATTAGGCATAAAACTTTTTGTGTCTAAGTTGAATTTGAAGATTGGTACCCACATTTACCGGGAGGGTAATCAAGTGGTTGATGCTTTGGCTAACCTTGGCACCCATTGAAAATTTTCTAAGTGCTTGAAAAATTTAGGGAACCTACCACCATATATTCAAGGTTTGATCCTCAAGGTTTGATCCTTAAGGAGCAAGGAACATATTTGATCCATGATAATAACTAATTTATGTGATTTATTTTGCCTTATGGGGGGTCCACATTCTTGTCTTATGGGCTATGTGGACGGGTTTGAATGTTGAGGTGTCTTACAAGTGGCAACATTTGAATAATGGGGTGGAGTTCATTTAAAAAAAGGCTATTATGAGGAATTATGAAGGTTACTTTATGATTAAGGCCAAGCTGGGTTGTGCCTTATCTCTTTTTGGGGTTTGCACTAAGCACTTGTATATCCTTGTAGATTTTTTATTTCAAATTTGATGTGAAAAATAGTTACGAGGTGAAGCTTTTGATTGGTTCTATCTTTTTCGCTAATATTTTTTTCACTAATTTGCTTCCTTTGCTAAAGACCAAGATCTTAGGTTTATCTAAATTTGGCCCCATGACCATCTTACATATCTACTTGTGAAAAAGCAATGTGGAAGGCAAACCTTCCATTTCCATCATTCCTTGCTTACCTGGACGCAAGTGTTTGAAGATTTTCATTAATGAGATCGCCAAGATTTCTTTTAGGGATTTAACTCCTCAAGCGTGTGTTCTGTACATCGCCTTGATTTCCCAAGGCTGTATTGTTTGGCTTAAAAACTTAAGTGTGCAAGCGACCTATCACTTAACCAACACTTCTAACCTTTTTCTCTCACAAGTTTATTGGTTTTTCCATGTGTAGAGCGGTGACATGGGTGGCGACAGGGTGAGAACAAAGCCTGACAACTATGGAGAATTTCACAAGGACCCATTGGTTTGGCACATTTGTGTTGAAGGTGCGCTGGCGCCTCTAATGGAAAGTTTGGTGGGGTACGACCCAACTTTATCTATGTAGTTTGTGAATTCTTGGAAAGAAAGAAGGGTTGCCATGGGTGGTATCTCCTTCGAAGTGAACAAGGAGGTGATTACACAAGTGACTAGGCTGTTGTGTACTGGAAAGAAGTGCTCAAATTATACCAAGGCCCAAGACAACGAAAGCCTAAATTCCTTCTTTGTGGGTAATGAAAAACTTGTTTGTAACTAGTCCGGGTTTGAAAGAGAAGCTCTCCTGCAACTTTGGGACTAGGTCTGCCTCACTCTCATGAAGTACATTACCTTAGAAGGTAGATACAAAACCTACCATTTCTATCACTTCCCTCTTTTGAATCACCTCTAACACAAAATTCTATTAAGCTTTCCTTTTTTCTTACTTAAGGATTCATAAAGCTCTGTTGAGAAGTGCATTGAGTCTACTAGCCAAAACCTAGAGGATACTCCTCCCTTGCCACTCCACCAAGGCCTCATTTTGAGGCTCTACCACTTTCATCTTGCGTTATGCCTGCCCAAGCCCATTTTTGCTGTCCATGTTGAGGAAATTGAACCCCCTGTTCTGACCAATATCTCCCTGGTTGAGTCCAAAGGTCTCATAAGAAAAACCCCTCCGATTACCACTGAAACTCATAAGCCTAAACTGGCCACCAAGAAGTTTAAGGGGAATGCAAGGATTGCCTAGTCTAGTGTTGTGGCTGGTCTCTGTGAGCTTAAGTCTGCCCCTGCCAAGTTTGTCAGCAAAAATACCACTAAAAAGAAAGTGAAGGATGAGGGGAAGGGTTTGATGGAGCCTCCGGCCATAGACAACAGAGGAAAGAATGTGGTGGGTAGGGACTCCAAGGGGGATACTATGGTTGTTTCTATGATGGAGATTGGTGTCGAAAATCCCAACATCAGGAGGTCTGGTAGGTTGGCAAAAAATAACAAGAAAGTGCAGATTAATGAAATGGATATTGATCAGGAGCGGTTTGATAGAAAAGGTATTAGGGGTGTGGAGGAGTCTGGGGATGGTGAGGAGGAGTATGTTAAAGGTCCCCACACCATTTCAAATTTTTGCAAAGTGGATAAGGAGAACTTGACTTCCTATTCATCAGACCCTTTGGATGTGGAGCATGCTAATATTGGGAAGACTGTGGGTAAAGGGGAGGATCTTCGTGTGCTGTAGGAAAGGATGGGGAAGATGGAGAAGAAGTTTAGTTTCTTGATCCATTTCACTATCAAGTTATTCCATTGTGTTACCAACACCCTCTCTGTTGTGATGAAGGATGAGATGGATAAGAAGACTGTTGAAGAAGGCCTCAAATAGGTCTAGGATGATGTTATCAATCTCCTCTCTCAGAATTGGGAGAATACCAATTAATCTATTGTTGTTGTGTGGTGTGTCTATCGGTTGTTGGTCTATTGTGTTTGTGTTTTTTGGCTTAGTTGTTAATGTTTTTTGGACTTGATCTTTTTTTCCCTTTTGGCTCACCATGTAAAGGGTACAACACCCTGTAAATGCTACTTATTGTATCAAAAACATAATTCATATTATATTAATGTCATCCTAACATAAACATAACATTAAAATACATTTACTTTGATTATTAGAACAACATTAAATAAATCTGTATTCCAAACTTAATGCTAGCTTTAGCACTAATTTATGTTGATCTTAATTTGGATGTATTATTTTTATGGACAATTCAAACCTATACCTTAATATTTCTAAAGGAAATATATCAAAATATATTATAATGATCTAAAAATAACTACTACATAAAAAAAATCTAAGTTTAACTCGAATTTAAGAAAGTAACTTTTCTAATATAATAAATTTGTGTTTGATATAATCAATTAGCTCTAATTAAACACCTAATTGAACCAATTAAAAATTATTGGTTTAATAAATATGGAGTCAATGTGAATACAACCTTAAATGATATTGATTCATTATAATGTGGTGAGCAAAGATTGTCTAACCCTAACTATATAATTAATAGAACTAACTACTTGGTATTATCAATAATTTATAGAAATTTAGGGATAATGTATCCTAAATAAATTTTAATAAAACATAATTAGGATTATAGATTGATTATATTATCTTTATAATTAAACCTATTTCTTATTGGTTCATTGAAGGGGACAATTACCCATAATCCTACTCTTATTTATAACTAGGTTTGAAAGACTAGGTTAGCTTTAATTGTGCACCATATTAATCTATATTATTGATAGAATAATTTGGTACACAAATAGGAAAATTAAGAATAAAATCACACTATTTGGTTAGAATAAGGTTAGCAAGGATTTATTGCCCTCATTAGTAACTTGATCATAATAATTACTTGATTGCTTCAAAAGGCATAAAGTTGGAGTTGGTTGATTCCAAAGTTACACTAATTTATAGTTATTATTTATTTAATGTGGCTCAAATAAGCATAATTGTAGGTCCTTGGTTGAAGAAAATTTTAGTTCATTACTTCAATCAAATGTGAAAATGGATAATAACTAGATGTATTTTTTGTGGCTAGATTATCACCAATTATTTACTAGATTAAATAATTAATGAGAACTAATTTTCTAAGTTTCTCAAGTAAAGGTAATCAATCCCAAACTCATGCTAATTTGATGCAACTATGTTTATATAGCTTGGGTTAACCTATATGTGCATCTATTTAAAGTAATAGATCAATTAGATCAATAATGTAACAATTAGGATAAATGAAGAAAAATGATACTAACTGGTTGGCATTACATTACAAGGATCAATTAGGTGCATATATTCAATATATTTAGTGATTGTAGCAATTAATTTATTTAGTGGAAAATTAAAGATATTTAATTTCAAATTTACCTTATTTTTTATCATTTACATTACAAATCTTGGCTATTTTAGTAGCATATATTGTTAAATAAATAAATATATTAGTTGAATTATATATTTAATTAGATTATATATATATATATATAATTATTAAATTATGATATTTTTATTCACAAAGTTTGATTATTTCAATCAATTGAGTATTGTTAGATTAAATTGGAATCCAAACACATGATCCAATATTTAGGTGAGATGAGACAAATAAAAAAGGCTACAAGAAAAATAATAATAATATGGAATGCATATATTAGCTATTAAAACATTGAGGATTAAATTATGTGATATAAAATATTTACTTATTATTTACCTATGACAGAGCATGTGAATTGATAGGGTAGTAATAAACACCTTTGTTTCATTTTTACTCCTCAAATTCATTTTTTGTGACACCCCTTTGCACATACACTAGAATAATTAAAATACCTCATTTTCACCATGTATTCTATGTACCAATTTTTTGTTATATTTTTATATTCCCTTATTATTTCTAACATATCAACCAAGGGAATTAATTATACCTACTTTTGAATCCAAATAAATTTTGATTGTCATCCCATATATTCAAGGTTAAAAAAAATAGATGAGCTATGAAAAATATGTGTTCCTACATAAAGCTTTGATTTGGAAACACTTGTACATCTCAACCACCAAACCCTTGCCACATGAAATTTAATAGCGAAATCCTGATAATAGATATCTTAATTATAATATTCATATTAATATACATTATAATGCAAGGGTTTTAGAGATACATATATTCTTTATGGGAATGATCATATCTTTCACATAAGGCATTAGATAACCAATTTGAAGAAAATTTGCTATGATTTAATAAACCTATAATATTATCTCAGTGTCACCATTGTTTCTTATGTTAACTACATTAGATATTCCCCTATGACTTTGAGGCTTTAACATAATACAAAAGTATGTGACGTAGAAAAAGATAACTTTACAACCCTAGCAACAGTAATGTAGTGAATGAAATTTCCTCTAATCTAATTAACTTATGTAAAGTGATCTTTAGAGGAATTGGAATGACACACGTGTTAAAGTAATCATGCATTAGCTAATAATTAATCTTTAATTGATTATTAGTCTAATTCATTTCATGCACTTGAGCTAAACTTAGGGGTGCTTTAATTCTATTAAGTATTTTTTATGTTAATTGAAGTGAGCTATTATTAGATCATTTTATCTCATTGCATGTGATGCTAACACTTGTCATGATCTAATCCCTTTATAATTTAAGGTTCCCCCTATATAGCACTCAAACCTCATTGTATTATCAAGCTAGATATTTTGTGAGTATTTTCTTGTTGATTCACATCAAAGAATAGAAAATATTTATTTTGTAGATCTCTTGTGTGGAAGGTGTCTTTGTTCTTTGGCTAATCCCATGTCTTGTGTTATTCACAATTCTAACATGGTAGTAGAGTGTGGATTAAATGAACTCTTTCTCGATTTATGAGGTTTTTTCTTCAACAAGGGTGTTAGCGAATGGATTGGCCCCCTTTGATAAAGATGGCGATAATATAACTCCTCTACCCGATAAGCACTAGCACTTATTCGCTAACAACTTTGGAAAGGCCACAATTGCAGTTGTGGCTTTCCTTTGAATTGAGAGGTAAAACTCCCTTGTGTGAATTAAATGAAAGATAAGTAGCTTTTAACCAAAAAGTGGTAAGGTAATTGACATCAATACATAAAAATTTAATTAATACAAAAGAAAATCCTAAAGATCACAAATAAGATAGCTCACAGATTGCACTCAACTAATGATGAAAGATAAATTAAGCATGGACAAAAGATTTCATAATTGCAATAAGGAAATAAGTGCAGTAGAATAAATCTTACACAAAATATATCCTATATTGTACATGACTCATAGATCAATACAATCAACATTACATCTCACTAATAACACATATATTATCAACTATTGCAATCAGAAATTAACTAATTGAAAATAAATCTAAGTGTTCCTTCACTACAACATCGTGTAATTTCAAAAAATTGGACCGGGCTACCAAATAGTCTCCTTCTCTAGATATAGGAACCAAATTCCCTTCTTGACGGTTACCAATTGATTGCGGCAACATTTTCTTGCCGCATAATTGCCCATCTTGAAAATTAGTGGTAAAAAAATAATAAATAACCATCATAATTACATGACCTATGAAAATATTGTGAATAGTTCCTGGGCATTTCTTGATCTAGCTCTCACCTCGTGGCCATTGATCATAAAATGGTTTGTATACCTCACCAATTGAAGATCAAACAATTTTCACATGTGCATCAACTGTCCTACCATGAAATCAATTGGGAAAGTAACTTAAATTCCCATCGTATCACCATTAATTCAAATCGCATCCCCATCCTATCATCTTTAATTGTTCTCAATTAACATGTCTTGCCAACCCTCTATAAACTCCATAGGAATGACCTCACTTCTCCATCTTTCTGCATCAAACATGGTTAGTGCTCAAAGCGATGCTGTGTCCATGAATTATTTTGTCACCATTCAAGAGATTGAGTGTAGTCCCCTTTTTAGGAGACTGACTGATTAGTTAAAGGAAGTCTTCATGATGGAAAGTGAGATTGGGGAGGAAATTTTGTGCAATATATTAGGAGATCATACTTTTCTTAATCAGGTTCAAGTACACAATACAACACTCTTGGAGAATTTCATGTACACCATAATCCGCACTTTCGATCACCACGATTGGGGAATGTGGGCATTGGAGCATGTTAGACCATATGAGTTCCTTCACTAGGTAAATGTAGCCATCGCTAGCCTCACCAGCTACTTGTAGAGTGGTTTGATAGGAGATGCCATTTTCATTGCTTCAATTCCTCATAATGAATCCTTGGAGGAAGTAGAGACTCTTCTACGTGTAGGAATTTTGAGAAAAAATATGGAGTTGTTCATTCAATTTTTGCAAACACATGAGAACCTACTCTCACATTCTTAGGTAGAGTGTCTTCAAGTAGTCACAGAGGCACTTCATGTGTTGGTATTTATCCTTTGTGTCTAAGAAGAAATTTTCATTTTAACACTATGTAGCTCCTCTGTTTCTATGTAATCGAAAGAAATTTTGTATTTCTAGTAGTACCCATATTATATATATAGTAAAATATAGCATTTTGGTACTCCTAGTGTTGATTCTCTATCTCACGATTCATCCTATCTTGCCTCAGGTTTCATTTCCATTTCATTTGAATGACATTTTCTTCTTTTAATTCTGCATAATGGCTTTCATTTATGCTTTTGAATGATACTCTACATGATAACCACTTAATCCCCCTTGAAAACACTCTCTAGTGGTAAAATTAGAACTTCGCAAAACTATACAAATCACTGCCATAGTTATAAGGAGTGCTTAGGTTTCCACTTAGCTTTGAAAAGACTTAAAAAAAGTTATCGACAGTCTTTTTGATAAGTTCATGAACCTTGAGTATGACCCACCCAAAATTGAAAAGAGTAACTTTTGAGCATGTGATGAGTTGTGATAAAAACACAAAATATGGCCAGAGTTAAAGGATGACAAAGGGACAAATTTTGGCGATTAAGCAAGGAGTTAGACTAAGTAACCAAAGCACCACCCAAGTTATAAACACTTAGCCAAAATTTACCATGGGGTGTTAGTTGAAAAAGAGGGGGTCCCAAAATTTTGACATGGGCTCCGACTAGGGACAAGGACTACAAAGGACATGACCAAGAACCTAGAAGTAATCGACTAGTCCTATTCCATGGGGCAATAGAGTCAAGTGAAGAGGGAGAACAACCAACATAACAAAGCAAACACACCCAAAAACAACACACCAAATGACACAAAAATAGGCTATATACAAGGTAGGTTGACACCTACCGAAGGAGGAAGCATAAAGAAAATTTATACAAATCCATTAATGGGCTGAGAGAAAAATGACCCAGACCTAAAAAAGGTTGTTGATGTATGCAACTTTTGAATCAAGGCAATAATTTTGATGACCCGAGCATAATTGGTGTAACCAATCAGGAGGTCACTTGGATTCCTTCTAAATAACCACTTCTCGTAATAAATTTACTCCTAATGTAGAGGAGTGTATATAGGTGTGTGCAACATGTTTTCTAACCTAAAATAATGCAAAACAAATGAAATGCAAAGGAAGAAAAACACAAAAAAACACCTCAAGATTGGCCTAGTTAAACATGAACAAAGAAAAGATGAAAACAAGTTATTTACCTTGCCCAAGTCAATTGGTTGGTTGGCCCTATTGAATCGATTCTTTGTGTGCTCATTTGGATGGAAAATCACATGAAACTAGATGCAAAATGATGGTGAGATGACAGGGATTCAAATGATGCAAGTGGGTATGTGAACCTGGATGCACAAAATGGATGCAAAAATGAGCTTCAAAAGTTGTAGCAATGGAGGATGGTGTGAGAGCTTGAGAACTCGGTTGCTTGAATGCTTGAATGTGTGAATGAATGAAAATTAGGTCAAAATCCTCTAATTTTAGGGGAAAGGCCTCTAAGGAATGAAGGGCTGAGATTTAGCTAACATGGACAAGATGGAGGGCTATGGTGAGTTGAGGACTAACAAGTCCTCACATCTTGCCATGTGGCAATAAGGTGTAAAGGGAGAAGGTGATGTGGAGGTACTTGAAAGTACCTTGGGATTGGGACAAGATCTCCTCATAAAGGAGGTCCTTCTCCCCATGTGGGAGATGTGACACATGGGGAATTTAAAATTCCTCAATAACCCACATAGGGAAGAGAAAAGCCTTGGAGGAATAAATGTGAATTTTTAATTCACATGGAGAAGAGGTTGCCTTGTCTAAATGAAGAAAGCATTTATGATGGTTGACTTGAGGGTATGCCATAAATGGCATGGGGGATTATGTCGACCTAATCATATGATTAAGGTTGTACAAATAGGTGATTAAAGGGGGCTAATGAAATATTAGGGGCAAGTTGCAAGTTATGGAGGATGTGACATTAATCCTAATTAAAGGTGTGCACATCCTAATCAAGGATTAATTAAACTAATCTATATTAAAGGGAGATTATGGAGGATGGTACAAGGAGAGAGAAAAAGATGAATTTAAAATAGATTTAAATTCAAAAGGACAAATGACTAAATTAAATAAATTGAAGCATTTATTTAATTTAGCTTGATGAAGGGTCCAAAAGGTAAAGTATTTAATTGTTAAATTAAATACCTTAGGAACATTAGGAATAAAAGACATTAATTAAATAAATCATTTAATTAATGTCAATGGGGGATGCAAAATAGATGAATAACGGGGACAAATTTGACCATATGGAAGTGGTGAAATTTAGATGTCTACATTTTGTCCCTCTTCAAAATATTGTTAGAATAATAGTGTTTTGAAGAAAAATAAAATGTTGATGACTCGATAAAGGAAATGACTAGAAAAATGATGCTCCAACGCGGGAAATGCCGTGTTGGTCGTCTAATCATGAAAGAATGAAGGGAGATGCCCTACTGTCGCAAGGGAATGATCATGACAGAGGAACATAGGAAAATAATAGGGTATGCCCCCTCGAGGGGGGGGATGGGGAAGAAAAAGGAGCCCTGAGCGACTTCTTGATATGAGGAAATGAAGGATACCATGAGATAGAGCTCAAAAAATTGTGAAAAATGGATTTTGAATGGAGAAAAATGGACACATGGTGTGCAAGTGGTGGCCCACGAAAGAAAGAGAATTAATTAAATGAAAAAGTGGTTAAATAAAGGGTAAAAATACCCAAAGTTAAAAAAAGGTTAAAAAAGGAGGGAAAAGTTATATATAGTAATTTTAAGAATTAATATTCCTCATTTGCACACCCGAAAATTGGGTGGGGTATGTGCAGGATCATCATGGAAAAAACAAGCCCTTAAGTGGCAAAAAATTCAGAAAAATCAAAGTTAGGCAACTTGACGTAAAAAATTGAATAAGTTCTCTATATTATTTCAAAAATATGTAAGAATAGAATATATTATTTCAAAAATATGTAAGAATAGAATCTGTAGAAAATTGAATGTAGTTTCTAAACTACTAGGTTTATTTAAAAATAAATAAAATCTATTTGGTGAAAATTTGAAATTTCAATGTAGTAGTAATTAAATTTTAGGGAAAAAATAAGAAGTAGGTGTCTGTCTGACCACCCTAACCACAATAAAATGATAATATTTTTTTATAAGATTTTAAATATAAGTAGAGCACTCATGTCCTGATGTGATGCATATTTTTTTGTAATTTTTTTCCAAGTAAATAATTAATTATGAATTTTTTATTACAACTTTTAAAAAATATAAAAAACTCGTATGTCTGACCACCTTAACTTGGTCAAAAATTTATGAAATTCAATATATATTTTTTTAATCCTATAGTATGTGAAACATAGAATGTGATGCATGTTTTGGATTCAAAAAATGTGATACCGTTTGAAAACTATAGATGTTTTTCAACTAGCCTATCAATTAGGACTTTAGTCGTAATTCAAATAAAAAATGAATAATAATTATTTATTAAATTCAAAGTAAAACATAATTTATATTGGTGGAAATCTAAGAATATACTTTAAAAACCCTCTTCATTTCATCAATTTTGGGTAAAAAAAAAGGTCATTAACCACATGGGCCATCATATCACTTACATATTGCCACTTTTTGGCCCATCATGATCCTCCGCATATGTAGTGAGAGAGAGAGGAGAAGAAGAAGGTGATGAGGATAGCTAAGGAGTACGATGACGAGATCATCCACCAGGGGAATAAGGTGTGACGGTACTACCACGAACGTGCGGTACCATGCCAGGTTAGTTCCAAAACCCTCTTTGTGATTTTGAGCAGGTTTTTGAAAATTTTTATGCATTTTGGAAACATGGGTTTTGGGGTTCGGGTAGGTTAGTAAAATGGGTAGTTGGCACAATTTTGATTTTGCCCAATTTTTAGGAAAAATTGTTTGTATAAGGCGGTGGGAAAGGGGAGGCAAATTCTCCTATTTTAGGGGAAAATTTTCCTAAAGAGAGGGAAGACGCCCAAAAAAGGGGTGAGGTTGCAGGGAATAGGGGCAGATTTTCGCATGAACAGGGTGAATCCGCCCGGACAAGGGGTGTGGAGGTTAGAATGGGGAAAACTCTCCCATAAGATGGGCGAAGTCACCCATCGTACAATTGATGTTGTCCGTGCAGGGACAATGGCTAGGCTTGCTCATTGGACGGGCGAACTTGCCCATTGTAGAGAGATAGGAGAAATCGCTCATCCCACAAAGATGGGTGGGTTTGCCTGAAGGATAGGAAAACTTGCCCGTCCTAGTGAGATGGACGGGTTTTCCCATCAAACGAGTGAACTCGCCCAAACAGGTGGCCAAAGGGTGAAGTCACACACAAAATGGGTGAATTCACCCCCATAAAAGGGTAGAAATGAAGGTTAAAGGGGTGAATTCACCCACAAATTGGGTGAATTCTCCCAAAAGGGAAAAATCACGAAAGAATTGTTAAATGTTTGAGAAAATATGGGGCGAGTGAGAGAGGGGAAGAGATAGGAGAAAAGAAGATGAAAATAAGGAGATTGGGTGAAAGGGACTGACATGTGTGGTGTGAATGCAAAGTTTTGATAGCCTGCGGATGCAAGAGAGGTGTTTGGTTGTTTGGAGGCAACAATTATGGTGATGAATGGTGAGGATCACAAGGCATTGGCACGAGAAGAATTGCTTCATATACTAGGGTACCCCACTATTAGAGGACATTAAGCACTATTGATTGCATTGATGGAGCGATGGAGCTCAAAAACATCCACATTCCACCTCCTAATAGGGAAGATGACTATCACCTTAGAGGATGTGTGGAGGCTTCTACAACTACCAATAGCTAGTCACCTTGTGAGTTGGACAAGGTCGGAGGGACAAGAGTGGGACCAGACCCTATGGGTCCTCTTCGATCGAGCAAACCTACTGATTCAGGGGGCATAGTTGGATCTGGATAGATGTTTAGGGTTGGGAGTACCTCCATTACCATTATATCCCTGTGGTCTAATTAGTGGGATTTTGCTGCCAGATAGGAGTAGATATTTTTGCAGTCTCAAGGTTATTGAGGTTGTTAGACATATTGTGGAGCAGCGGTAGGGGGAGTTCGCACGCAGTCCATGTGTACTGGCACAAATGTATAGAGACATGCATGTGGTGTGCTATCAGAGAGCACTTATCATGACAAATGTCACACTAATATAGGTTTGGGCCTGGGAGCATATCAGTGTTGCTAGGCCAGGGGTATTGGCGACAGGGACGCGAGAAGACATGTTTCTAGTAGCCTACTAGTATGGGGCAGAGTACGGTTGGCAATTTCACTACCAGGACACGAGTGATTTAGAGAGATGGAGGAGATTGGATGACCTTCAGGAGGATTAGATCATATGGTGGTCATACATGTAGTGACAGTTTTCACGTTGGAGGGAGGATGAGAGGAGACATAGAGGATACTTATTCACATTATCCTACTTGATCAGGAGGGATCCCTACATAGTGGAGCTACATAGGGCTGACAGAGTGTTGAGATAGTTCAGGGTTCAGTAGGACATCCCTGTAGGAGCACAAAGATTCAGATGGATCACTCGAGAGTGACCATGGGGTGACCAGATTATAGCAGATTTCATGAGACAACAGTGGGAGGAGCTTCAAGAGGTACCATACCTGGGAGAGGAGGGAGAGAAGATGCGGGGATGATAGTGAGATACTCTTCATGGTGGGTATGCCATAGACCAGTGCAGATGATGATGGTGCACTCAATTATAGGGGCACGTGGCTTCGATCCAGAGGATGAGATGAGACTAGCTGGATAAAGGAGAGTTAGGAGGAGAGGGGGGTGATAGGGGAGAGGTGAGGATAGGGAGGTTGAGACAGAGGAGGAGAGAGATGATCTACAGAGGAGAGGACAGGGGGAAGTGATGGACCATACGTTCCAGTGCCATCAGAGGACCCAACTGTCCTACTGATAGGGGCCCTAGCGAGGTTGTGGATTGCCAAGCACCAACTTAGGGAGTTAGAGGTAGAGAGAGACAAACTATAGGCTGAGGTGGACAAGGTGCACGTAGAGGGGGAGAGGGACTATAGGACCTTGGAATATGAGGTAGCACAACATGTACAAGAGGTACATGAAAAGAGGGATAGATTAGAGGTCGAGGTGACCAAACTACAGGTAGAGGGATAGAGGGATCATGGAGGATTGGCAAACCAGGTATCTTCGTAGGCTCTACAAGAGGCAGATAGAGATATGGAATATCTGAGGAGGTAGGTGATAGGGTTGTTGAGAGAGAGGATTGAGCTATGGAGGGAGTGAGATGAGTTCTGTAAAAGAGTAGAGGCTGCAGAGCAGACAGTTGGGGAGGCAAGGCTAGTGCTAGAGAGAGAGGAGACATCGAGGGCCCAATTGCAGACCATGTAGAGAGAGAGAGATGCAGCATAGGCACAAGTGCATGCCCTATAGGGTGAGAGGGGAGTGGAAGAGGCATGGGTATAAGTAGTGTAGGGTGAGGGGGCGAGATAGGGAAACATTTGCAAACATTGCAAAGGGAGAGGGATGCAGCATAGGCAAAGGCATAGGCCATGTAGGAGGAGAGGGATAGAGCGATAGATTAGATGTCCTGGATGCAAGCAAAGATTGATTAGTTGTGGTTGACACAGGATGCGTGGGCGTAGGAGAGGAGATCCTTGTCCAGATTTTTGGATAGGTATAGGGTAGAGTGAGATACAACCAGGTATCACATAGTAGAGAGAGACGAGTATATGAGGGAGGCTAGCTACTATATGGCAGCCTACTTCACAGTAGTTCTAGATCCCCCACAACGGGTACCGGCCTATGTCATAGTGGTACCTCAGATGTCAGAACCATCCTACTCAGTAGGGACACACACCTGAGGGTATAACAACTATCGAGATACTCCCCCACGTAGTGGGCCAGTGCCAGATTCACCATAGAGATCAGATGGGGCTAGCACAGGGTAAAGATGATAGGGATGATAGGATCCCAATTTTTGATAGGTGTAGGATGGATGTACAGAGAACAGGGACAAAGGCCATAGATTCTGCATTGCAGATTAGCCTTGTACCTATATTTTATTTGATGATTATTATGTATTGATGTATTTGTGATGGACACTATTATATTTTGAGATTTATACGATATGTGATGACCATTGTTGACACCATGTGTTATTATGTGATGAATGTTTATTTGTGGATGTGTGTGTATGAATGTGATTCTTTATGACATGTAGATGATTATGGTATGCATCTGTATCTATGTTAATTTATGTTTATTCCTATGTGGATGACATGTATGAAATGCATTATGACTAACATTTTGTGATGTAGGATGTGATGGATGATTATGATGTTGTATGATATGCTTATTGGATGAATAATTTTGTGATGTAGATGGCGATGTATGTATGCACATTTTTTATTTGTAATATATGATGATATGGATGTAAAATGTATGTATGTGTTGGATCTCAATTGTGTTTATGGTTTGTCCTTGATGACAAAATCTCTGATCCTTATGATTTACAATGGAACTTCTTTGATGTCTCTTGGCTATTACAGAAAATTATTTGTTATGTTTCAATTTCATGATGATGATAAGAATTCTGTTTCATGCTATGAATGCTATTTCTTTAACTGACAGAGTTTGAAAGATGGTTTCTTTGTCAGGATGGTTCTCTTTGCATTTCAAGCTTATACATATTGGCATGAGTATAGTAGGGTCTCCTCGATCTACTTTGAAATGTCTAAATTGCCTATCGGCAAGACATTTCAGATGTCATGGTGACTGAATCTAACTTTCAAGCTGTAGTCGGCAAGACTTCTCTTTGTGTTATGGCGATAATAGAAAGATCATATCGGCATTTGCTATACCGTTGGGATAAGGTCTTATTGATTTCTTTAAGTCACATCGACCCGCTTCAGATTAATTATAACGGCATGAGTTTGGTATGATATCATAGCGAGTTTTTTATGTCTCACCGATGTGTTATTTAATGCTCATTTCGACCAGACAAGGTGGTTATCGTTGTGAGGTCTTAGCGATTTCAAATTGTCTCGCCGACCGAAAAGTGAATGGAAATCAAAAGTGACTCTGTTGGTATGAGAATTGAATTCTCCTGGTGATCTAAAGTGGTCAGAATGTTTCGGTATGATTTTATGAATTCTACATGAGGTCTCTCCGATGTTAGTTGGTTATAGCGACCCGCTTGGGACAGATGGTCTCATCAGCAGGAAAAATCTTATGTCACAGCGACCAAATGAATTAAGTGATCGTTTGGTGAAACATGGAACATTCAATTTAATGTCTTCCAACTTCACCGAGTCTCAGCGATTGGAAAGAAAATAACTCTTGGCTCTTGGTGTAGCATGTTGTTTTCAGTATGACTTCTCTCCAACTTTGGTGAACTTTGGCGAAAGCGACAACCATAAGGTTGTCTGACAACGTTAGAGTTGCCTATGACATAACGTGTATTCATTTGAAAAGAAAGTCACTTAGGGCAAACATTTTGAGTGTATTCTCTTAGTTGTGTATCAAACCCTAGCCTGGCCGCCATCATGAATGTTTACGTTACTGTTGTTGCTGACTGTAATGGTTTCTACAGAGGTCTATGGAAGGTTTGTTTGGTCTGCCTCTCTGGATGGATGCTCGACAGTGGTTGATGGAGCCATGGGAGTTACAGATTTTTCTGAGAAATAATCTCACAAGCTTTAGAAGTTGGGTGAAACGACTCTTGTTTTGGTTGGTTGTTCTGTCGTTACTTTTCTGGCATTTATTTAAAGAAGCAAAAAACTTAGTTTTCTGTTCGGCTGTTGTTGTAACTCAAAAAGAATATCATTCTTTGACTGTATGAAAATGTATGATGAAACTCTGCAATAAAAATTTGAATAAAAATGAAGAGATTGTAAATTTCTTTTCTACGTAGTATTTTAGGGATTCAATTATTGAATCTTTAAGGTATTCTGTAGACGAGAAAATAGAGAGATATGTGCTTAACTGAAAATAGAGAAATCCTTTGAATCATCACTATTGTTCAAAAAGTAAACTAAGGGGTTGGTACTCCTTGAGATAGATATCTCTAAACGAGGGGTTGGTGCTCCTTGAGTGGGTGCTCAAAACAGCCTATAAGGCATTGTGAACAGTTGATTAAAAGATTAATCCTGGAAGGCATTTAGGGAGTGGTTTTTATACCCCAGGAGGGTTTTCCACTCGGAAAAATATTGTGCCTCTTTGTTATTCTGTGTTCTCTCTGGTTTAATTTGTTGTTGTTTCTGTTCATAGTTGAGTCATTATTTTTCTCAATTCTATTTATGAATGATTACATTCAACTCATGAATGCTTTAATCATAATGAAATTGAGATCAAATCTGAGCTATGTGTTTAAATATTTTAAAAAATAGTCAAATAGTTAAGACACTGATTCAACCCCCCCCTCTCAGTGTCATTTTAACTCCAACAATTGGTATTAGAGCATAGGGTCCTCTGATTGGTTTAATTACCTTGGATTGATCTTGGTCTTGGAGTGTGTTTTTAATGGCACATTCTCAAGAAGGTGCCTCTATAACCAGAGCTCCATTATTTGATGGAACAAATTATGTGTTCTGGAGAATAAGAATGGAAGCTTTTCTTGTTTCTTTTGATGTTGATGTTTGGAGCATTGTTTTAGAAGATTACAATGTACCTGCCACTATTCCCACTGATGCTGCTGAGAAAAAGAAGTATGAAACAAATGCCAGAGCTAAGCATTCCATCTTGTGTGAATTAACCAAAGATGTGTTCATTAAAGTCATGCATTGCAAATCTGCTCATGGAATCTGGGAAAAACTTGAAACTATATATCAAGGTAATGAGAAAGTCAAACTATCAAAAATCATTACTCTCAAACATTAGTTTGAAGAGTTGAAGATGAAGGATGATGAAAAAGTGGCTGAATATTTCCTAAGAGTTGATGAAGTTGTCAATGCTATGAAAGGTCTAGGTCAAACTGTTAATGAATTTGATGTTGTCACAAAGGTTGTTAGAACCTTACCTCCTAAATTTGAATCAAAAGTTTCAGACCTAGAAGAAAAGAAACACTTTGATCAACTTACCTTAGACAACGTGCAAGGAATACTTACTGCCTATGAAATGAGAACTAGCAAAATCAATTCAATAGGAAAAGAAACTGCTTTTAACACTGAAAAGAAAGAAAAAGTTGAATTCAGTGAATTAGAGTTGTTTGATTCTAGAGAATCCCATTTTGTTGGAAGATTTAAAAAGGGATCAGGAAAATATAAGGGAAAAATTCCCTTTAAATGTTTTAACTGTGGAAAAATAGGTCACTTTGCTACAAAGTGTCCCTATGATGATCAAATCTATGACAATGAGACAACTGAAATACAGCCTAAGAAGAAAGCTTTCAAACCTAAACGAAACTTCAATTTTAAAAAGAAGAAAAGTCTGTTTAGTAAGGATGAATCTGATATTGAGTCTGAAGACTCATCAGCTGATGAAGTTGAAACTTTGTTCATGGCTGAATTTTCTTAGCAAAATGATTCTAACACCATTGACACTGAAGAAGGTGTAGTAGATCTTGAAAGTGAGCTGAAATGTGCTCTTCAAGAGGTCAGAAAACTTAAAAAACAAGTTCTTACTCAAGAACATAAACCAAATCAAGAATTGATCTCTCTAAAAACTCAGCTTGAAGAAGCTAAAAGAGTTGAAGTCTACCTTAGAGAGACTGTAAGCTGCAAAGATCATGAAATTCAAAAACTGGAACAAGAAGTAGTCCTTCTTAGGAAGGAAATTGAAAAATATGAAAGCACTCTAAAATTGAATGAGATGCTCAGCAAGCAAAAGGTGTATAAAGATAAAACTGGTGTTGGTTTTGAAAAGGGTGAATGCTCAACTGAAAAAGAAAAACAAAACCCCTCTTCTGAAGTCAAAAATTCAGGCTCAAATCTCTCAAAATCTGGTAAGGATCATGCTAAGTTTTTTAGTGGTAATAGACCTTCATACAATGTCAATTTCTTTTTTCTATGGTTATTGTTTTTTTTGCAACAAATTTGGTCATAAGGTGAGCACTTGTAGGCTTATGAATTCTAGAATACCTAGGTTTGGTCTTAGGAAACACTATGGTTTTGTTAGATAGATCAGATGTTTTAAATGCAATACTTTAGGACATTCTGTCAAGCAGTGCAAAACTGATCTGCAATCTAAACAACAGAAAATTAAAAAGGTTTGGAAACCTAAGACTGTCAACAACATTGAACAAACTATATTGGTTCAAACTACTTTTCATTCAAATAAAAAGGACTTATGGGTCCTAGATAGTGGATGTTCTAACCATATGACTGGTGACAAGGACAAGTTTATAAAACTTGAAGATTATGTAGGTGGATATGTTAAGTTTGGTGATAACTCTGGTATTCAAATTAAAGGTAGAGGTTCACTTCTTCTGAATGAAGACACTCCTATCTATAATGAGTACTATGTGGAAGGTCTCAAGCACAATCTTCTAAGTGTTAGTCAAATCTGTGATAGTGGTTATCATGTTCTTTTTAATTCTCAGGGATGTGAGATTAAGAACAAGCTTGGAAAGGCTGTTGCAGCTGGAAGGAGGACAAAAGGAAATGTGTACAATCTTCTTGACTCATCATGCAATGACAATAATCAAGGTATGTGTCTAATGGGCCAAATTGAAGAGAATTGGTTATGGCATAAAAGATTAGGACACATAAACTTTGAAAATATGGTTAGAATAAGTAAAAATTAGAATGTTAGAGGTCTACCAGTTCTTAGCAAGCCTGAAAATTTTGTGTGCAAAGAATGCTTAAGTGGTAAACAAACTAAAATCAGCTTCAAGAAAAAAGAACATTCTTCTTCAAAACCTTTACAGCTTGTGCATACTGATTTATGTGGACCAACTAGAACAAGGTCTATTAATGGTGAAAAATACTTTATGCTTTTTGTAGATGATTATACTAGAATGGTTTGGGTCACATTTCTTAAACAAAAATCAGAAGCCTTTGAAAGGTTCAAAATCTTTTGTAAAATGGTTGAAAAGGAATCTGATTTGAAACTCAAATGCCTTCGATCAGACAAAGGAGGTGAATTCACCTCTCAAGATTTTATCAATTACTATGAACAACATGGTATTAAATGGTAGTATGCTGCAACTAAAACACCTCAACAAAATGGGGTAGTTGAACATAAGAATAGAACTGTTAAAGAAATGGCTAGAACCATGCTAGATGAAGCTAAGTTGTCTGATATGTATTGGAAAGAAGTTGTTCATACATCTATATACATTTTGAATAGAGTGCAGCTTAGGGTGAAATCTAAACACACTCCTTATGAACTGTGGTTTGGAAAAACTGCTTCTGTCAAATACTTTAAGATTTTTGGAAGTAAGTGTTTTATCAAAAAGGATGATGATAATCTTGGAAGTTTTCATTCCAAAAGTGATGAGGGTATCTTTTTGGGATACTCAACTCACAGCAAAGGTTATAAATGCCTTAACAAAAGGCTTAACAAGATTGTTGAAGTTGTTAATGTCAAATTTGATGAAAGACCGCATTTGATTGCTGAATCTTTGCAGGATAATGAGGAAGAAGAACTTGAATTTGAAATAATTTCAGAAGGAGCTAAAACAACAAAGTCTGTTGCTGAATCAACAAGCCCTAAAAATGAAAAAGCAAGTCCTGAAAAGGTTGCATCAAAAGCCCCTTCGAAAAATCTAGCCATTTATCACCACAAAGATCAGATTATTGGGGATAAATATGCAAACTAGAAGAAAAGTTGCTGAATCTGATGAAAAGGCACAAGTTGCTTTTTGTTTAGTTACTCATTTTGAGCCTAAAAACTTTAATGAAGCTCTCACAGACTCATGTTGGCTTAATGCTATGCAGGAAGAAATTGATCAAATTGAGAAAAATCAGACTTGGGAGTTAGTCCCAAGACCAGATGACAAGAATGTCATTGGAGGCAAATGGATATATAGAAACAAGGTGCATGAAAATGGTAATGTTTTTTGCAACAAAGCAAGATTTGTCTGCAAAGACTATTCTCAACAAGATGGTATTGATTTCAGTGAAACCTTTGCACCCGTGGCTAGATTAGAATCCATCAGAATATTCTTGGCTTATTATGCTTACAAAAACTTTACTGTTTATCAAATGGATGTCAAAATTGCCTTTTTGAATGGCTATTTAGATGAAGAGGTCTATGTTGAACAACCTGAAAGATTTATATGCAAAGATAATCCTAACCATGTCTATAGGTTGAAAAAGGCTCTCTATGGCCTAAAACAAGCACCTAGAGCTTGGTACTCTAGGCTGGACAGTCATTTAATTTCTAATGGCCTTGTTAGAGGAGGTGTAGACAGTAATCTTTATTTTAAAACTAAAGGTTCAAATATTTTAGTTGTTGAAATTTACGTTGATGATACTATCTTTGGCTGCAATAATGTCACTATGAGTAAAAAGTTCTCTCAGTTAATGGAATCTGAGTTTGAAATGTCAATGGTAGGAGAATTAAATTTCTTTTTGGGTCTTCAAATCTCTCAATGTGAGACTAGAATATTTCTATCTCAATCCAAATATGCTAGAGAGATGCTTACAAAATTTAAAATGGATGAATGTCATCCTGTTAGCACTCCAATGGCTACTGGATGCAAAATTACTAAAATTGATGATTCTCCTGATTCAAATCAAACAGAATACAGATCAATGATCGAAAGTCTCTTATATTTAACTACCTCTAGACCTGACATTATGCAGGCGGTTTGCACTGTTGCACATTTTTAGGCATCACCTAAAGAATCTCATGTTACTATTGTTAAACGGATCTTTAGATACATCCAGGGAACTCTTGATTATGGTCTTTGGTATCCTAGGAGCAATGATTTCTCTTTGATTGCTTATACTGATGCTGACTGGGCTGGTTGTTTGGATGATAGGAAAAGCACCAGTGGTGTTGCATTCTTTCTTGGTGATCATTTAATGGCTTGGCATAGTAAGAAACAAGTATCTGTTTCTCTTTCCACTGCTGAAGCAGAATACATTGCTACCACTTCATGCTATACACAAGTTCTTTGGATGAGTCAAACTCTATCTGATATGGGTATAAATGTTCCTAAACCTATTTCTATCCTTTGTGATAACACTAGTGCAATAAATATATCAAAAAATCTTGTTAGGCACTCTCAAACTAAACATATTGCTATTAAGTTTCATTTTCTGCAAGAAAAGGTTTTGGCTAATGAAGTCTGCTTACAGTTTGTTGGATCTCAAGATCAAGTGGCTGGCATTTTTACTAAGCCCTTAGCAAAAGAGCTATTTGAAACACTGAGACTTCGATTGGGAGTTATCTCTCAATCATTACTTTATTGAATCTCCAAGCTACTGCTTAGGGGGAGCAAGTTACATATTTTTATTCACTTACAACTCCCCTACAATCTTGGGTGCTGCACTACTCCTTTTTTTTTGTAGCTATTTCTCATTATGTTTTGGTTGGCTTCTCAGTTGTGTTTCATGGCAATGCATGATATTCTCTTCTACTCTTTGTCATTGAGGCAAAAAGGGGGAGAGTCATTTGTGTTTTTCCATCAAGAACAAAGGGGGAGTTTGTTGGATCTTAGTTGTGTTTATGGTTTGTCCTTGATGACAAAATCTCTGATCCTTATGATTTACAATGGCACTTCTTTGATGTCTCTTGGCTATTACAGAAAATTATTTGTTATGTTTCAATTTCATGATGATGATAAGAATTTTGGTTCATGCTATGAATGTTATTTCTTTAACTGACACAGTTTGAAAGATGGTTTCTTTGTTAGGATGGTTCTCTTTGCATTTCAGGCTTATACATATTGGCATGAATATAGCAGGGTCTCCCCTATCCACTTTGAAATGTTTGAATTGCCTATTAGCAAGACATTTCAGATGTCATGGGAATTGAATCTAACTTTAAAGCTGCAGTAGGCAAGACTTCTCTTTGTGTTATGGCGAGAATAGAAAGATCATATCAAAATTTGCTATATTGTCGGGATAAGGTCTTATCGATTTCTTTAAGTCACACCGACCTGCTTCAGATTAATTATAACGGCATGAGTTTGGCTGTCGGGCTGAGGTCATAGCGAAATCATATTGTCTCACCAACTTATGCTTTTGGATTTTTCTTCGGCCAAACATAATGCATTCGGTATATTGTCCCTCCAAAGATTTTATGTCTCACCGATCATTGCATAGAATGTCTTATCGGCATAAGGTTACTGCTTTGGAAAAATGTTATATCAAATGTGTAAAGTTACACCGACCTTGGTGGATGGATACTTTTTGGTAAGAGTTAGGTTCATTGGCATATGGTCTCATCGAATCTCTTATGTCTTGCCGATAGGTGATAATGGGGATTCATCGGCAGGAGTTCTATCTTCGGTATGATATCATAGCGAGTTTGTTATGTCTCACCGATGTGTTATTTAATGCTCATTTCGACCAGACAAGGTGGTTATCGTTGTGAGGTCTTGGCGATTTCAAATTGTCTCGCCGACCGAAAAGTGAATGGAAATCAAAAGTGACTCTGTCGGTATGAGAATTGAATTCTCTTGGCAATCTAAAGTGGTCAGAATGTTTCGGTATGATTTTATGAATTCTACATGAGGTCTCTTCGATGTCAGTTGGTTATAGTGACCCGCTTGGGACAGATGGTCTCATCGGCAGGAAAAATCTTATGTCACGGCAACCAAATGAATTAAGTGATCGTTCGGTGAAGCATGGAACATTCAATTTAATGTCTTCCCGACTTCACCGAGTCTCAGTGATTGGAAAGAAAATAACTCTTGGCTCTTGGTGTAGCATGTTGTTTTCGGTATGACTTCTCTCCAACTCTGGTGAACTTTGGAAAAAGTGACAACCATAAGGTTGTCTGACAACGTTAGAGTTGCCTACGGCATAACGTGTCTTCATTTGAAAAGAAAGTCACTTAGGGAAAACATTTTGAGCATATTCTCTTAGCTAGGTATCGAACCTTAGCCTAGCTGCCATCATGAATGTTTATGTTTTTGTTGCTACTAACTGTAACAGTTTCTACAGAGGTCTATAGAAGGTTTGTTTGGTGCGCCTCTTTGGCTGGATGCTCGACAGTGGTTGATGGAGCCATGGGAGTTACAGATTTGTCTAAGAAATAATCTCACAAGCTTCAGAAGCTGGGTGAAACGGCTCTTGTTTTGGTTGGTTGTTCTGTTGTTACTTTTCTGGCATTTATTTAAAGAAGCAGAAAACTTAGTTTTCTGTTCGACTGTTGTTGTAACTCAAAAAGAATATCATTCTTTGACTGTATGAAAATGTATGATGAAACTCTGCAATAAAAATCTGAATAAAAATGCAGAGATTGTAAATTTCTTTTCTATGTAGTATTTTAGGGATTCAATTATTGAATCTTTAAGGTATTCTGTAGACGAGAAAATAGAGAGATATGTGCTTAACTGAAACAGAGAAATCCTCTGAATCATCACTATTTTTCAAAAAGTAAACTGAGGGGTTAGTACTCCTTGAGATAGATATCTCTAAATGAGGGGTTGGTGCTCCTTGAGTGGGTGCTCAAAACAGCCTATAAGGCATTGTGAACAGTTGATTAAAAGATTAATCCTGGAAGGCATTTAGGGAGTGGTTTTTATACCCCAAGAGGGTTTTCCACTCAGCAAAATATTGTGCTTCTTTGTTCTTCTATGTTCTCTCTGGTTTAATTTGCTGTTGTTGTACCTGTTCACAATTGAGTCATTATTTTTCTCAATTCTATTTATGAATGATTACATTCAACTCATGACTGCTTTAATTAGAATGAAATTGAGATCAAATCTGAGCTGTGTGTTTAAATATTTAAAAAAAAAGTCAAATAGTTAAGACACTGATTCACCCCCCCCTCTCAGTGTCATTTTAACTCCAATAGTATGTATATATAACCCATGTTATGGATGAATGTAAATGAATATGCAATTTAATGAGATGGATTAGGATGTTTAATGCAATGTAAATGTATAATGAAATGAAACAATAATGTCATGAATCTTAAGATGCTTAGAGTAACCAATTAAGGTTAATCCAAACAACTTAAAACAATAATGAAAATGAACTTAAGATGCTTAGACTAACAAAGCTATATTAATCTAAACAACTTAAGATGATAATGCAAATGAATCTAAGATGCTTAGAATAACCAATTAAGATTAATCTAAACAACTTAAAAAAATGACTATGAGAATGATGAATGCAAAGTGGGATGATAATGCATCCTACATGTGGAAGAGGGGAGTAATTAAATTCCTTACAAACATTAATATATGGGTGTGAATGATGGGCTAAATGGCAAGTACTTACCCTATAATCATTACAGAATTAAGGGTGATGGGTGTGACAATGGATCACACATTATTAATAGGCCTCCTTTATTTGTGTATCATGCTTGCTTTAGCTTATGTTTTCGACATGATGGAGACATATCGCCAAGTACTAAATGAAATGTGATGGGTGTGATAGTGCACCTGTCAGAACCATAGGAATCTTTAGAAGAATGGGAGATGGGGGGATGAATGTTTGCACAACCAAAATCATAAATCATAGGTTAGGGGAGGGGATGGATGAGGGTTAAATGCAAGGCAATGAAAGGATGAATGAAATGCAATCCTAATGCGATTTTCCATTCTTAAGAGCACTTATTTTTACTATAGCACAAGACACAATATGCTAGGGTATGAAGAACTAAGGTTGATTCGTGTCTAATGCATAAAAAAAACACAACAAACAAGGAGGCTATCCCAACACCCCAAAGTTGTGATGACTTTGGTCGGGCTAGGTATTGGGATAACCACAAGCACAAAGGATGCCTTAGTGTAATACAAGACCGTAGGGATCTTGGTGGGTGCTACACGGGACAACTAGGAAGACAAAAACAAAAAAAAAATCAAGGTATGCCCCTATGTTTATCAGTCAAAGCACACCATGATATGATAGATCAAGGCAACCATGACGAGGTATGATAAGGAGCTCAAATGATAAACAAAATCCAAAAGCATCAAAAGATCACAATAAATTTCAAACGTCCTTTTCCATAGGATCAAGAGGGTGGATGGGATTGATGAGTTATGTTAGGAAGGATGCATCTTGTTAAGACAAAAGATGGATACTAAACTAAAAGATCGATATGATGTAGGGGACTCCAAAACTGATTGAATTTCATGATACAAGTGGATCTCATTTTTGAAGAATCGGCTAGATAAGGACATACTTGATGACATGACACAAGGCACGAGAGACAAGACACAAGACTAACACACCCTAAATACCTAAGCACTTGGGGGCTGATCATAGATTAGCCTTGCCTATGTGAAAGCACAGAGCCCTCATAGTTCAATAAAAAGACCATTGATAAAAGTGGAAAGAGGACAATGGAGACGATGATGGAGGATAAAGACTAGATGGAAAAAGCCTCGGGGGTGGATCAAATGATCAACCTTTCCTACATGAAAGCACGGGGGAAACGTAGTTCAAAAAATACCAATGACAAAAGATGAGACCACAAGACCAACATGACAGGGTGAGAAATAACGAAGATCGACACGATGAAGGATCCTAGATGAAGACGAGAGACTGACTAATGACACAGACAGATGATACAAGCTCAGATTGGGATAAAAGCTCAAGATTATTGATAGCAGATGAAAACCATCCAATACTCAACCAAAACATACCAAGTGGTGGGTAAGCAGATATGGATGAAAAAAAATAGATCGAAAAGGATGCTAGGATTGGATGTGAGGATAGGATGGATGGAATCATAAAGTAACTAGGACGCAAGGTAGATAACGATTAAGCCCTCTACAAATGGTGCCTATTACCATGTTTTCACCAAATGTACTTATCCAAGGTGCCACCAAGGGTGGTTTTCACCATAGGATGGATTATTTCTCTTTATTATTTTTGGATTTTAAATTTTTGAATTTTTTTTTTTGAATTTTTTTTACTTTTTTTTGGTATTTTTGCAAGATAGGATAACCCAGTTGACTTAGGTGTAAATTTTTTTTAGGTGCATGATGCCGATGGGCTCCTCTAGGGGCTCTTGTTTAGGTGTGGCAAGCCTATATGCCCCAGATCCATATTTATCCGTGTTGACATAGGGACCCAACCAATTTGCCTCAAATTTTCCTTTTTTGTCTCAGTCCTACTAGGTACGTTGATTCTCCTTAAGGACTAGATCACCCACTTTGAACTAGTGCGGGAAAAATTTCTTATTGTAGCTTCTCTTAAGATGATTTTGATATGCTTGAAGATGATTATATGCTTTGATCCATTTTTCATCTAGGAGTTCCAATTGACTGAACCTTGCAACCCGATTGTCTTCATCACTGATGAGGTTCTACAAAGATATTATCAAAGATGGTATTTCAACTTCAATCGGAAAGATGGAATCAACACCATAAATGAGAGAATATGGAGTGGTGCCAGTGGGAGTGCAGATGGAAGTGTGATAATCCCAAAGGGTAGGATGGAGGTGGAGACGCCAATCTCAACCAGTGTTATTGACAACCTTTTTAAGAATCTTGATCAAGGTTTTGTTGGTAGCCTCTGCTTAACCATTACCTTTGGGGTAATAGGGCATGGACCAACGATGTTGGATGTGGAAGGTGTCACATACATGTTTCATAGCCTATTTTTTGAATGGCTTTCCCTTATCGGTGATGATGGTGGATGGGATTCCATATCTACAGAGAATATGGAAGAGGATGAATTTGGATATTTGAGTACTTGTAATTTGAGAGAGTGGAATTGCTTCCACCCACTTGGTGAAGTACTTAGTGGTGGTGATGATGAAAGTATGGCCATCAGAAGATGGAGGCCAAATCCTACCAACTAAGTCAAAACCCCATTGAGAGAAGGGCCATGGTGCTATGATGGGCTGCAAATCCTATGCTGGAGCATGTATCAGGTCTGCATGTTGTTTAAAAGTTAGACATTTCTTCACAAATTCACAAGAGTCATGTTCCATTGAAGACCAATAGTAACCAGCTCTGAGAATCCTCTTAGCTAACTCCATGCCATTTGAATGGGCCCCACAAACACCACTATGTACCTTTGTTAATGTTAGGTGAGCTTTGATCTCATTCAAACACCTAAGAAGGGTTCCATCATACCCACGATGATAAAGTGTATCACCTATGATAGTGTAGCGAGAGGTGCGTTGGATGAAGGATTTTCATTGATTGCATGTAAGATTAGGGGGTAAGATGTGATCATGAAGGTAGGTGTAAATGTCTTGATACCACGGTGAATCGGGACCCACGATGTTGCACACCATTTTTCTCTTAGGGATTTCATAAGTAAGGATTAAGAGTTGTTCAACTAGGAACTCACAATCTGTCTAATCTTTTGGCATGCCAATCAGGGAACCAATTGTAGCCATTGTGTCAACTGCTTTATTATGGACTATAGGGATTTGGTCAAATTGGATAGAGGTGAAATACTTCTTGAAGTCATCCACCATGTGCTTGTAAGGAAAAAACTTGTCATCTCTTGTTATAAACTCATCATTAACCTATTTGATGATCAACTGGGAATCACCGAAGACTCATAAGTGAGTGATGTTCCATTGGATAGCGATCCTGAGACTAGTAAGGAGAGCTTCATATTGTGATATGTTGTTCATGCATGGAAAAGCTAACTTGAATGACTTCGAGATGTAATCACATTGTGGTGTGACGAACAAGATACCCGCCCCAGCTTCATTATGTGTGTAGGACCCATCAAAGTAAAGTGTCCACATAGGTGCTTATATTACTATAAGAACCTCTTCATCAAGAATTTTGTTATTAGGGGATAGGAATCTACTAAGGGAGCATCTACTAACTAATTTGCTATCACTTTCCCTTTAATTTCCTTTTAGTCCACATACTCAGTATCAAACTCGCTCAATAACATAACCCACTTAGCCATGTGGCCAGTCAAAATATTTCTAGATAACAAATACTTGAGTGGCTCGACCTTTGATATGAGCTTCATAGGATGGTTGAACATATAATGACGAGGTTTTTGTGAACTAAAGACTACCGCTAGGAAAGCTTTTTCCATCACATAATAATTGAGTTTGTAGCCTACTAAGGTTTGATTGATGTAATAAATTTCTTGTTCTTTGGATGACCCATCATGTTGTGCTAACAATGCCCCCAGTACAACTAGAGTAGCTGAAATATAAAATAGAAGTGGATTACCTAGAATGGGAGGCATGAGGATGGGTGGATGAGCCAAGTACTCTTTTATTTTGTGGAAACCTAGACGACACTCTAAATCCCACTTGAAGGATGTATGTTTTTTCACGAGGTGGGTGAATGACTGACATTTTTCAACTAACTGAGTTATAAACCATTTGATGGACTGCATTTTTCCTTGATCCTTGACTATTTTAGATTGTGTGGCAGAAGCATTTCCATGATTTCCTTGATTTTAGCGGGATCAAATTCTATACCCCTTATGGAGATGATGAAACCTAATAGCTTTCCAGATGTAACCCCAAATACACATTTCTTTGGATTCAGACGTAGCTTGTAATGTTCTAGCCTCTTGAAGATCTTCTTCAGGATCATATGGTGTTCTTCTCTAGTCCTGGATTTCCCCAACAAATAATCAACATAATATTTCCATGATGTGAATGAGATCATGAAAGATGACAATCATTGCACATTGGTAAGTTTCTCTTGCATTCTTGAGGCCAAAGGGCATGACGTAACAAAATGTGCCCCAATTTGTAGTGAAAGTATTCTTATGTTGGTCGTCATGTGTTATTCTAATATGATTATAACCAGAGAAACCATCCATGAGGGATAGCATCTCATGTCCAATAGTTAAATCAACTAACATGTCAATGTTCGGTAGGGGAAATCATCTTTAGGTTAGGATTTGTTGAGGTCTCAAAAATTGGTGCAGATCCTTATGTTCCCATTGGGTTTGGAAACTAGTACTATGTTGGAGATCCAATCAAAGGAATCAATAGGCATGGTCAACCCAGCCTCTAATAGTTTTTCTAGCTCTTTCTTGATCAACAGAGCTACTTGAGGATGCATCTTCCTGAGTTTTGGCTTGATAGGTTTAGCATCCAGGTGGACATCCAAATGGTGCATGACTAGAGTAGGATCCAATCTTGGCATATCTGAATAGGCCCATGTGAAATTGGTGATGCCTTCCTTGAGAAGTTGGAAAATAGTGGAGTACTCTTCTTTTGATAGGGACTTAGCCACATATGTGAATTTTTGATCTTCTTTATTCCCAAATTTACTTCTTTCATATCTTCTATGAGTATAGAAGATCATTCAGATAGTTGAGTTCACACAAGGGGAATATAAACGTCCCCATCTTCTAGTGCCTCGTTGAGGTTTTCATTGTTAGATACGTCCTTTATTTTTAATTTTTATTAGTCAAGAAGTGCCCTAGGGAGGTTTTCACTAGGTGACCCTTTTTTATTTTTATTTTTCTTATTTTTGCGACTAGGGCGTTCATCCTCCCCCAATACCATAAGATTCACATACACATCCACTGAGGGAAAAATTTTAATAGGTGTGCTACCATGTAGATCCCAATCAATGATTTCATGGTGGTGAAGGGATAGGCTAATGGTGAAAATGGATAGGAAATCAAATATAGAGGAAAGGTCCACATGATCCACATCATCATACAAATGTATGATGGATTCTTCTTCAAGTATGTCTTCTAAGAGACCATTTTCCATAGTGACATTGTTAGAAGCACTAGTTGATGGCATAGGACCCTTTTTTTGTGTCATGGCCTAATCTTGAATATCTTGGTCGCACTGGGGTGTCAACAGGCTGTTTCCTTCCTTGTTCTTCTATTCCAAGGCCTCCCCCTTCATAATTATACTTTTCTGCTAGCTTGGCAGAATAAGGATATGTCTCCAGGAAATACTCCTTTAAAGGGGGAGAAGGTTTAGGTTCCTCATGATATACCCATTGGCTAATGTCATCTTTTCGTGTATCCTATCTTAGTCCAAAAGAGTGGTAAGTCATATTTCCCACATTCTTAGAGCTGAGGGTGAGAGTCTTATATTCTTGCTTTGACACAGACTAAGAAGGTTGACCATATGTATGCGGTGAGGATGGCATGGTTGCCACATTTAAAGTAGTACACATTTCATACTCACCACATCCCTTGTCGATGATCTGGATTTGGTAATGGTGGACTTAGATGTGGAAGATGTAGTGGATGTAGTGGTGGATTGGGTATTAGAAGATGGAAAGGATGATGATGCTTGAGGTGACCCCATTTCTATGCCTGGACAATAATGAGAATGGGGAAATGATGCTTCTAGTGCGCGATAGTACTCAGACAGTTGAGGGTTGACATTAATTGTAACTTCCATCCCATTAAATGGGAACTTCAAGCACTGATGGTAAGTGGAAGGGATGAATTGCATGGCATGAAGCCATGGGTGGCCAAGAAGAAGGTTATAGGGGAGATCCAGATCAAGGACATGAAAGGTAGTGTACTGTACAATGGGTCCAACTTGAATTGGAAGACAAATCATCCCCTCGGAATCATGCTCTATATTATCATACACCTTGATAGTGATGCCTTGATTATTTAAGTTAGTGTGGGTATATCCTACCTGCTTTATGAACTTTAAGGTACAAAGATTCAGGGTAGATCCTTTATCTATCAAGACCCTTTTCACTTTATGGTGGGCTATAAGGACTTTGATATGGAGGGGGCGGTTATGATTGGAATCGATGCAAGGCATGTCATTCTAGCTAAAGCCAAGTTGGTATGTGGCTGAGAGATGTCCTACTAATGCTTGGAATTGAGTAGGATCAATGTCATTGGGGATGTGGGTATCTTGTAAGGCTTTGGTTAAAATTTATTGATGCATAGGAGATGACTTGAGTAAATCCAAAATGGAGATCTGAGCAGGGGTCTTCCCTAGATGATCAAGAATATTATATTGGGAGCTCACAAGAGGTGGTTGGGTTGATGTAGAGGCTCCAGGAATATTGATACAAGTGCGGCATGTTGTAACAACACACTATGGATCTTTTCCTTTCACGTATATCATAGAGGCACATGGTTCTGCTTGCTCAATATGCATGATGGTACCCTCATAATTAAATGGCACATTTTTGTAACTGATGTTATTTGTGGTGTTACTTTGATTATTGTTGTTACTGGATCTAGGATTGGCATTTGATGTGCTAGCTCCTTGGTTATGATTTGGGAATATGTTTTGATATATCTGAAACTAAGCATTGGATGATGAAGCCTAGTTGGCATCCACATGTATATCACCCCAATCTATAAGATCCTGGATGTAGGTTTTTAAACCTTGACATTTGTTTAATGAATTCCTTTTGATCTTGTGGAAATCATAATACTCGTTTTATTTTTACTAGGATGGCTTGGCTTTGGATTCATTAAGAAGCTTGGTCACAGGATACATAATCAAGTATTCAGCCTAAATAAGCCTATTGAACACGAAACTTAAGGGATCTCCTAATGAGTGAATTGAAATTTTTTGTTCCCTTGATTTTTCTAATTAGATTGCGGGGGAGGACGAGGTGCCCCCTGTGGTACTAATATGGCATTAGGAACGGATGGTTGATTAGAGATGTGTTGTTGTCTCTGCGATGTGTTAGTTACTTGAACATGTTTGGTGTTTGTGACACCATCACTGAAAATGTTCTTATTCTTGTTCCAATAGAGGATTTTATCCCTAGATGACTTTTCCTTGTCAAGATTGTAAATTTTAACTAGCCCTTTAGCAATAAGGGCTCTCTCAAGGATAGGACCCTTTTTTACTACTTCAGTGGAGTTTAAAATTATGTTCCATGTCTGGGTGAGAGTTTTCAACAAAGAGGATGACCATGTTTTTTTCTCTAAGCGGGGATTTCATCCGACCAGCCAAAGCTTGCCACCTTTGAAGGTAGCTTGCAAAATTTTCTCCCTCACGCTGCTTCTCTTTTAGAAGATCCAAAGTATTGACATATTTCTCCAAATTAAAGGAGAAATGGGAGACAAAATTTTTTGACAGATCTACAAAAGACTTGATGGATCCCCTCTAGAGATCCATAAACCAATCAAGAGCTATCCCAATTAGACTCCTTGGAAATAATCATAGGAGATAGGTGTCATTGTGTTGGACTTCTTAACAATGGGAATAAAATTCCTAAAGTATGCTTTTAGGATCTTTAGTTCCTTTGTACTTATCCAATTTTGGGATCTCAAAATGCTTTGGGAAAGGACCTAATGAGATTGATGGATCAAATGGATAGGGACAAATGTCTTCAAACTTGAAGGATTGTTTGCTAGTCCCTATTTGCAAATATTTTAATGCAACTTTGACTACTTCCCATTCTTTATTGGTAGGTGCAGAGGGGGTTAGATTAAATGGATTAGCTTGATTGTAAGGTGGATATTGTTGGTATGATGAGAATGGAGCTGATGTAGTTTGATCGTAAACTGGTGGAGGTTTATATGGAGGTGTTTTTTGATATTGATTGGTGTATGTGGGTTGTGTTTGCTGAGTGGTGTAGGATTGCTGATAGTATGGTGGATTTTGATAATAAGAGGTGGAGGTCCTTTGTTGGTATGGTGGGTTCTGATGGTAGTACGAGGTGGAAGGAGCACCTTGTTGGTATTGTAGAGGGGCTTGATATTATGATGATGTGGAAGAACCTTGCTAGTATGAGAGTGGCTACTAATAGTAAGAGGTGGAGGGCGCACCCTGCTGATAGGACAGTTGTGGCTAATTGTAATATGGATATGGATTGGATTGGTAGTTGTAAGTGGGCTTTGGTTGTTGGGTAATATATGGAGGTGGTTGTGGATTGGCCATTTGGTACTAAGGATTCTGATGAATAGGATTGGGGTTAGGATTCAATGGATTAGCATAGACAACATATGTGCTTGATGGATGGTAAAGGTATTACGCAAGAGGATTGCATTGTGTTTGCATGGGAATTTGAGTATTTTGATGTGGTTGTTGTTGATGCGGTGGTTGCTAGAAGAGAGGATGAGATGGGATATGTTGCTGTTGAGGGATCAATATTGATGCACCTTGTGGTGGTTGTTGAGGTTGTGATGTAGCTTGATGAGGGGGTTACATGGGAAAAGTGGTATGTTGTGGGATTGGAATATTTTGTTGCGGAACAAATATTTTTTGTTGTGGGAGTTGCTAATGAGGTGGTTGAGATGGGATTGTAGTTTGTTGTGGTAGTGCTTGCGATGGGATGGCAGTGTGTTGCATCAGTTGTTGTTGAGGTGGTTGTGATGAAGTGGATTGTTGTGGATTAACTGGAGGATGCTAGAATGTGGGGATGTTTCCTTGGGGTAGATGTTGAGATGTAAGGGATGGTGTTGGTAGGTTTGATGCAGGTGTAGCTCCTAGAGGTGGTGGAAGTGCAAGGAAAGAATTTCCTCGAGTGTTGACAGGTGGTTGAACTAGCTGGTTAGGCTAGAGTGGTGGTGCAGATGGTATGGGTGTTGGACCTTACTAGATAGGCATGGGAGGTGGTAAATTTTGCAGCATACCATAAGAAAGGGGGTCATTTAGAACATGTGCTCCCACGACTAAGATTTGGGGAGGATGTTGAACTTGATAGAGCACGAAATTACCAAATCCAAGTTGATACAAATTGTCTATGGGGGGACCCTCAAGGACATATGAATTTCCTGAAACATTATGTGAATTATGGGGGTCCTGAGACACTGGAGGGGGTGTGGTGTTGATGTATTGCGACATGTTAAAGTTAGGAGGTGGTTTGACTCCTTTCACGATTAAGGTGGCAGGAATTTTTTCCCCATGTTCATTAAGGAGGCGATTTGTCATCTGAACATTTGTTGGATTATTGAGATACTCATCGACTATGACCTTAGGTTGGACAACCATGCTCTCATCGGTAGGAGGTGAAGTGTTTTGAACATTGGTATTGGATTGTGATGAGGCGTCATTATTGGGATCCTAAGGGATGTTTTGGGCACCTTGACCTTGTTGTTTAGCCATTTTTTTCTTTTCCTGTGATCGGGTTTGAACAGGCATGAAAGTGAAAAACTACCAGATGAGCTAGGATGACATTACACTCTAAGATGTTGTGCATGGATGACTTGGGTGATAATTAGAGGATTGATTAGACTAGATGAAGGATTGATTGATTGGATGATTAGATAAGGGATAAGATTGGATTGGATTGGATTGATTGATGAGATGAAATGATTGTTTGGATTAGGTAATTGATCAGATAAGATGATGAAATAGATTCTAAACCAAGTTCAAAAATCACTCTAGGTGACTTAAGGTGTTGATTGATCAGATTGAAGGACAAATGGATGATTACGACACCGAATCCACCTCAAGATGAAAGTGGATTGATTGGGCCAAAGATGATAACTTAGGATGGATGGCAATATTAAGTAGATTTAGATGACAATGATCAGATTTAGACACCTAAGACAACTTGGATAATATCCTCTCAAAAGAATTCTAGGGGATTTAGATTGATGAAACGATGATAGATATGCGATCTAGAGATGTTTTAAGATATACCTATATGATTGTGATGATGAATAGATAACATTTCAAAGATGTAGATGGACTAAAGTGAAGATTACAAATGAAAGGTGATAAAAATGTTTTGATCACGGTAAACAACTAGGAAAATGACAAGGTTTTAGTAGTCTAAAGGATTCACGTTCTAGAATTTGTATGAGAAACGAATATGCCTTTGTGTATGAAAATTTTTCCTCTTTGGATTACAACTTCGCCTATCTTTACCGAGCAAATTCACCTATTTAGAGAGAGAAAATTTTCCCAAATCAAAGGTGACTCAAGAAATGGGCGAATTTGCAAGTCAAATTCACCTAAACAGGTTGCAACTTCTTCTAAACAACTCTCAGGTTCACCCAAAAACTTGAGCAAATCCACCCAAACGAGTTGCAAACTCACCCAAATTTTGATCAAATTAGCCCAAATATTGACAAATTTTCCCAAACAAGTTTCAAACTCACCTAAACAAATAATAGATTCCCCTGAACAACTAGAAAATTCACCTAAAAAGGTAGCAAGCTCCCCATAAAAAGTGAAAAATTAGCCTAAACTCACAAGAACAACATAGAAACAGGTGGATTTGTCTTGCAGGATCACCTAATGGGGATGAAAACTTTGCCTATTTCTTGAATGGTACAAATGAGGATAGATTCACCTAAAAATGGGATTTCCCAATAGACAAACAAACTCACCAAATAGAAAAATGACCTCGACAATAGATAAACAGACTTGATTAACAAAGAAATAGATTTTCTCAACTGGGAAACAAACTCGACGAACAAATAAATGGCCTCGACGAACAAATAAATGGACTCGTTGAACATTAAAATGGATAAATGAATGAGCTTAATGGGAAAACAGATGGACAAAGGCTCGAACGAAAAATGATATTGCCCTTTTCTGAAGCAAATTCACCCATGGATGTGGAAAATTCACCCATTCTCATAGGATGGGAGAATTTGATTACTCATTGGACAGACAAGGGATTGAAACAGTAAGAAAAATCACCTAAAGTTGGAGAAAATTCACCTATTATGTAGAAATAGGTGAATTTTATGATTGATGGACTGACGAAATGACTCAGATAACAAGAAAAATCACCTCTTTAAGAAGAAAATTCACCCAAGATAGTAGAAAATTCACACAAGATAGTAGCAAGTTCACCCAAACAAGGAGAAAATTCACCTATTCGATAGAGAATGGGTGAATTTGATGAATGAGGATGGAAAGACTCACCTAACGGATGAATGAACTTGCCTATTATGGGAAACAGGCGAAAACAGGGTCACCTAAGAAAGTGACCCATAGGAAAATTTGCGTTTGTCAAAGAAAAATTTTCCCAAACAAGGAAACCTAGACTGGACTAGGGTGTGGATTCACCCTTTTGCAAGGAAAAATTGCCTGTCTACAGTGAAAATTCATCTTTGTAAGGGGAAAATTTTCCTTTTAAGGTAGGGCCTGACTGTGGAAAAGGACTAGAAGAATGAAAAACAACAAGAAAAAGACAAGGGCTAACTCAACTAAAAAGAAATGCACTGGTATCACATAGAGAAGACAATCCAAACAACACAATCCTAGAATTAGTATGAAGGGTTTACAAACTTGATGTAGGTTTGAAAAAATCTATCTCTTATCATAATACTAACTCAAGTTTGGAAACCCTTCATACTAATTCTAATAATGCAAAAAAAATGAAATGCAAAGGAAGAAAAACACAAAACAATGCCTCAAGATCGGCCTAGTTAAACTTGAACAAAGAAAAGATGAAAACAAGTTATTTAACTTGCCCAAGTCAATTGGTTGGTTGGCCCTATTGAATCATCTTTTTTGTGCTCCTTTGGATGGAAAATCACATGAAACTAGATGCAAAATGATGGTGAGATGATGGGGATTCAAATGATGCAAGTGGGTATGTGAAGGGATGCACAAAATGGATGCAAAAATGAGCTTCAAAAGTTGCAACAATGGAGGATGGTGTGAGAGCTTGAGAACTTGGTTGCTTGAATGCTTGAATTTGTGAATGAACGAAAATGAGGTCAAAATCCTCTAATTTTAGGGGAAATTACTCTAAGGAATGGAGGGTTGAGATTTAGCCACCATGGACAAGATGGAGGGCTACTGTAAGTTGAGGACTCACAAACTTGTCCTCACATCTTGCCATGTGGCAATGAGGTGTAAATGGAGAAGGTGATGTGAAGGTACTTGAAAGTACCTTGGGATTGGAACAATATTTCCTCATAAAGGAGGTCCCTATCCCCATGTGGGAGATGTGACACATGAGGAATTTAAAATTGCTCAATAACCCACATAGGGCAGAGAATAGCCTTGGAAGAATAAATCTAATTTTTTAATTCAGATGGGGAAGAGGTTGCCTTGTCTAAATGGAGAAAGCATTTATGATGGTTGGTCACACCCACAAAAGGATATAAAAGTCACAGCAAATCCTAACCTAGGAATTGGACATTCCAACAGGTGACTAATATCTTCTTATGGTCGTTCATTTACATTGTCAAACCAAGGAACGTATACTTGAAATGGAGCGGCACTGTATGTGCACTAAGAACCAGTTTCAGTCATGATTTACCAGAAATAAATGTGTGAAAGGAATTATACTTATGTTACAGGAATGTAACGTAAATATTTCTTAACTTAAGCATAACTTAATCAAAGAAGACATCATGATAACTGATACTAAGAAACAAACTATGAACTGGCCTTATGCTGTAGGAACAAACACATGGATGGATTCTCGATGCTCCAGGAACAATATAAGACTGAGTTTGTGCTGAAACTTTCTAGAATAAAATCTAACTTATGATCAATAGGAAATAAACAACTAATTGACTAACTACATATACTTACTAAGTGGGCCCCCTTAGCAAGCATCAACTAGTTATGCAAGAATTGAACTCAGAACTTCATCAACTTTTATTCATAACTTAGAATTATATACATTGTTTTGCTCATATGAAAACTAACGCAAAACTCTATCTCTTATCATAATACTAACTCTTACATATTTTGCTTCTTATTATCATACTAACTTTTACATGCTATGCTTTTTCACTCGTGCGAGAGGAACACTTATTTAAACTAGAAAAGAAACTAACTAACTAAAAGAGAAAGATGTGGACATAAATGTATCCTAAAATCGAGGAAAAAACTTCTCATAAATGAAAGCATATCCGTTCAAAATGATCCATAGAGAATTTAACATTCCATTCTTCCTAGATTAATGATCATTTAAGTTTCTTCCCAACGACCCGGTCAAAGAGTCTTTGCTAGAACAATTTCCTCGACGTTGTGCAGGAAAGGCACTTTACTACAGGGCTGAGATCCACTGCGCTTGACTCGTTCATGCTCCCTTCAATAACCTGCGATTCACATGGAAACAAAATCAAAAGAAAGCATGTGTGGCAAACAACACGATACATTCATTAATCACATATTAAATCTATTTCATTATTAAAAAACCATATGCATTATACTAGTTATTCGGAAGGTCAAATAGGGTAATTAATAAGACACATCGAGATGTTAGGCTGTAGGAATATAGGAATGTATTGCTATAGGATACTACCCAATTTCAGATAAAAATTCTTTAATCACATAGTTAAAACATCCATTAGCAATAAGAGTAGAGATATTAAAAATACATCATGATACTCAAATTATGAGCATATCCTGAGCTCATCATCTGCCCCCTACTTAACCTAATGATGGTCCTCCAACATTAAGTTTCCTGGTTGTTTCCTTGAAATCCGTAGGAGCAGTATGGCTTTTTGGCATAGTCCCAAATTTATAATAGAAACCTCTGAAATGTTGCCATCTTTCATATTTGAGGGTTTTTGTATCCTTATTAACATCTGTAGCTCGATAGGGATAAAGTGGCCACATTAAAACCGGAGGTCAAAATGTTATTGCCAACCATAATTGAAACCTCTTCTGAAGACCAAGCTGTATGTACTTCTCTATCCTTCCAAGGGCTACTTCAAAATTCAGGGGGCTATGTGGCTCAGATTTCCTTAGCCCAATAGTCAATTTCTCCCATCTCTTTTCAATTCTGGAAGAGGGAAGCTTCCAAAACAGATATGGTTGACCTTTGAATTATTCATACACTTGATTTTTGATATTGAATATTTTTATCCTTTCTGTTTGATTGTTGAACCCATATGCAACAGTGAACCAAGTTTTCAACATTGTGTATGGATCTGTGCTTTCTGATCACAGTGGTATAGGCTCATCCCTTTCAGCTTCTTCATAGGCTTCCAATTGTCTACCATAATTAGTTTAATTGGCTGCCCATGACATAAGTGATCTCAAATGAATATCACCAATATAAAGAAGTGGATTCCACTCTGTTTCAGAGGGAATTATCAATCCATGCAAATAAAATTCACATAAAGAATTCTTCAGCCAACTAGGGGCTACCTGGTATGCATCATAAAATTCTTTGGCTATATGAATAACAAGATCTAAATTCCTTGAAATTATCATTAATTGAAACCAAACAAATTGTTCCTTTAGGCACATAACATAGACCCTAGGAGGTGGTCTATATTCCACAATTTTACCAGTTATTTTCATCATGTCATCCATTTTCTTTTTCATTTCCTAGATTTCTTGTTTTTTCCTTTCAAATTCTCTTTTCAGTTTCTTCTTCTCTTCCTCCCAAAGAATTTGTTGAATTTCAGTCTTTGCTAAGTGGTGGAAACTCAAGGTTTGAAATGTGACCAGTCTCCATGTGGTCCTAAGGTATTCCAAAAATTCAATCAAAAATGTCCTTTTATAGACAACTGTGGCTTGAAAATTTGCAAGGGGTAATGAGGCTTCATTGGATACTTCCAATTGTTCATGTTGTTCTTCCTCTTGCTGTAGGATGAATTCTTATTACTATGTAGGAGGAGATTGTACTTCCTTAGAAATTTGCCTAGTTGCCTCAGCCAAGTCATCAAGACTTGGCATTCCCCTTTCATTACTATCATGTTGTGCTTCATCAACTTCCATTGGCTCATTTTGCATGTCCTCAGAAACAACAGGTGGACTATGTGCAACATTCTCAGGTACATTCTGAGAATCATCATGACTATATTCTTCAGACTCCTCTGAAATTATTATAACTTCAAGTTGAGCAGACATTGAGGTGACTTTACATTGTTTCCTTGCTGAAACTCTTTTTGGCAATGTGGCATCTGCAGGAGGTACTCTCATGGCTTTCCTCTTTCTAACTTGCCTAGAGGGTTCAAACTAATTAGAAGAAGATGATGGTGAAACTACAGTGACAATAGGTGTTGCTGTAGGAGGAACTACTATAGGAGAAGGTTTTGTAGGAGAGGGACACTGTTGTCTTTGAACACGAGGATCGGACTCTGGGGTTTGTTCTGCCCTAGATAACTCTCCTACCTTCATTTTTCCTTTTTCTCTTCTACTAGCAGACCTGGTTTGTACTCTGGTAGAGGGCTCTGGTGTGGAGGCCGTAGGAATAGATGTTGTAGGGGTAGGTGCTGCATGGAGTGCTTTGGGAGGCTCTAGAAGTTGCAGACCCTTTTGGGAAACAAATTCTTGACAAGAAAGGGGTGATACATTCCTTAGGGAACACTCAATCAATAGTTTAATGAGGGCATGATGGGAAATAGAGTTGTCCCTTCCCCTCTGGGTTTCATGGGAACTTTGTTTTAAAAGATTTAAGAAAAAAATTGGGACATTAACAGCTAACCCATGCCTCATATGGATCAATAATTTAAAATGGTAGGAATGTAAATAGGAGAAGCATCCCTCATAGGTTAAGTACTTGATTATGAATGCAACATATTCTGAATATGGAAAGGGTAGCAACACTCATTTGCATCCTTGTTTAGAGACCTCAAGGGTCCATCAGTTGGTACTATAAATTATGCCCTAGTAGAAACAACATCTGAAGAGAAATTTTCTCCTGCTATAGGTAGCTCGGTTACTTCAGAAATTCGTTCTTCTGTTACAACCACTATCAAACCCCATATTGAAGCTTCCCCTTCTGAAAGAGTTCTTAAAAATTCACCAGTAGCTTCCTCATTAAAAGAATCTAACCTCAGAAAATAGTTTAGCCAACCATAATTACTAAATGCCTAAACTGTTTAAGGATTTTGTGTTAAGAGCTCATGAGCTATAGGCTCATGTCTTACCAATTGAACACCCATATTCGCAAACTACTCATGTTGAGATTCCAGAAACCCAAACCTTTTCTAAAAATTCAAAAGAAAATTCTTCTGCTCTACTTCTTTTTGTTTCTCTTGTCCTTTCGTCATGTTTCTTTACCTTTCCAAGAATGACTCAAAGAATACAAGCATGAAATGATTGTTTCGAACTACCCAAATCAAGCATTTTAATTGATGTTTAGGATAAAAACACGTAGTCATATTTGGAAAGTACAAGAAAATTAAAATATATTATTAGTTGTGATAGTGACAGAAGAAAGGGTTTGAAATGGATTAACCCCCGCCCCCTACTTAAAATTTGACATGTCTACACATGTGTGAAATCAGGCAATAATGACCGATATATACATAGTAGTTAATGAATAAATGAAATAAATAAATGATGTGATAACAAAAGATATCACATACCTTGTAATAAATGCTCATACATGCTGGGAAAGATCACAACGTAACATGAAATGACGGTTGGAATTGAAACCATAATGAGGGTGGTATGGAAAATGGATGACGTGGAAGAAAAGAGAATGAATGGTGGTGATGGATGAAAAGCAGAGAAAGTGGTTCCCTTTAAAAAGGAAACCTTTATTATGATCATGCAACATGGAATTTAAAGAGATGCTATAGGAGAAAGACCGAAGCCTTTCGCTGCAGGAAGATCAGTGGCCGCATTCAAAACAAACTACTGCATAAATTCATGTTTAGATGCTGGCTTATGATACAACCAAATATGGTGTCCATTAACGAGTAGCTTGAATCGAACTAGATCTATTGTAGCCAACTACATTGAGCCATTATCAAACACATTTTCTATTTCATAAGGACCAAGCCATAGTGTGGTTAGCTTACCTTGATTTTCCTTGTACCTAGAGTCATAGAGTAGCACCCAATCACTGGCAGAGAATTTCTTAGTTTTGATATGATTGTCATGCCATTTTTGTCTTTGCTGTTGGATAGCTTCAATATGTTGCAGGATGGTAGGTGTAGACCAAATGTTTAAGATATTCAAATACTCCATTGTATTCTTGGTCATTACATTGATGGGTGCACCAAGGTCAATCAAAAAATTCTTTACTATCTGGCCATTAATATTTATTTGTACCACAGGACTCCTAGGGTCAGTATATTTTGGAATGACTATCTTCCCTAACATAATATCTGCCAACTGTCCTAGAATATGGATAGTTTGGGGATCCTTTTTCTTTCTTCCTAGTTTCTTTAAACATGTCTCCTTAATAGATTTTCCATAAATTGGGACATCTTTAATGGCTTGAAAAAGGGGAATTTGAATGTGTACATTCTTTAGCTGATCCAAAATATCAAAAGTAGGCTCTTCCATAGACTTGGATGTAGTAATTTGCAATCTCTAAGGAAAAGGTGGTTTGGCTTGATGCTGTAGGACAGGCTCCTTAGAGACAATATCTAATATAGGTATATGTTCTAGAGGATCAGTAGGTTGCTCAGAGGCATAGTTTGGAATCTCTGTTATTATAGGCGGCTGTGGAGCAGGGAGAGTGGTTCCAGATCTGAGATGGATATAATGAATATCTAGGGCATAAATTGGATACTGATTGACTTCTGCAAAATACATAGGTTGTTGTTGTTGCTACTTATTATTAGGATTTGGAAATGGTTGAGCAGGCATAGGTGTTTTTTTTGGAGGACCAGTATTTGCTGCAGGTGTTACAGGAGGTGGCATGAGGGCCTGAGGTTGTGGCTATTGAAACTGTAGAGATCTAGGGGATTATTTTTTCCATTGCTGAGAACCTCTCAATTGAGGATTCTGCTGCCAGTTACCTTGGGGTAGAGTCCATTGTCCTTGTGGCTGCTGCCAACCTCCTTGAGGAGATTTCCATTAAGGACTCTGATAGTTAGGCCAGTGTGATTGAGAAGTATTCCAAGGTGGTAATGGGCCATATGTAGGTTGCCATTGGTTATTGTAATTAGAATAAGGATTACCAAAAGTCAAAGGGTTTTGAGGCATACCTTGTCTTTGAGCCCATGGTCGCCTTTGTGCGATGAAGAATACTTGGTCATCATCACTCTCTACCATCTTAAAGTCAGTAGGTAACTGCTTAGCCTCCAGGTTAGCCACCATCTTACATCTGTAGTCCCATTTCTTCTATCTACAATATGGACAAAACTTAGCAAAGATTGCTTCATCCTCCTCATGTTTCTTTCAAGCTTGCATAGTATCCAACTGTGTAGCCATGTTGTTTATGATATCCTGCTTGAAATCAAATAGCAAATTTGTGATCTCCATCCGTGAAACTCCATTAATAGAAGACTTTCCCACTATGACTTGATGACCTCTACCCTTCTTAACAATTTATCAAGAGTAGTTGAGACATATTTTCTTGATATCATCCCAAGGCAGTTGGGTTATATCTCCTCCTCCCATCAGGTCTAGGGCATCTATATAGGTATCACTGATTCCCCTTAGAAAAAGTAGTTTATGAGATTCTTCATTGAGAGTATGGTTTGAATTATTTTTCAAGGAAAACAAGAATCTTGAGATATAGTCTTCTAGGCTTTCATCCTCCTTTTGTTGAATTCTAAATATACCATCTCCCTTACTACCACTCTTACAATATTCCTTGTATTTCTCAAGAAACTTTGTTTGCATGGCTGCCCAACTATCAAAAAATCCCCTTCCCAAACTCATAAACCATCTAAGGGCTCCTTCCTTCAAAGTGGCAGGGAACAACTTCAGCCTGTGAGCATCTGAAGTGTAATCATAGTTGCAACAGAGGATGTCAAACTCAAACAAGAAAGTGTCTGGGTCCTCTGTAACTAGTCCATAGAACTTGGAAAGTAATAAAGAAGGAATATTTTTAAGGTTATCATTATCTTGATGAGAAATGATGGGGAATTCAAAATTAAGAGGTCGATTAGGTGGATTACGTGCCATATTTGCTGGATGAAGTATCAAAGAAAATGGATTTTCTTTAGGTTCTTCATCAGCTGGGTCAAATGGTAATTCAACAAGTAGGTTTTCAGCAAATGGATTGATATCTTGGTCTCCTCCTTCCTCAAATAGATTATAAGCTGGTTCAAGATTGTGATCAATGAATGGAAGGCTAGGGATGAATCTTCCCAGAGCGTCTCTTCTTCTATGCATGCAATAGAATGAACCATAACTTGAAGGAATTTTGAAAATGCTTGAATAACAGACTAAACTACTGCTAAGAATGACTATTGTAGGTTATTAGCTTGACACCATCCCCAACAACGGTGCCAAAAATGGTCACACCAACAAAAGGATATAAAAGTCACTGCAAATCCTAACTTGGGAATTGGACATTCTAGTAGGTGACTAATATCTTCTTATGGTCAATCATTTACATTGTCAAACCAGGGAACGTATACTTGAAATGGAGCGGCACTGTATGTGCACTAAGAACTAGTTTCAGTCATGATTTACTAGAAATAAATGTGTGAAAGGAATTCTACTTATGTTACAGGAATGTAACGTAAAGCTTTCTTAACTTAAGCATAACTTAATCAAAGCAGACATCATGATAACTGATACTAAGAAACAAACTATGAACTGGCCTTATGCTGTAGGAGCAAACACATGGATGGATTCCCAATGCTCTAGGAACAATATAAGATTGAGTTTGCACTAAAACTTTCCAGAATGAAATCTAACTTATGATCAATAGGAAATAAACAACTAATTGACTAACTATAGATACTTACTAAGTGGGCCCCCTTAGCAAGCATCAACTAGTTATGCAAGAATTGAACTCAGAACTTCAACTTTTATTCATAACTCAGAATGATATACATTGTTCTAGTCATATGAAAACTAACACAAAACTCTATCTCTTATCATAATACTAACTCTTACATATTTTGCTTCTTATTATCATACTAACTTTTACATGCTATGCTTTTTCACTTGCACAAGAGGAACACTTATTTAAATTAGAAAAGAAACTAACTAACTAAAAGAGAAAGAAATGGACATAAATGTATCCTAAAATTGAGGAACAAACTTCTCATAAATGAAAGCATATCCGTTCAACACGATCCATAGAGAATTTAACATTCCACTCTTCCTAGATTAATGATCATTTAAGTTTCTTCCCAACGACCCGGTCAGAGATTCTTCGCTGGAACAACTTCCTCGATGTCGTATAGGAAATGGACTTTACCGTAGGGCCGAGATCTGCTGTACTTGACTTGTTCATGCTCCCTTCAACAACCTGCGATGCACACGACAACAAAAGAAAAATAAAGCATGCGTGGAAAACAACACAATACATTCATTAATCACATATTAAATCTATTTCATTATTCAAAAACCATATGCATTATACTATTCATTCGAAAGGTCAAACAGGGTAATTAATAAGACACATCGAGATGTTAGGCTATAGGAATATAGGAATGTATTGCTATAGGATACTACCCAATTTCAGATAAAAAGTCTTTAATCACATAGTTAAAACATCCATTAGCAATAAGAGTAAAGATATTAAAAATACATCATGATACTCAAATTATGAGCATATCCTGAGCTCATCAATGGTTGACTTGAAGGTATGCCATAATTGGTATGGGGGATTATGTTGACCTAATCATATGATTAAGGTTGTGGAAACATGTGATTAAAGGGGGCTAATGAAAGATTAGGGGCAAGTTGCAAGTTATGGAGGATGGGACATTAATCCTGATTAAATGTGTGCACATCCTAATCAAGGATTAATTAAACTAATCTAGATTAAAGGGAGATTATGGAGGATGGGACAAGGAGAGAGAAAAAATGAATTTAAAATTGATTTAAATTCAAAAGGACAAATGACTAAATTAAATAAATTGAAGCATTTAGTTAATTTAGAGATGAAGGGGCCAAAAGGTAAAGTATTTAATTGTTAAATTAAATACCTTAGGAACCTTAGGAATAGAAGAAATATTAATTCAATAAATCATTTAATTAATGTAGATGGGCGGTGCGAAATAGATGAATAACAGGGACAAATTTGACCATACGGGAGTGGTCAAATTCAGATGTCTACAATAGGAATTTTAGAGATTCTCATTATTGTTTCTTGTGGTTTGACTGAAAATATTTATTTCCTTTGAGACAAGTTCAAATATTTTGTGCCCCCTACATCAATGCAATTCTCTGTTTCAAGAACCATCCCCTATTTAGTATAGCTACTCAGTGGTTTTATAACCTCCCGATCCTTTACCTCACAATGTCCTTCTTTTCTTGATAATCAACAGAATAATGAGTGGCATCAACCATCATTGACTTTGAAAAAAAAATGTCGACCTCTTCAAATAAAAGATTGTCACAAACTTCAAATTCTTCAAAAAGAAAGAGAGGGTTTGAGTTGACTGACCACCTCACACCAATTTCACCTAGAGGATCTTTAACAATATTCTCAGTAACATATGTTTTTATCTTGGTGATATTCTAACATGAAGGTTTCATATTATGGGAGGAAAAGGTCACTAAGCTCCTGGTCCTCACTGTTTGACATTAAAGGAAGTGAATTATTTATAGGTTCTAGCGAGGAACTAGATTTGAAGATTGGATTACACTTTCCTTGTGGAGTATAATCTTCATCATCATTGAATGAATAGAACTCGTCTTCTGACTCTATTGTGGTAGTTAGACTATAGGCTTGGGCATGCCAATACTGACCTTTTTCCTTCACAAACTTTCTCTAGTCAGGAGAAGGTTGAACATAATCAAATATAGTCAAGTTAATTTGTTCAACATGTGGACAATGATTTTGGCACCCTAATGCTCTCTCACACTTCTAGGTTTTTTTCACCTAAAAGGAGAGAGATGGGCCAAAATGCTAATGTCTACACTCAATATTAATGTAAATAAGATGTAATATGTCTAATTATGATGTACTAATGCACTGATCTAAAAATAAAATGATTTAATGATGCTAAACCTAAGAAATGCAAAGTGTTAGAAAACACACTGTCATATATAGAAGGATGAAACAAATGCAATAAATGACAAAACAAAGATGCAAGAAAAACACTATGCATATAGAAAATGATGAAGAGTTGACAAGAGATTGTAGAGACCTATCAAATTCTAGAAATTTTGATTTTTAAGCCAACTGGGACACTTACTCCAAGTTGGGCGACTTAGTCCCAATTTTGGGAAAACTACTCAAAAACTCGTTTCATCCAAATGGGTATCCAAATCTACAAAAAATTCTGAAAACCAGGTTTAGTGGGACTAAGTCACCACTATTGGAGTGTTAGTCCACTTCTAAATTTCTAAAAATTCAAAAGTGGAAACGAAATCCCTCGGTTTGCACTATGGTTTCCCATAGGTGTCCGCTTCTGAAACTCTAATTTTTGGGTCTGAAAGTGACTTTTGTTGATGTTTTGACTTGGTCAACAAGGAGATGCCTTCAAAAAATTTGCAACTTAATCTTTAATGATCTTCAAACCCTCAAAGTGCCTAAATCTACAAACACACAAGAAGAGATGAAGAAATGTTTGATGTTAGGGCATGGGGGTTTTCCATGGTCAAACTCCTTTTCAAGTAATTAAACCAAAATGGAGAAATAAATTAATGAAGCATGAAAAAATGGAGTTAAATACTTTCCATGATGTTTGATCTTGAATTTATGCAACAATAGCTTAACAATCTGCCCTTGAATGTCTTAGAAAGCTATCTTGATGACTTGGAATGATGAAACCCTAGCTTGCTTGACTTGAGGATGAAGATAGATGATGAATGAATGATGAGTGATGTGAATTAGGTTTTTGAGACTTGATTTTATAGGAAATTCACCTTATTTTCCTATTAATTGGATCCCCAAGGCTGACATGAAGAAAGAATAAACTTAAATTCCAAAATTTCCCACTCAAACCCCAAAGATAGGCCAAATTGGACTAAGTTGCTAGGTTGGGCGACTTAGTCCCACTTGGTAGGGACTAAGTCATCCAAATGAGCGACTTGGTCCCACATGGGCTCTTTTTCTAGTTGAATTGTTGGGAAGTCAAGAAATCAGGCTTGTAGGTTGTTCTAGTCAGGTCTTTGATCAAATTAATCCTTGGGATGCACAATATGGGGCAATAGGGGCCTATTAATGATGATGCAAAGAGTATTTTGGGCTAGGGACAAAAATTTCAATGTGAAAGTGTGATTAAATACACTTTACAACACTAAAATGAGGCCCACTTAGACTAGAAAGGCACAACATCCAATGTGAATGTATAAATCACATTACAACACTAGATCAAAGTTAAATTTAGTTCACAAGCCTTCTAGATTGATGTGGAAATTGAATTAAATACATTTTTATAATGTTGAGTTAAGGGAAGATGGGTTCATTAAGTCTAGAAAAATGTGAAAGTCTTTTACAACATCTTTACAAGACATCGATAAATGCATTTGCAAGGGTCCAAGACCTAGTGTGGATGTGAAAAACACCTCACAACACCAACTCAAGGCCTCATTCAGTCCAATTTGTCATCAATTATTCCCATATCAAGCAAGGTATACACTTTTTGGTGACACATTAAGCCCCAAATTCAGTGAGAGGATGAACTTGCTTCAAACTCACGCTACAGTAGACATTTAAGAAGAGTCCAATTATACCAATGCAGATGACAGAGGATGAAAAAGATCAAAGGAGGTTGCACAAGCCCCAAGGATCCAAGATCCTATGTCAAACCAACATAAGCACAAGAGGACATACATAATGTGAATGAGTTGCAACAAGACAAGATACACGATCATACAATGGCAAGAACTAAAAGGAAATGAAAATGGGGTGGATCAAGCTTCGATCATTTTTCCCACAAGTTGGGGATTAGATCTAGGCTTTTTTTTTAAGAATAAGAATTGTATACTCACTATGGGGTGACATAACTCATGGTTGTGCACTGGGTGAAAAAGCCCAAGTATACTCACTATGTGGCCACGAAACTTCTGGTTATCCGCAAGGTGAGAAATCCCTAAAAGGTAAGACACATATGGCTGATATGTGCTCACAAACACACAAGTGGCTATGGGGAAAATTCATGCCTCGGAATGGGCTTCCCGCTCAACCATACCAAAGTTATACCTCCTAAAAACTTTAATAAGGTACCATAATGAAAATGATTTTCGAGGTCTATGAGGTAAGAAAAATTTTGTATGCTTGAAAATCATAGATATTGTAAATGCAAAATGGTGGAAGGAATGTTCAAAGGGATTTTTCTTAGTTCGTGCAAGGTCTCATCTTAGGGAACATTGTTCCTAATGTTTCCAAGAGAGGAAAAGTGCAATGGTTTCATCTTTTTTCCAAGAGAGGACAAGTGCAAGATCTCATCCTGGGGAACATTGTACCTAATGCTTCCAAGAGAGGAAATAGAAAGAAAAAGAAAATCACATAATGAAATGTGAGTGGTGATGTATGCCCCCACTTTAAAACGGTTTTTAACACCATCACTGTGAGAAATTTCTTTAAAGTAGAAGGAGACATGAGAGCTTACTCAAAAATCCCTATGCCAAGTCATATGTGTCCTATAAACTACGTCATGAAAAAGGTAGTATGTCACATGTGATCCAACTTAAGGCATGTCGTCCACATCCCAAGATTTCTCTTATATGTTCATGAAAGGTTAATGACTAGCCAAAAGAGACAACAATGAGTGACATATGAGGACAAGGCTACTTAAGCCCTTGCCTCCACTTAGTGTAGGACAAGGGTGAACCAAAGTGATTGATAAGATGCATGGTAGAGTGAAAATCAATATCAATTAGAGAAATTAGGTGCCCCCTTATAAGGAAAAGCACCAAACTCCTTAAGATGTTGGATTTTACTACTCAAGGCCTTGCATGCATTAGTAGCATGACTATGAACTTTATGATAGGAAAAAAATGAAGTCTTGTAAGAGAGTTTCTTTTGAGTTCTTGGAGGAAGGGAGATCAAGTGATCTTGAAGGATTCTCAAAAAAGATAGACTCCTTATCAATGGTAGAAGGTGTGCATGTATTATACGACATAGATATCTCTTGCTTAGATGTACAAGATGTCATGTCTACACAAGAATCTTTAGATTGTGAGGTTTTGGTCTCTCCTTTGTAGGAGGGTGTAAAATATAATGAATTCAAATCAATAGTGTCTTGTGAGATGGCATTGACATTAAGCAAGGATTTATTTGTTTCTTTGATTGCTTGTGGAAGAGAACAATCAAGACCACTAGTGTCTATTAGTTTAGAGTGTATGATGGTTAAAGTTTTCTTAGAAGGATGTTTTGTGATAGTATTGATGTTGAGGGAAGGCTTGATTACTTCTATCAAAGGACAATAACCAATACCGTGAGTTTTTTGTTGTGTGATAGGATCTATAGGGTTGCAGATACCTTGCTTGTTATCACCACATCCTTTTCCACTCTAGCCAAGTTGTTTCATAAGCTCATAGCCTTTGCCATAAATATTTTTCATTGCTTTTGAGTCGGGTGGTTTTTTGTCATTGTGTTCATCAATGGTTGTGTAATTTGTTATATTCTGGTCTAAAGTGGTTGAGGTGGATGTTTTCGAAGGATCATCCATGATTGGTGGTGTGAAGTCTAAGGAATCCCAATCATCGTTCAATAGATTTGTGACTTGTTCAATAGGTTGTTTGTCTTGTTTTTGGATGGGTTCTACTTGCATAGTTGTTGCTAATGTGTTTAAATGATTTGTGTTGTTTTTCTCAATGTTCAAACAACTATTGGGATCAAGGTCAACTTCAAGGATGTGCACTTTGTTGTTGTGGATGTATTTCATTTTTAAATGAAGAGTTGAAGGCACTACATTCATCTCATGAATCTATGGTCTTCCTAAAAGAATATTATATGAAAGATTATGAGGGATGACATGGATGAGTTTTTGCAATGTGGCCACTCCAACTATAATAGGCAAAGTGATCACATTGAGAAATTTTTTTTCTTCATTGCCAAATCCCTTAATAGATAAAGAATTAGGTTGAAATTGTGATCTATCCACATGAAGCCTATCCAAGATTTTTACGCTACACACATTAAGAGCGGAGCCATTTTCAACAAGGGTTCGCTTTATCCCTATTGTATTGTATTGAGAAATGATCATGAGAACTTCATTTTGTTTTTGCATGTCCAAAGGGGGGGTTCACTTTGGTGGAAAACAATTTTTTGGCATTTAATCCTTGAATGATGGCTGCAATGTCACATGGTTGTACATTAGAACGGATAGGAACTCATTGTAAGGCCATTTGAAGCATAGTGTGATAGGTAGCTGAATTTTGGAGTAAATCCCATAGCGATATCTTTGTCAAAGTGCTCTTAAGTTGTTCAACAAGATCATACTCCCTTAATTGAGGAGGAAGAGGAAAATTAGGCAATGGTAATGGTGTTGGGGTGGGTTGTTGTGGTCATAGATTGTTTCTAGTGTAGTGCGTGTGAGAAATGTAATCATGCCTAGGTGGGTAAAGGGTAAACTCAAGTTTAGGTGGAGGGGGAGGTGTATGTGATGGTGGGTAAAAAAAGACTTTAGGTTGTTGAGTTTGTGAAGGTGAGTAGAGAATTAGAGGGGGATTTAATGGACACTTGTGCATTCATAACCTCAACAGTCTTAGTCTAATGTATCTCTAATGAAGGGAAATCTAGAGTCACCCTTTTATATAAGGAAGACACATGATTATTTTTTTCATTTTCTTGCACCATGATATTCTCCCTAGGAGGATGGTTGTTAGGAGAACTACGAATCAAATGTCTTGACATTCATGGATTGGTCCTTATAAAATGACTTCATCGTAAGTAGGGAAATAATCAATGATTAAATGTTCGTTCTCGATAAAGGTTTTCTTGGTCAAGGGGGATAACTAAGATAGTCATGACCTTCATCAATTGTGTTGTCTAACATCAAAGTATCTTCTTCACAACTAGGAGAGATACTAGGAGAAGAGTGAATGTTAATATCATGATTACCTATGGTTGTGTTGTCTTGTTCATCAATGGTTTGTCACCTAAGAGAGGTAAGGGGAGAGAAACAACTAGGATTCTCAAAACTCTCATTAATTGACTCTTCTACCAAAATATCTTCATCACCAATAGGAGAGATATTAGGAGAAGAACAAATATGATTGTTAAGAATATCCAAGGTTGTAGTCTCTTTCACAAAAACACTCTCATAGGGAGAGGATAGGAAATATTTCTTAACATGTCTAAAGATGTAAGATATTAACATTGTTTGAGTGAAAATGAAAAGCACATGTAACTGTAGACACCTAAAACTGACCTAGGCCTGCAAGCTTCATTTTTACCACTTTCGTCCTAGCATAATTATGACATGTAATTATGACCTTGGTCCACATTCGACTATTAATTAAATAATTTATAATTGTTTAATTAATTCATGTCTTTGTATTCTTCATGATTATTAAATAAATAAATTTTATTTATTTATTAAATACGTCATTAATTGTCTAAGTCTTCCCTTAATTAAATAAATTTCTTAATTTATTTAATTACCCTCCGTCATTTATTTCTTCCTGATTATTAAATAAATAAGTTTTATTTATTTATTTAATATGTCACTAATTGTCTTAATTAAATGAATGAATGAATTAATTTAAATAATTAATCTTATCTGCTAAATTAAATAATTATATTTAATTATTTAATTGTCATTTTGATATTCCTCTCATTTTAAATAAATTAAATTATTTAAAATGTCATCACAATCTTAACTGACAGTCCATTTTGGTAAATAATCTGAAAAAGATTATTTATTATCTCATAAAATCCATAATTTGAATTAATTGGTAACTAATCTTCCAAAAATCAAGTAATCGGGCAGATTCTTGATTTTCAAAATCTGATCTTCAATTCAGTCTTTATCTTCTCAATTTTGAAAATCTTTATTTCTTTAATTAATTTGTCTCATTCATTCTTTGTCGTCGATCCAATTATCTGAGATATTATCTTGACCATTCGATTAATGATTTTTCCCTAATCCTAATTAGGGATTCTCAGATTAAATCTGGACCTCTCATTTTAGGTTCTCATCATCAATTAATCTCATCCGTCCATTCAAAATGACATTTTCTATAAAATGTCATTTTCCTCTCACTTTTCGATTACACACATACACGCTGACATTTTACATAGACACATTACATTTTAGGCATTTTGCACACTTAGATTTCATAGCAATTTCAACACTTATTATCTTTATTTGATCAAATATTAGCATATTTAGGCATTATCAATCATGGTCATAGGCATAGTCATTAGGCATATTTAAACTCCTTCAAAGCTTGGTGTAGGACTTAGACATTTGCAGATTGCTCGCACGACGAATCTGAGGGCCACATCATCCAACAAGCAAGAAGGTATTACAAAAGTGAATCATGGAGGTATCAGCGATCGGGTATAATCGTTCTGTGTTCTACTTCCTTTGTGTTTTGTAAGATCTTTGGGTTTCATTGTCATTTATTGATTTTGTGCTAACAACTTGAATCGAACCTAAAAGAAATCCCTTGATTACAGTAACCATTTCATGTAATGTTGCAGCAATATAAACAATGTATATCCAAAGATGCAAAACATTTTTATCCAATATAGGCAAAGTTTTAAGAATGCAAACAATGTATATGGAAGAATGTAAAGCACTTTTATCAAACTTATGTAAATTTTTATGAATAGAAACATTGTGTATGAAAAAGTGAAAAATATTTTTATCCATGTTATGCAAAACTTTATAAATGTAAGCATTTTTTCAGATCTAAGGATGCTTGTAATTAAAATTATTTCAAAAATGAGTACCCTAAATTGATGTTTTTCAGCTAGATGCGTAAAAAAAATGTTCTCAAAACTTTCTATAATTATAGTATATGATACTAGGAGGCTTAGGAAGCATATAAATGAGGTTTCTGATGCTATAACAAATAGTGAAAAATCTAGACTGGGACTAAGTCGCCCAAAGTGAAGGATTAGTGCTAGTTAGGGTTTTTTTTTCAGAATTTCTAGAAATTTTCAATGGATTTTGATGTTTTAGATGTGGTATGATGTAGAACTAAGATGAAAATGAAAAATTCCAAAAAAATTAATGATTTTAGATGTCAAAAATGCAACCTAAATGCACTTTTTATGAATGCAAAACTTGAAACCTAGCATGCAAATTCATGCAGATCCTAATGTGAGGTCAATGCTAGCTAGGTCTATAACAAAGGACTCCAAATAAGAAATTAAAAGTATTCAAAATTTGTGTTCACCAAAATGTGGACAATGATTGTGGCACCCTAATGCTCTCTCACACTTTTAGGTTTTTACACCTAAAAGGAGAAAGATGGGCCAAAATGGTAATTTCTACACTCAATATTAATGTAAATGAGATGTAATATGTCTAATTATGATGTACTAATGCACTGATATGAAAATAAAATTATTTAATGATGCTAAACATAAGAAATGCAAAGTGTTGGAAAACACACTATGATATGCAGAAGGATGAAACAAATGCAATAAATGACAAAATAAAGATGCAAAGAAACTATGCACATCAAAACTGATGAAGAGATGATTGGGGATTGTAGAGACCTCTAAAATTTTAGAAATTTTGATTTTTAAGCAACCTGGGACACTTATGCCAGGCTAGATGACTTAGTCCTAGTTTCAGGAAAACTACTCATAAACCCACTTCATCCAAATGGGTATCCAAATCTGTAAAAACCTTCAAAAAAAGGTTCAGTGGGACTAAGTTACCACTATTGGTGACTTAGTCCATTTTTGAATATCTAAAAATTTGAAAGTGGAAATGGAAGCCCTTGGTCAGTTTGGTTTCCCAAAGATGTCTACTTCTGAAACTCTGATTTTCAGGTCTGAAAGTGACTTTTTGTTGATGTTTTGACTTGGTCAACAAGGAGATGCCTTCAACAACTTTACAACTTAATCTTTAATGATCTTCAAACCCTCAAAGTTCCTAAATCTGCAAACACACAAGAAGAGAAGAAGAAATGTTGGATGTTAAGGCATGGGGGTTTGCCATGGTCAAACCCCTTTGTAGGTAATTAAACCAAAATGGAGAAATAATGTAATGAATAATGAAACAATGGATTTAGATACTTTCCATGATGTTTGATCTTGAATTTCTGCAACAATAGTTAAAAAATATGCCCTTGAATGTCTTAGGAAGCTATCTTGATGACTTGGAATGATGAAACCCTAGCTTGCTTGACTTGAGGGAGAAGATATATGATGAATGAATGATGAGAGATGTGAACTAGGGTTTTGAGACTTTATTTTATAGGAAATTCACCTTATTTTCCTGTTAATTGGATCCCCAAGGCTGACATGAAGAAATAATAAACTTAAATTCCAAAATTTCTCGCTCAAACCCTAAAGATAGGCCAAATTGGACTAAGTCACCAGGTTGGGCAATGTAGTCCCACCTGGTAGGGACTAAGTCACCCAAATGGGTGAATTGGTCCCATAGGGGCTCTTTTGCTAGCTGGATTGTTGGGAAGTCAAGAAAACAGGGTTCTAGGTTGTTTTAGTTAGGTCTTTGATCAATTTAAGCCTTGGGATGCATGATATGTTGCAATAGGGACATATTAATGATGATGAAAAGAGTAGTTAGGGTTAGGGACACATATTTGAATGTGAAAGTGTGATTAAATACACTTTACAACACTTAGATGAGGTTCGCTTAGCCTAGAAAGGCACAACATCCAATGTGAATGTGTAAATCACATTACAACTCTAGATCAAAGTTAAATTTAGTTCACAAGCCTTCTTGATTGATGTGGAAATGTAATTAAATACATTTTTATAATGTTGAATTAAGGAAAGATGGGTTCAATAAGTCTAGAAAAGTGTGAAAGTCTTTTACAACATCTTTACAAGATATCGATAAATGCATTTGAAAGTGTCCAAGACCTAGTGTGGATGTGAAAAAAACCTCACAACACCAACTCAAGGCCTCATTAAGTACAATTTGTCATCAATTATTCCCATATCAAGCAAGGTATACACTTTTTGGCGACACATTAAACCGCCACTTTAGTGAGAGGATGAACTTGCTTCAAACTCAAAATAAAGTAGACATTTAAGAAGAGTCCAATCATACCAATGCAGATGACAAAGGATGACAAAGATCAGAGGAGGTTGTGCAAGCCCCAAGGATCCAAGATCCTAAGTGAAACCAACATAAGCACAAGAGGACATACAGAAGGTGAATGAGTTGCAGCAAGACGAGATACATGATCATACAATGGAAAGAACTAAAAGGAAATGAAAATGGGGTGGATCAAGCTTTGATCTTTTGTCCAACACGTTGTGGATTAGATCTATGCCCTTTTTTAGAAAAAGAGATATATACTTGATCTGGGGTGGCGAAACTCATGGTTGTCCACTGGGTGAAAAATCCCAAGTATACTCACTTTGGGGCCACAAAACTTCTAGTTATCCATGAGGTGAGAAAGTCCTAAAAGGTGAGACACATATGGCCAATATGTGCTCAAAAACACACAAGTGGCTATGGGGAAAATTCATGCCTCATAATGGGCTTCCCGCTTAACCATACCAAAGTTATACCTCTTGAAATCTTTAATAAGGTGCCACAATGAAAGTGATTTTCAAGGTCTATGAGGTAAGCAAAACTTTGAATGCTTGACACTCACAAACATTGTAAATGCAAAATGGTGTAAGGAATGTTCAAAGGGATTTTTCTTAGTTCGTGCAAGGTCTCATCTTAGGGAACATTGTTCCTAATGTTTCCAAGAGAGGAAAAGTGTAATGGTCTCATCTTGTTTCCAAGAGAGGACAAGTGCAAGATCTCATCCTAGTGAACATTGTACCTAATGTTTCCAAGAGAGGAAATCACAACAAAAAGAAAATCACAAAATGAAATGTGAGTCGTGATGTATGCCCCCACTTTAAAGTGGTTTCTAACACCATTACTGTGAGAAATTTCTTTAAAGTAGAAGGATACATGAGAGTGTACTTGGAAAGCCCTATGCCAAGTCAGATGTGTCCTATAAACTACCTCATGAAAAAGGTAGTATGTCACATGTGATCCAACTTAAGGCATGTTGTCCACATCCCAAGCTTGCTCTTATATGTTCATGAAAGGTTAATGACTAGCCAAAAGAGTCAATGACGGGTGACATACAAGGAGAAGGCTAATTAGCCCCTTGCCCCAAATTATTGTAGGACAATGGTGATCCGAAGTGATTGGTAAGATGCATGGTAGAGTGAAAATCAATATCAATTAGAGAAATTAGGTGCCCTGTTATAAGGAAAAGCACCAAACTCCTTAAGATGTCAGATTTTACTACTCAAGGCCTAACATGCATTAGTAGCATGACCGTGAACTTTGTGATAGGCACAAAATGAAGTCTTGTAAGAGAGTTTCTTTTGAGTTCTTGGAGGAAGGGAGATCAAGTGATCTTGGAGGAGTCTCGACAAGATAGCCTCCTTATCAATGGTAGAAGGTGTACATGTATTATGCGACAATGATATCTCTTGCTTAGATGTACAAGATGTCATGTCCACACAAGACTCTTTAGATTGTGAGGTTTTGGTCTCTCCTTTTTAGGAGGGTGTAAAATCTAATGAATTAAAATCATTTGTTTCTTGCAAGATGAAATTGACATTAAGTGAGGATTTATTTGTTTGTTTGATTGCTTGTGGAAGAGAACAATCAAGACCATTAGTGTCTATCAATTTAGGGTGTATGATGGTTAAATTTTTCTTAGAAGGATGTTTTGTGATAGTATTGATGCTGAGGGAAGGCTTGATTACTTCTATCAAAGGATAATAACCAATAATGTGAGTTGTTTGTTGTGTCATAGGATCTATAGGGTTGTGGATACCTTGTTTGTGATCACCACATCTGTTTCCACTCTAGCCAAGTTGTTTCATAAGCTCATATCCTTTTCCATAAAGTCATTTCTTTTGAATTGTGTGGTTGTTCGTCATTGTGTTGATCAAAGGTTGTGTAATTTGTTATGTTTTGTTCTAAAGTTGTTGAGGTGGATGCTTTCAAAGGATCATCCATGAGTGGTCATTTGAAGTCTAAGGAATCCAAATCATCATTCAATATCTTTGTGACTTGTTCAATATGTTGTTTTTCTTGTTGTTGGATGGGTTCTACTTGCATAGTAGTTTTTGGTAATGTGTTGAAATGATTAGCATTGGTTTTCTCAATGTTCAAACAACTATTGGGATCAGGGTCAGCTTCAATGATGTGCACTTTTTTTTTGTGAATGTATTTCATTTTTAGATGAAGAGTTGAAGGCATTGAATTCATCTCATGAATCCATGGTAATCCTAAAAGAAGATTATATGAATGATTATGAGGCATGACATGGATGGGTGTTTGCAATGTGGCACTCCAATTGTAATAGGAAAAGTTATCACAACGAGTGGTTTCTTTTCTTCATTATCAAAGCCCTTAATAGATAAAGAATCAAGTTGAATTTGTGATCTACCCACATGGAGCCTATCCAAGAGTTTTACGCTACACACATTAAGAGCAAAGCCATTGTCAACAAGGGTTCACTTTATGCCTATTGTATTGTATTAAGTAATGATCATGAAAGCCTCATTTTGTTTTTGCACGTCCAAAGGGGGGAGTTCACTTTGGTGGAAAAAAATTAGCGTTTAATCCTTGGATGATTGTTGAGCTATATCATGTGGTTGCATATTAGAAGGTATGGGAACTTGTTGTAAGGTTGTTTGAAGCATAGTGTGATAGGTAGCTGAGTTTTGGAGTAAATACCATAGGGATATCTTTGTGGAAGTGTTCTTAAGTTGTTCAACAAGATCATACTCCCTTAATCGATGAGGAGAAAAAATAGGCAACTATAATGGTGTTGGGGTGGGTTGTTGTGATCGCAGATTGTTTCTAGTGTAGTGTGTGTGAGCAACGTAATCATGCCTAGGTGGGTAAAGGGTAAACTCGAGTTTAGGTGGAGGGGGAGGTGTATGTGATGGTGGGTAAAGGATGAGTTTGGGTTGCTCTTGAATTTGTGAAGGTGAGTAGAGAATTAGAGGATTCTTAGGATGTTCGACGGTGTATGTATGGGATCCATTGAGCGAGGGGGATTTAATGGACACTTGAGCATTCATAACCTCAACAGTCTTAGTTTGATGTATCTCTAATAAAGGGAAATATAGAATAACCCTTTTATCTAAGGAAGACTCATTATTATTGTTTTCATTTTCTTGCACCATGATATTCTACCTAGGAGGATGGTTGTTAGGAGAACTACGAATCAAATGTTCTTGACATTCATGGACTGGCCCTTGTAAAATGACTTCTTCGCACGTAGGGGAATGATCAATGATTAAATTTTCATTCTCGATAAAGGTTTGCATAGGTCAAGGGGGACAACTAAGATGGTCATGACCTTCATCAATTGTGTTGTCTAGCATCAAAGTATCTTCTTCACAACTAGCAGAGATACTAGGATAAGAACGAATGTTATTATCATGATTACCTATGGCTGTGTTGTCTTGTTCATCAATGGTTTGTCCACTAAGAGAGGTAAGGGGAGAGAAACAACTAGGATTCACAAAACTCTCATTAATTGATTCTTCTACCAAAATATCTTCATCACCAATAGGAGAGATATTAGGAGAAGAACAAATATGATCGTTAGGAATATCCAAGGTTGTAGTCTCTTTCACAAAAACATTCTCATAGGGAGAGGATAGGAAATGTTTCTTAACATGTCTAAAGATGTAAGATATTAAAATTTTTTGAATGAAAATGAAAAACACATGTAACCATTTCATGTAATGTGGTAGCAATATAAACAATGTATATCCAAAGATGCAAAACATTTTTATCCAATATAGACAAAGTTTTAAGAATGCAAACAATGTATATGCAATAATGTAAAGCATTTTTATCATACTTATGCAAATTTTTATGAATAGAAACATTGTGTATGCAAAAGTGAAAAGTTCTTTTATCCATGTTATGCAAAACTTTAGAAATGTAAGCATTTTTTTAGATCTAACGATGCTTGTAATTGAAATTATTTCAAAAATGACTACCCTAAATTGATGTTTTTGAACTAGATGCATAAAAAAAAAGTTCCCAAAACTTTCCAGAATTATAGTATATGATACTAGGAGGCTTAGGAAGCATAAAAATGAGGCTTTTGATCTTGTAATAGACAGTGAAAAATTTGGACTGGGACTAAATTGCCCAAAGTGGCAAATTAGTGCTAGTTAGGGTTTTTTTCAAATTTTCCAAAAAATTTCAATGTATTTTGATGTCTTAGATGTGGTATGATGTGGACCGAAGATGAAAATGCAAATTTTCAATAAAAATTAATGATTTTAGATGTCAAAAATGCAACCTAAATGTACTTTTTATGAATAGAAAACTTGAAACCTAGCATGCAAATCCATGCAGATCCTAATGCAAGGTTAGTGCTAGCTAGATGTATGGCGAAGAAATCCAAATCAGAAATTAAAAGTATTCAAAATTTGGGTTCACCAAAATGTGGACAATGATTTTGGCACCCTAATGCTCTCTCACACAAGTTCTAGGTTTTTTTCACCTAAAAGGAGAGAGATGGGCCAAAATGCTAATGTCTACATTCAAGATTAATGTAAATGAGATGTAATATGTCTAATTATGATGTAATAATGCACTGATATGAAAATAAAATGATTAATGATGCTAAACCTAAGAAATGCAAAGTGTTGGAAAACACACTATGATATGCAGAAGGATGAAACAAATGCAATAAATGACAAAATAAAGATGCCAGATAGAAACTATGCACCTGGAAACTGATGAAGAGTTGATTGGGGATTTTAGAGACCTCTGAAATTCTAGAAATTTTTATTTTTAAGAAAATTGGGATAAATACACCAGGTTGGGTGACTTAGTCCTAGTTTCGGGAAAACTACTTAGAAACCCGTTTCATCCAAATGGGTATCCAAATCTGCAAAACCCTCCAAAAAATATATTTAGTGGGACTAAGTCATCACTATTGGCAACTTAGTCCATTTTTGAATATATAAAAATTTGAAAGTGGAAACATAAACCCTCGCTCTGTTCAGTTTCCCACAGGTGTCCACTTTTGAAACTCTATTTTTTGGGTTTGAAAGTGACTTTTTGTTGATGTTTTGACTTGGTCAACAAGGAGATTCCTTCAAAAAATTTGCAACTTAATATTTAATGATCTTCAAACCCTCAAAGTGCCTAAATTTGCAAACACACAAGAAGAGAAGAAGAAATGTTGGATGTTAGGGCATGGGGGTTTGCCATGGTCAAACCTCTTTGTAGGTAATTAAACCAAAATGGAGAAATAATGTGATGAAGTATGAAACAATGGAGTTAGATAGTTTCCATGATGTTTGATCTTGAATTTTTGCAACAATAGTTGAAGATTTTTCCCTTGAATGTCTTAAGAAGCTATCTTGATGACTTGGACTGATGAAACCCTAGCTTGCTTGACTTGAGGGAGAAGATAGATGATGAATGAATGATGAGAGATGTGAAATAGGGTTTTGAGACTTGATTTTATAGGAAATTCACCTTATTTTCCCATTAATTGGATCCCCAAGGCCGACATGAAGAAAGAATAAACTTAAATTCCAAAATTTCCCTCTCAAACCCCAAAAATAGGCCAAATTGGACTAAGTCACCAAGCTAGGCAACATAGTCCCACCTGGCAGGGACTAAGTCACCCAGATGGGTGACTTGGTCCCATAGGGACTCTTTTGTCAGCTGGGTTGTGGGGAAGTCAAGAAATCAGGGTTCTAGGTTGTTTTAGTCAGGTCTTTGATCAATTTAAGCCTTGGGATGCACAATATGTTACAATAAGGGACTATTAATGATGATGTAAAGAGTAGTTAGGGCCAGGGACACAAATTTTGATGTGAAAGTGTGATTAAATACACTTTACAACACTAAAATGAGGTCCACTTTGACTAGAAAGGCACAACATCCAATGTGAATGTGTAAATTGCATTACAACACTAGATCAAAGTTAAATTTAGTTCACAAGCCTTCTAGATTGATGTGGAAACACAATTAAATACATTTTTTATAATGTTGAATCAAGGGAAGATGGGTTCATTAAGTCTAGAAAAGCGTAAAAGTATTTTAAAAAAAGTACATCTTTATAGGACATCGATAAATGTGTTTGCAAGGGTCCAAGACCTAGTGTGGATGTGAAAAACACCAAATTGAGGCCTCATTATGCTCAATTTGTCATCAATTATTCCCATATCAAGCAAGGTATACACTTTTTGGTGACACATTAAGCCCCCACTTTAGTGATAGGATGAACTTGCTTCAAATTCACACTAAAGAAGACATTCAAGAGGAGTCCAATCGTACCAATGCAGATGAAAAAGGATGAAAAAGATTAAAGGAGGTTGTGCAAGCCACTAGGATCCAAGATCCTAAGTCAAACCAACATAAATGAAAGAGGACATACACAAGGTGAATGATTTGCAGCAAGATAAGATACATGATCATACAATGGCAAGAACTAAAAGGAAATGAAAATGGGGTGGATCAAGCTTCGATTGTTTGTCAAAAAAGTTGTTGATTAGATCTATGATTTTTTTTTCAGAAAAAGAGATGTATAGTCACTCTAGGGTGATGAAACTCATGGCTTTCTATTGGGTGAGAAAGCCTAAGTATACTCACTCTAAGGCCATGGAACTTCTAGTTGTACTCGGGGTGAGAAAGCCCTAAAGGGTGAGACACATATGGATGATATGTGCTCACAAACACATAGGTGGCTATGGGGAAAAGTCATGCATCAGAATGGGCTTCCCGCTTAACCATACCAAAGTTATACCTCCTAACAACTTTAATAAGGTGCCACAATGAAAAATATTTTTGAGGTCTATGAGGTACGAAAAACTTTGTATGCTTGACACTCATAGACATTGTAAATGCAAAATGGTGTAAGGAATGTTCAAAGGGATTTTTCTTAGTTCTCGCAAGGTCTCATCTTAGGGAACATTGTTCCTAATGTTTCCAAGAGAGGAAAAGTGCAATGGTCTGATCTTGTTTCTGGGAGATGATAAGTGCAAGATCTCATCTTGGGGAACATTGTACCTAATGTTTCCAAGAGAGGAAATTGCAAGAAAAAGAAAATCACACAATGAAATGTGAGTGGTGATGTATGCCCCCACTTTAAAGTGGTTTATAACACCATTACTGTGAGAAATTTCTTTAAAGTAGAAGGAGACATGAGATCTTACTCAGAAAGCCCTATGCCAAGTCATATGTCTCCTATAAACTATGTCTTGAAAAAGGTAGCATGTCACATGCAAGCCAACTTAAGGCATGGACCATCCACATCCCAAGCTTGCTCTTATATGTCACTTGAGCTCTTGGAGGAAGGGAGATCAAGTGATCTTGGAGGATTCTTGATGAGATAGCCTATTGATCAATGGTATAAGTCATGCCTGTATTATGTGACATAGATATCTCTTTCATAGATGTACAAGATGTCTTGTCTACACAAGACTCTTTAGATTGTGAGGTTTTGGTCTCTCCTTTGTAGGAGGGTGTAAAATCTAACGAATTTAAATCATTAGTGTCTTGCGAGATGGCATTGACATTAAGAAAGGATGTATTTGTTTGTTTGTTTGCTTGTGGAGGAGAAAAATCAAGACCACTAGTGTCTATCAGTTCAGGTGTATGATGGTTAAAGTTGTCTTAGAAGGATGTTTTGTGAAAGTATTGATGTTGAGGGAAATCTTGATTACTTCTATCAAAGGACAATAACCAAATTGTGAGTTGTTTGTTGTGTGATAGAATCTATAGGGTTGCAAATACCTTGTTTGTTAGCACCACATCGTTTTCCACTATAGCCAATTTGTTCATAAGCTCATAGCCTTTTCCATAAAGTTTTTTCATTGCTTTTGAATCAAGTGGCTATTCGTCCTTGTGTTCATCAAAGGTTGTGTAATTTGTTATGTTTTGGTCTAAAGTGGTTGAGGTGGATACTTTCAAAGGATCATCCAGGAGTGGTGGTGTGAAGTCTAAGGAACCAAAATCATCGTTCAATAGCTTCGTGACTTGTTCAATATATTGTTGATTGTCTTGTTGTTGGATGGGTTCTACTTGTGTAGTTGGTGTTAATGTGTTTAAATTATTCATGTGTTTTTTCTCAATGTTCAAAGAACTATTGGGATTAGGGTCAGCTTAAAGGATTTGCACTTTGTTGTTGGGGATGTATTTCATTTTTTGATGAAGAGTTGAAGGCACTACATTCATCTCATGAAACCATGGTCATCCTAAAATAAGATTATATGAAAGATTATGAGGCATGACATGGATCGGTATTTGCAATGTGGCCACTCCAACTATAATAAGAAAATTGATCACACTAAGCAGTTTCTTTTCTTCATTATCAAATCCCTTAATAGATAAAGAATCAAGTTGAATTTTTGATCTATCCACATGAATCCTATCCAGAAGTTTTATACTACACACATTAAGAGTAGAGCCATTGTCAACAAGGGTTCGCTTTATCCCTATTGTATTGTATTGATAAATGATCATCAAATCTTCATTTTGTTTTTGCATGTCCAAAGGGGGGAGTTCACTTTGGTGGAAAACAATTTCAACATTTAATCCATGAATGATGGATGCTATGTCATGTGGTTGTGCATTAGAAGGAATAGGAACTTGTTGTAAGGTTGTTTGAAGTATAGTTTGATAGGTAGGTGAATATTGGAGTAAATCCCATAGGGATATCTTTGTGGAAGTGCTCTTAAGTTGTTCAACAAGATCATACTCCTTTAATCAAGGAGAAGGAGGAAAATTAGGCAACAGTAATGGTGTTGGGGTGGGTTGTTGTGGTCGTCGATTGTTTCTAGTGTAGTGTGTGTGAGCAACATCATCATGCCTAGGTGGGTAAATGGTGAACTTGAGTTTAGGTGGAGGTGGAGGTGTATGTGATGGTGGGTAAAGGATGAGTTTAGGTTGTTGCTGAGTTTGTGAAGGTGGGTAGAGAATTAGAGGCTTCTTAGGATGTTTGATGGTGTATGTATGAGGTCCATTGAGTGAGGGGGTTTTAATGGACACTTGTGCATTCATAACCTCAGCAGTCTTAGTTTGTTGTATCTCTAATGAAGGGAAATCAAGAGTCACCCTTTTATCTAAGAAAGACACATTATTATTGTTTTCATTTTCTTGCATCAAGATATTCTCCCTAGGAGGATGGTTGTTAGGAGAAGTGTGAATCAAATGTTCTTGACATTCATGGATTGGTCCTTATAAAATGACTTCATTGCAAGTAGGGTAATGATCAATGATTAAATGTTTGTGCTTGATAAATATTTGCATAGGTGAAGGGGGCCAACTAAGATAGTCATGACCTACATCAATTGTGTTGTCTAACATCAAAGTATCTTCTTCACAACTAGGATAGATACCAGGAGAAGAACGAATGTTATTATCATGATTACCTATGGTTGTGTTGTCTTGTTGAACAATGGTTTGTCCAATAAGAGAGGTAAGGGGAGAGAAACAACTAGGATTCTCAAAACTCTCATTAATTGATTCTTCTACCAAAATATCTTCATCGCCAATAGGAGAGATATTAGGTGAAGAATAAATATGATCGTTAGGAATATCCAAAGGTGTAGTCTCTTTCACAAAAAAAGTCTCATAGGGAGACGATAGGAAATGTTTCTTAACATGTCTAAAGATGTAATATATTAACATTGTTTGAGTGAAAATGAAAAGTCATAAAATCATTTCATGCAATGTTGCATCAATATAAACAATGTATATCCAAAGATGCAAAACATTTTTATCCAATATAGGAAATTTTTTAAGAATGCAAACAATGTATATACAAGAATGAAAAGCACTTTTATCAGACTTATGCAAATTTTTATGAATAGAAACATTGTGTATGCAGAATTGAAAAGTAATTTTATCCATGCTATGCAAAAATTAAAAAATGTAAGCATTTTTTCAGATCTAAGGATGCTTGTAATTGAAATTATTTCAAAAATGACTACCCTAAATTGATGTTTTTGAGCTAGATACATAAAAAAATGTTCCCAAAACTTTCTATACTTATAGTATATGATAATAGGAGGCTTAGGAAGCATATAAATGAGGTTTCTGATGCTATAACAGACAGTGAAAAATCTAGACTGGGACAAAGTCGCTCAGAGTGGCAGATTTGTCCGAGTTAGGGTATTTTTCAAAAATTCCAAAAAAATTCAATAGATTTTGATGTTTTATATGTGGTATGATGAAAACCTAAGATGAAAATGAAAATTTGTAGAAAATTTTAATGATTTTAGATGTCAAAAATACAACCTAAATGCACTTTTTATGAATTCAAAACTTGAAACCTAGCATGCAAATCCATGCAGATCCTAATGCAAGGTCAATGCTAGCTAGATATATGATGAAGGACTCCAAATTAGAAGTTAAAAGTATTCAAAATTCGGGTTCACCAAAATGTGGACAATGATTTTGTCACCCTAATGCTCCTCACACTTCTAGGTTTTTTTCACCTAAAAGGAGAGAGATGGGCCAAAATGCTAATGTCTACACTCAAGATTAATGTAAATGAGATTTAATATGTCTAATTATGATGTAATAATGCACTGATTTGAAAATAAAATGATTTAATGATGCTAAACCTAAGAAATGCAAAGTGTTGGAAAACACACCGTGATATGCAGAAGGATGAAACAAATGCAATAAATGACAAAATAAAGATGAAAGACAAAAACTATGCACTTGAAAACTGATGAAGAGATGACTGGGAATTGCAGAGACCTCTGAAATTCTATAAATTTTGATTTTTAATCCAACTAGGACACTTACGCCAGGCTGGGCGACTTAGTCCCAATTTCGAGAAAATTACTCAAAAACCTGTTTCATCCAAATGGGTATTCAAATCTACAAAAACCTCATAAAAATAGGTTTATTGGGACTAATTTACCACTATTGGAAACTTAGTCCACTTTTGAATGTCTAAAAATTTGAAAGTGGAAACGAAAGCCCTTGGTTTGCACTTCGGTTTCCCACATGTTTTTGCTTCTAAAAATATGATTTTTGGGCCTGAAGGTGACTTTTTGTTGATTTTTTGACTTCTTCAACAAGGAGATGCCTTTAAAAACTTTTCAATTTATTATTTAATTATCTTCAAGCCCTCAAAGTGCCTAAATCTACAAACACACAAGAAGAGAAGAAGAAATGTTGGATGTTAGGGAATGGCGGTTTTCCTTTGTCAAACCCCTTTGTAGGTAATTAAACCAAAATGGAGAAATAATGTAATGAAGTATGAAACAATGGAGTTAGATACTTTGCATGATGTTTGATCTTGAATTTTTGCAACAATAGTTGAAGAATCTTCCCTTGAATGTCTTAGGAAGCTATCTTAATGTCTTGGAATGATGAAACCCTAGCTTGCTTGACTTGAGGGAGAAGATAGATGATGAATGAATGATGAGAGATCTTAAATAGGGTTTTGAGACTTTATTTTTATAGGAAATTCACCTTATTTTCCTGTTAATTAGATCCCTAAGGTTGACATGAAGAAAGAATAAACTTAAATTCAAAAATTTCCTACTCAAACCCCAAAAATAGGCCAAATTGGACTAATTCGCCGGGTTGGGTGACTTAGTCCCACCTGGTAGGGACAAAGTTTCCCAGATGGGAAACTTGGTCCCATAGGGGCTATTTTGCCCGCTAGATTGTTGGGAAGTCAAGAAATCAGGGTTCTAGGTTGTTCTATTTAGACCTTCTTTGACCAAATTAAACCTTGGGATGCACAATATGGGGCAATAGGGGCCTATTAATGATTATGTAAAGAGTAGTTATGGATAGGGACATAAATTTCAATGGGAATGTGTGATTAAATACTCTTTACAACACTAAAATGAGGTCCACTTAGCCTAGAAAGGTACAACATCCAATGTGAATGTGTAAATCACATTACAACACTAAATCAAAGTTAAATTTAGTTCACAAGCCTTCTAGATTGATGTGGAAATGCAATTAAATAAATTTTTATAATTTTGAATTAAGGGAAGATGGGTTCATTAAGTCTAGGAAAGCGTGAAAGTCTTTTACAACACTTTACAACATTTTTACAAGACATTGATAAATGCGTTTGCAAGGGTCCAAGACCTAGTGTGGATGTGAAAAATACCTCACAACACCAACTCAAGGCCTCATTTATTCCAATTTGTCATCAATTATTCCCATATCAAGCAATTATACACTTTTTGGTGACACAAAATGATAGGATGGGAAGTATTGATAATTGTTTGAAAACTAGAGGAGGAAGGGGCGGGTGGTGGATGATGATCGATAGGTAGAGCAACTTGTTCACATTTCCACTTACCCACCACAATCAATTCATTTTCAATATTCATCACCTCAGTTTGAGCTTTTTCAATTCCAATGACCTTATCTCTTTTAAGCATGACATGAATATCAAGAATAAGGGAAGAAATAAAAACATGAAACTAAATCACCTGGCTTGATTTTTCTAGTGAAGGAATTTGCTGGAGAGATCGGTTAACTAGTAAATGAAATCCTTCATAAATTTATGACCTTCCTTCATAATCTTGAATAAACTTCTAAGTAGTGCAACTACATCAATACGGACCTAGAAATGCTTGAGGAATTATTTGTGTAGGAAATCCCATCTTGTTATGCAACCTTTGTCTAGCCCTCTGAACCACTCAACAACTTTCTCGACCAGATTGTCAATGGAAACATCTTCATTTTGGATGCCTAGGATTGCACTCACTATGGTCATGGATAGGATGTGTTCTTTAGGATCCTAAATGCCATTTCCAGAGAACTTTGGAAACCTTTTCCTTGAGCCATTTGGTAGATCATTACACTGAGATTTTTGAAGTGAGCAACCAAGATCTTCAATCTGCAACACCAAATAACCTCCACAAGAGATAGATAGAAGCAACAATGGAAGATTCTATTCCACCAAACATGAATTGCAATATGATACAATGATCAATATGCTATGAAATGGAATACAATGCAAAATATTATAAAGATTCCTTGCTTATAAAGGAAAGGATGAGAGATAGGATAAGACAAGATCATGAAAAGTGTCTTAATCCTATCATATGAGACATTTAACTCATAACTACCTAGGAAAGTGTAAAGTCTAGATAAGAAAACTAATATCCTAAGTAAACTTAACATGTGAATTAAGTACCCTATGTCCCTAGTAAAGGAATTAACTAGGTACAAGACTTATTCACACCAACACCCCCCTTAAGTGCAACTTAGGGAGGAACAAACCAATGCAAATATGCAAAAGATGGGTCCTAACAACAAGGCCTAATGAGGTACCCGTGTACAGAACAAAAAATATATCACAAGCAAATAAAAGAAGAAAAACCCAATGGGAGAAAACTCATCTCCAAAAGAGATAAAAAGCTAAGAAAACTGAAGAAGGAAGAAGGAATCAAGACCCCCCAAGGAAAACTTCCTTCACCCGAAGCATGGATCACAACTGAAGATAATGAGGTGATGCCAAAGGTTTAGTGAAGATGTCTACAACCTACTGGTTTGTAGGAAAATACTTGAATCTAAGAACAACATTCTGGATGAGCTACCTGATGAAGTGAATGCATATCTCAATATGCTTAGTACGTTGATGCTCCACTAGGTTGTGTGAAATATGAATGGCACTCTATTTGTCACACCAAAGAGTAGTGGGCTAAGTGGAAGGGAATCCAAACTCAGTCATCAAGTGACGAAGCCACAAAACCTCCTAATTAGCCAAAACTGCACCTCAATACTCAACCTCTGTCAATAATAATGCAATAGTAGTTTGCTTCTTGCATGACCATGCAATTAGACTAGAACCAAAATAAAAGAAAAATCCAAAAGTACACTTCTGGTCATTGACATCACTAGCCCAATCTGAATCAATGAATCCCACAATCTGAGTTGCACTTGATGTGTAATGAATGCAAAAATTAGTAGTTCCCTGAATGTATCACAAGATATACTTGGAAACCTTCCAATGACTCTCATGAGGCTCTTGTGAGAAGTGAGATACAAGTCCAACCGTAAAGGAAATATCAGGACAACTATGTGTCAAGTACAAAAGACTACCAACCAACTGTCAATACAAGGTAGTATCAACTGTAGGAGTAGAGAAACTAGTAGACAGTACGACACTTGATTGGAATGGAGTGGGAATAGGCTTGCAATCAGCCCTGCCAAATCTCTAAAGCAAATCAAGAGCATACTTTTGATGGAAAATGAAGATCCCCTCAGAAGTCTAATGAACCTGAGGACCAAGGAAGTAATGCAAAATACCAAGGTCGATCATATCAAATCATTCCATCAATGCTCATTGTGTAGTCTGAATAATGGAAGTAGAACTTCTTGTGAGAATCAAATCATCCACATAGAACACAATTATGAGTAAATCCTCTCCATGTCTCTGAGTATAAACTGTAGTGTTGGAATGGTAGTGAGTGTAGCTGAAAGCAAGCAAGAAACTATCCATCTTCTCATACCAAGCCTGAGGGGCCTATTTGAGACCATACAGTGAATGTTGAACCCTACAAAAAAGTGAAGGGTCACTGCACAAAACCTCGTGGTTGCTCCATATAGATCTCTTCAAGAATATCCCCATGCAAGAAAGCACTCTTCACATCCATCTGATACATTAACCATCCATGTGAAGAAGCTATAGAAAGAACAAGACAAATAGAATCCATCTTGGCAATAGGAGAAAAGGTCTCAAAATAGTCTATTCCTTCAACCTAAGAAAACCCCTTTACAACAAGATGATCCTTGTACTTGTCAATGGAACCATCTACTACATACTTGGTACGATACATCCACTTGCACTGAACCAACTTTATTCCCTTAGGAAGTGTACTGTAGAAAAATGTCCCCTTGTCATTTTCATGGTCTTTTAGGCCCTTCCTCTCAATGCTTGGTCTATTTTTCTCTAATTTAATGTTGTAATGTGGCTTGAACATTCACATTAGGTCCTTAAAATTCAAATTATGGATTTTTGTGAAGGTGGTGTGAAGTGCTATAAAACATTTCTACACTTTTCTAGACTCTTTTCACCACAATCCACCAAAAAATCACCTTTTCATCACTTATCAAGTCTTGTTTTGAAGTGTTGTAAAGTATTGTAATAAGATTTCATACTTTTCTAGGCTTATTTTCACTATTTAGTACACCTTTCTTATGCTTTATTTGACCCCTTTATGTCCTTAAAAGGCTTAATTAAGTGTGTTTTTGAATGTAAACCCGACAAACAACATTAAATGCAAGATAATTCCTGACACCCACATTCAAGTCTAAGGTGGGACTCATTTTCCATGGGTGGTGAATGAGTCTCTCTTGGCTCAAAATTCAAAAATTTTCAAATTTTCTTTCTGATTTTTATTTAAAATCACCTTATGTCGCCCTGTGATGAGGTAACATCAGGATACTAAGGCACTGTAAGTGTGTATAAATATGTTTTTTTCTCCTCATTTTACATCTCCTAACTCATTCAAGCTATCTCTTCATTCACTAAGCATTCAAATTAACATTTGATCACTTTGCATCTTTCAATCAAGCATCAATCAAGTATCAAGAGCAACCATTGATATATCTTCAAATTTTCTTCAACAAGGGTTTGACTTGTGTATGTAGATTTTACAAGTTATTAGGCATTGAAAAGTGGAAAGAAGTCAACAAAGTGTTTCAAATCAACTACAACCTATTTCAAGCTTGGAGAAGACATTTTGTCCATTTTCTGTAGAATTAACTTCATCAACCCAACAAGTAGACAACCTCAAATCTAGTGCTACAAGATTGGTTCCTAATTTCTCAGAATTTTGGGAGAGGGATGATTCACCATCAGTAGTGAATGAGTCCCACCTTAATGCTGGATATCCATATTTTGTCAAATTCTGGATCCCAACACTCAAAAACCAACTTTCAACAGTTTTCATTAGAAGCAGGATTGATTCGCAATTAGTGGCAAAAGAGTCCCACTAGTGATTTTTTAGTGATTTCTATCAGCATTCAAAATACTCTAGATTCATCATTAGACTTCTAGGTGCACTCTAATTCAGTTTTCTTCTTTTTTGTTTTGCATTTGTTCATACTTTAGTTCATGTTTGCATATCACATTGTGTTTTCCAGCATTGCATAATTCTTAGATTTTACATTCATAATCAGCCAAATAATTCATTTAATTGCACTTAGATCATTCCATTTAGTCTAAATAACATAATACATTGCATAATTTGAGTGAACGACCTAGACTTTTGAGTGGGGTTTATCTCTCTCCTTTTAGGTGGAACATTCGTAAGAGTGCAAGAGTAGCCTATAAGCCCTAGCTAAAAATCTATGGTTGAGGAAGAGGCACAAGATCCCAAGTATGATTCTTCATCAAGAAAGAATACTCATCAACTATAGAACTATCCCACTCTGGAATACCTAAAGCATCTGAAAACTTTTGAGGATCATCTGAAATAGCATGACTCAAAAGACTAATCCCAGAAGTCTGAGAATGAGTGTGGTGAGTATCTATGGGATCACTAGCAAGAGGACCAACCTTCTCAAGAGTAACTCAAGCCCATCGTGGCCTAGTGGGTGAATGAGGAGGATGTGGATCAAGACCATCATAAAAACATTCCTCAAGTACCTAAACATCATCAATTGTAGAAGATTGAGTAGGTTGTGATGAAGAAGAAGACGAAGGAGGATTTGTCTATGTGAAGGACTCGACAAAGTGAACATAATGTTAAAAATGAACCTCTCGTGTGTCAAGATCAAACAATTTTTATGCCTTCACATCCTCATAATAGCCAACAAAGATGTACTTCTAACTTTTCTTCTCCATTGATTTATGATGACCATCCAGAATGAATGCCCAAGCCTCACTATCAAATACTCTAAATAAGGATACATTAGGCTTACGATGAGACCAAGCCTCCTCAAGAGTAACATCTTGCACTTCCTTCTAGGGCATACGGTTCTGAATATAGTTGGCACAATTGACAGCTTCAGCCCAAAATGTTGGAGCCATGGACCTATACTAAATCATTTAATTGGCCATCTCCCTTAGAGTCACGTTCTTTCTCTCCACCACACCATTCTATCGAGGAGTGTAAGGAACTATGTGGTGATGAAGAATACCATTCTCATTGCAAAAACTTGAAATGCCTAATTGACATACTCCCCCTATTATTTGTGTGTATTTGTTGAAGAGAAAAACCTGATTGCTTCTCCACAAATTTTTTGAAGGTCTTGAAGTTGGTGAGAACTTCGCTCTTGAACTTCAAAAAATAGACCCAAGTGTGGTGAGAAAAATCATAAATGAATGTGATCACATACTTAGCCCCTGAAAAAGGGGGAGTTTGGAATGACATGAGATCACTATGGACCAACTCAAGGGGTGTGGTTGCATGTGTAGCTTGACCCTTACGAAAAGGATCTTGATGTTTCTTGCCAAGAACACAAACTTGAAAAACACCATCCATGCAAGAGATCTTTGGAATAACAACTAATAAGTTATGTTCTTGCATGTGCTAAAGATATCTATAGTTTAAGTGCCCAAATATTTCATGCCAAAGATTGCTCATTGAATCAACATGAGAAAAAATACATGAAATCGATGAAGACTCAAAGCCCTATATCTAATACAAATGGTTCTCATGATCAACTATCCCTAAAGCAACAACCTTCTCAGGATACTACAACTATCTGATAGTCACATTCTATGGAGTAAACTCAGCTGACTTCCCATCTCTAGAATGAAAAAAATGATATATGGAAAGTAGATTTGCTAAAACATCAGGAACAAGAAAAACATCCTCAATGCACCCATCTAGCATCTAAATAGAGCCTATCCCCAAAACTAGAATCTATGAAGAGTTCTTGACTATAATATGAGAAGCAGAATTATAAACAATGGAATCAAGAAGATCATGTGAATTGGTCATGTGATGTGATGCACCTGAATCAAGAATCCAACTGTCTAAAGATGAGTGAATGACTCATGCTAAAAAAACTTTCCCTTTTCCTGAAAGAAGGCTTAGACACTAAAATGTTGTGTTTCTTCATAGCTTCCTCCAAGACTTATAATCTCTTAAAAACAATGAGCCGCATCATGCCCAGTTTTTCCACAAAATGAACACGAGTCTCCTTTCTTTTTCTTGGACTTGGATGAAGAATCTCTAGAGGTAGAAGTATATGGAGTGGAATTTTGATTGTTCTTCTACTTCGGTTTGGATGGAGTCTCACTACCTAAAGACTATTTTGTCTTGGGATTCTTTTTAATTTTTCCTTTACCCTTGGATGATTGAGCCATTAGAGCATGATTCTTAGAACTACATAGGGAATCCAACTGAATCAACTTGGCCTCTTCCCTAGTAAGACACTCAAAAAACAACTCAAATGAAGGAATTTTATAATCTTTCCCCATGGCATCCATAGTTGAGTAAAAACTATAAGAGAACACTTGATAAGGGCCTCTTAAATTTGAGAGAATCAACAAGATACATTTATCACTAGATTTATCATGCCCACATCCTTTCAACTATGAAAAAATCAACTTGAATTGTGCAAGGAAATCCTAAATTGAAGGAAATGCATTTGGAGAGAGTGATTGTAGATCCACTTGAAGTTGCAAGACTCTAAACTAATTTGTTTTACCATAAAATTTTTCAAGTCTATCCAAAACATTCTTAGGTGTTTTATTCCCAAAAATATGAAACAACAATTTATCATATACATGTAAGCCAATGAGCCCTTTTGCTTCATCCATTTTACATCTATGGAAAAAAAATCATAATCCCTTGTGAAATCAGGTTCTTTTGCATCATTGGCCATAGACCCTTAGATTGTAACAATTGAGTCATATTTAGCTTCCATGTATGATAATTGTGTGGAGTGAGTGGTTGAATTTTCCTTAGATCCCTCATGAAAACCAAAAGAAAGAAGACAATGTGGTGCATAAATTGTTCCTTTCACCCCCCCAAAATGTATTAAAACTCAATTTGCAACCCCCCTAGAAAATTACAATGAGGACATTTTACAATTTGTACAAGTGACAAGCTCAAATCAACCATTTATACCACGTCAAGGCCCCAGGTCATGGAGGGCTGAAAGTAGAGGGTTTCCCTAACTTACCTCACTCTACAGGGATGTTTTGGGAATAGAGAATGAGAACGATGAGGACTATAAAGTACTTCAATGACTCTTCAGATCCAAAATCCAAACTAGGGCTAGGCGAGCCAATTTTTGGATTCAACACTATACCTCAAGTAGCTCTTTGCCCAAGGATGAAAGTGCGGTTCTAGGATGACAACGTGGCGTGCTAGCATCTATGAGGTGCACTAGTGTTTGTATGGCTAGAGGAAAAAGAATACAATACAGACGACTAGAAAATAAGTTGATGACCTAGATAGTTGTTTCTAAGTGAACAAAACAAAATTATAAAGTACAAGAAATACAAGCATAGGTGATAAATTAAATAGACGAGAGCTAGAATGATGAAGATAATCTCACCAAGGCGCAAGTTTTCCAACTAACAGAAAAAGTATGTTCTCCTGCACACAAGAAAGAGGGGAAATTTGTTAGGGGATGTATAGGGGTCTACCTTAGTTAGAACCCCATTTTGGTTTTTCCACCTCCATAGATAGCCAGATAGTAGCGAGAGAGAAATATACGATAAAAAAGTAAAGAAAGGAATGCAAACAACACTACAAAATAGTAAAGAGCTACTCAACCAAATCACAAAGGAGAGGAGTGAAATGTTATCACCTCCACCAAGAGCTTACTAACCAATGGAGGAGAAATAAGTCTGGTAAAACCTCAAGCCCACGCTGAAAATGGCTTGCTTCACACTTGATTTGTGGAGTTAACAAAGTGTTGTTGCTGCAATGGAGTGTTGAAGTGTTGGAAGTTCTTAAGAATGTGAAAGAAGGATGGATTGAATGCTTAAAGGTTACAAAAAGGAGATGAGTTGAATGAAGAATGGATGAATTTGAAGGATAAGGAAGAAAATTCCATTTTCGGGGTCAGTTGGTCAAAGAAGGATGTTACAAATTGACCACAATTGAAAGTTTAATGCCTCTTCCAACTTCAGACACAAGAATCTGTCAGGGACATAAGCATGTCGCGCAGACATGTATGCATTGTGTGTGCATCCCTAACAAATATTCTTCTACCGACACAGAGGACAGATGCCAAGTGGAAGGAAGGTAACTTTTTGATGTGGAATTTCATCTTTGGATTTGGTTTTCTAAGGTGAGGATGTGTAAAAGGAGAATTTACGTAAGGGGTGAAAATTCACTCTTATACATTTTTTCACCACTTTAGCAAGAATCAATATTGATGAGTGCTTGGGTAAAGTAGATTGAAGAGTTAGTAGGGTTAAAAATTTATACTTGAACCATCGAGGAAGCAAAGCACAATCTAGAAAAGTCAAAAATGCAGGGTAGGTAAAGGACTCCATAGCCCCACAAAATTATGAAGTTGTAGAATGAAAGCATATTGCAGGCCTATAGACTTGCAAGGAGGAAACCACCAAGATCTCTCACATGAAGGAATCCCTAAGAAAAAGTTCCCTACAGGGCTGCAAACCTGCAAGGAAGGTGTCCTCCAAGATCTCTCATGTGGAGGAAACCTAGAAAAAGTTCCCTACAGGTTTGTAGACCTACAAGGAAGGTGTCCTCCAAGATCTCTCACATGAAGGAAACCCCATAAAAAGTTCCCTACAGGTTTTTAGACTTGTAGGGAAGGCGTCCTCCAAGATTGATCACATGAAGGAAACCCCAGAAAAAGAACCCTACAACTCTGCAGACCTGTAGAGAAGGCATCCTCTAAGATCTCTCGCATGAAGGAAACCCCAGAAAAAATGCCTTACAGACTCACAGACTAGCAAGGTAGTGATGCCAAAGATTTCTCACATGAAGGAAGCTTAGAGGAAGAACCTTACAGGTGCAAAAACCTATGAGGAAGGTGTCCTCCAAGATCTCTCACATGGAGGAAACCCTAAAAAAGGTGCCTTATAGGACCACCGACCTGTAGGGAAGGCATCCTCCAAGATCTCTCACATGAAGGAAACACCAAAAAAAGTTCCCTATAGTTCCACAAAGCTACAAGGAAGGAATCCTCCAAGATATCTCACATGAATGAAACCCCAAAAAAAGAGCCCTATAGGTCAGAAAAGCTATAGGGAAGGCATCCTCCAAGATCTCTCACATGAAGGAAACCCTATAAAAAGTGCCTTACAAACCTGCAGACTTGAAAGGGAGTGACCCCCAAGATCTCTCACATGAAGGAAGCTCAGAGGAAGTGCCTTACAGGCCCGAAGACTTGCAAGGAAGGTGTCCTCCAATATCTCTCACATGGAGGAAACCCATAAAAGGAGACTCAGCAGAGTTAGAAAACGACTTTACAAGCGCACTTGCAAAGCGACATGTTTACCTACATATAGAACATGTCCAAAAGTGGCCACACAGGAAAGTAAGAAAATAGTCATGTAGACTATTGATAGATTGGAAAGTTTTCAAAGGGGTCCCTCAAGAACTTAGTGTAAAGAAATGGGTCCACTCAAGGGATGCACTGTTTTGGATTTGTAGAAGATATGTCCTTTCTCAAATTGATTCAACACCAAGGAATCCTTTTGAAATATGTTCACTTCATCAAGGAATTTGAAAGGAAGAATATGTCCCCTTATGAGGGGAAGGTCCAAGCTTCTTCCTCCTGAAGGAAAGTTCTCAAGTTCTTTCTTTGTGAATCCATGATGAAGGAAACATGTTCCATTAGGGGTCCAAGTCGAGAATGCGATTCTTTGAAAAAGTTTGCAAAGATTCTTGAGAAAAGATTCATTGGAAATGAATACATTTTTGGAAAATCAAAGTGTTATAGAAAATGAATTGTCACACAAGAGAGGGATAACTCAAGCAAAGAAGAGAGAAAGATAAAAAAGAGTGAAAAAGAGATGATCACAAACAAAAGGCATAGGAGTGATCTAATATTTCAGGGTCAGAGTTGCTCATAAATATATAAGTATAATAATAGTAGTATATAAATGAACTATCATCAATCCCCTACTATATCAAACCATGTGAAGAATGCATGAGAAAATAAAGTAAAAATAAAAAATTGTGTCAACATGGAAGGGAAGCCTAAATGCCCCCAATGCTTTGCATCATTCCCAATTTGCTGAAAATCAATCACAAACATGGAATAATGATGATACAAATAGAAGAAGGTTTATGACACAAAAACCATGCTTGTATCCAAGCACCAACAATGGTGAAAAGGGTCATCCAGGAACACATAGCATGATCACGGGGGAACACATCACAACACACACACATCTACTTTAAAGATAAAGAATCCTCCCCCAAACATTCATCAACCAAGATGTCATCCGATTCCCACTCCAAATCATCATAGGGGGATGGAGGATGAGCCTACAACTGTGGAATATTAAGGGGAGGAGCTTCCAACCCTCTCGCAACAAGGGCTAAGGAAGAAAGCCTCACAAGGTCTCTTCCACTTGGCTCTTGTGGAGCTATGGTCATCAATTTTGTGAAAATCATTGATAAGGCCAAAACTTTATCCTAAGAGTTAAACATGCACTTTTTTGGAGTGCCATGTTGTACCTTAATAGATGGAGAGGGTTGTGCCTGAGGTTCACAGCTAGGCTCACCGAGTGACTTTGAGCGGTGAAAAACTCAGGGGTAGCCAGGGTTGGTTTCCTCACTAGGATAGAATAGGCTAGCATAGGACCACCCTTTGGAGAAGGTGGGCTCTTCTTATGCCCTCCATTGATGGAAGGGCCATCCTCTTCCTTCTTCTTTTTCGGGGGATGTGAACTCCCTACATATGAGGCAAGAGTTGCAAAGAAGAGGAGGAGAAAACTGTAGTAGATACTACTAAAGTGTTTAGCATATCCACAGGTTTTTGGAAAGGAGGGACATCCAAAAGGGACATCAACAAGGGTGGATCCAATGAAGGAGCAATGAACACCTGCACCTTTTTGGGGTCAGGCACATTCATACTCAAAATCGAAGCTAGAAGTGAGATTGAAATGGATTAAATGGAAGCAGAGGGGAGGAGAGAGGAGGACTCATCAGGAGACCCTAAGATAGGGGTGGTCAACTCCTCTTCCTTATTTTGCAAAGCGTCCTACTTAGCCGTGAGAGCCTTTCGTCGATGCTTGCACTCATGCACAAGGTGATTTTTTTGGCTCTTCGAGCTAGAGACCAAAGGTTGCAAGGGAATGGAAGGCTCCTACTCAACCATGGGAGTGTCCACCACAATTGTTTCCAATGGAGGGACAAGCTCCTAAATGGGAGCAGGAGGAGCAGGTTGAGTAGCAATGGGGGGAGTCAGCTCTAATGCCTTGGTAGTGGGCCTCTTTCCATTTATTGCTTTGGGAGTAGAAGCGGTGGGAGGCCACAGAGTCTAGGACATAGAGTATTCCCCATGAGAACCTTTTCTCCTACCATACCGAATGATCCTAGGTTCCATGGGAAGGATGGGAAGCTTAAACGTGGGACACTTGGGCTTTCACCAAGAAGGAACCATAGGATTCTCTTACAAACACAAAATAAAATCCGATGGCACCACATTAGGGTGAGAGGGAGCATCAGGCTAAACAATGACAAAGGAAGAAGGATGATCTCAGGATTGCTTCTCTTTTTCCCTTCTACATGCCTTGGTGGCATCATTGGAAACTTTTAAGCAAGCCCTATGTTAAACAATATAAGGCGATGGAGGGTATCTCACTCTTGGTGTTAAATGCCCTCTCTTGTAATTTTGATAAGTTTGGTACAAGAGGTCCTTCTTAGGTGGAAGAGGTCCAACAATTGTAGGCCAAGATTAATCTAAGGAGTAACTACCACGCTCAACTGGTGGTCTATAGCCGTTGTCATGGATCACATGTATGAAACCCTCATGAATGAATTTAAAATATTTGTGCACAACTAAGGGAACTACATTCATAGCTACTAACCAGGGAATACCCAGATTCACTCTGAACAGTTAAAACCCCAAGATTATATCAAACACAAGTTTTACGAATTTAGGTCCAATGAGAACCAACAAGACAATACTACTCAGAGGAGGTACAGAAAGTTTGTCATCTGCAGATGGTGCTCACAGGTGCATCGACCCATTTTTATGTAGAAATTTGATTAGCATGATCTCCTTAGTTATGACATTTACTTGAGATTTTGGATCAACAAGAACACCTGCTACGATGTTTCCATTGATTCACACGAGGATGTAGAGAGGAGATGGTTCTCTATTAAAACCCATCGACAGATCCTGTGAGGTGAAGGTTATACTAGTACCACTGCTCATAGGCTACACAAAGGGGATAGGTCAATGCAAGAAAGATTCCATTGCATGCACTGAACGACACTCTCACAAATCCCACCAAAGGTTGCAAGATAGGACAGTGACCCAATTAAGGTTTCATTGCACAACACTTTCAGAACCTTCCAACTATTCCTACTAGGGGTCATAGGTTGGGTTGTAAGGTGAAGGACTCACAACACTCACACTTACAACACTCCTAAAATACGAGGAAAGGAACTATCAATATCACAAAATGGAACCAAAATGGTTCACATTGGCTTTGAACACCAAAAATGTAAGAGAGGGGGAACAACCATGTCAAGGCCCCAGGTCACGGAGAGCCAAGAATGGAGGGCTGCTCTAACTTACCTCACTCTAAAGGGATGTTTTGGGAATAGAGAATGAGAATGATGAGGACTATAAAGTACTTCAATCACTCTTCAGACCCAAAATCCAAACTCGGGCTAGGCGATTTGGTTTTTGAATTCAATACTGTAACTCAAGTAGCTCTCTACTTGAGGATGAAAGTGTGGCATGCTAGCGCCTCTTAGGTGCGTTGGCGTCCATACGACTAGATAGAGAATATAGTATGAACCACCAGAAAACAAGTTGATGCCCTAGCTAGTTGTTTCTAAGTGAACAAAATAGAATTATAAAGTATGATAAATACTGTGAGATGGAGGTTAGAGAATCAAATAGAATAGATAAAGTGATAGCCAACACTTCTAAACTATTAACCTCATCCAAACAAGAGAATACAAACAAATGGAGATTTTAAAATGAAAGCAAATAAAATAAAGTACTCCCCATATTGTAGTTGATTCTTTCTCTTTCTCTCTTATTTCTCCTTTTGCAAATATGCCCTCAGATTTGTAGTGTGACTTGTGCAAATACCTGCAAATGATAAGTAGAAAGTTGGAGAATAATAGCTTTTAAGCTGAAAATGGAGAAGGAAGGTTGCTTTTATAGGCAACCATTCAAATAGACGGTTGAGATTAATCTTCTAGAAAGATTCCAAGATCAATGGATGGGAATTCATGAGAGGGATGTTACGAAATGGATGGTTGAGATTAAGTCTCAGAAAATATGCCAAGATCAATGGTCCAGAATTGATGCACCAAGAATATGTTATTCTTGGAGGAATCATGATAGGAAGACATGCAAAGACATGCAGGCCATGACAGACATGTAGGCTAGGATAGGCATGCAAGGACATGCAGGGACATGCAAGCTATGACATGAAATAAATGTTATGACAGGGGATTATGACAGGGTATCTTTGACCAAGTGGTGCATAAATAATTTATTTTAAATTATTTATTCAAAAATGGAGGAAATGGACAAGTGGAAAATAAATTATTTATTTGAAAATAGAGGAAATGGACAAGTGGAAAATAAATAATTTATTCAAATTATTTATTTGAAAAAAATGAAAAGAGGAGCATTTAATTAAATTTATTAATTTAATTAAATGGAGAGATAGAAATGAGACCTTAAATAATTAATTTAGATTAATTATTTAATAGGGAAGGTGGCATGGGATAGTTAAATGATTTTAATAATTATTGAACTATGGAAGAATTAAAGGACCATGAATAGATAAATAATTAATGGTAACTATTTAACTATAGATGAAAGATGACAAAATAATTAAATAAATAATAATTTATTTAACTATTGAAGAAGAGGAAGAAATTAGTGACGCAATTAGTTTATTTAATCGGTCAGGATAGAATAAATATTAGAAAGTGAACTAATTAAATAATTATTAAAAATTATTTAATTAATAGAGGAATCTAATCAAACATAATTGAATAACTAAAATTATTCAATTATCGAAGGATGAGGATGAAGAAAAATGACACTCTAGGGCTTAGGACATTTTTATGTGTCTACAAATACAAATGTAGGTGATAAAGTAAATAGATGAGAGCTAGAATGATGAAGATAATCTCACCAAGGCACCAGTTTTCTAACTAGCTTCAAAAGTATGTTCTCCTACACACAAGAAAGAGGGGAAAATTATTGGAGGCTGTATAGGAGTCTACCTTAGTTAGACCCCCATTTTGGTGTTTCCACCTCCACTAACAACGAAATAGCAACGAGAGAGAAATATACGATAAAGAATGAAAGAAGGAAGGAATGCAAATAACACTATAAAACTGTAAAGAGCTACTCAACCAAATCACAAAGGAGAGGAGCGTAATGTTACCACCTCCACCAAGAGCTCACTAGAAAATGGAGGAGAAAGAAGGCTTGAACAATCACCACAGCCCCAACTGTGATGAAGGGAGGTCTCAAAAAACCTCAAGCCCACATTGCAAATGGCTTGCTTCACACTTTCCTTGCAAAGTTGATGGAGTGTTGTTGCTGCAATAGAGTGGTGAAGTGTTGGAAGTGCTTGAGAATGTGAAAGAAGGATGGATTGAATGCTTAGAGGTTGCAAAAAGGAGATGAGTTGAATGAAGAATGGATGAATTTGAAGGAGAAGAAGCAATAATCTACCATTTTTAGGGTTGGTTGGTCAAAGAGGAATGTTACAAATTGACCCCAATTGAAAGTGTAACACCTCTGCCAACATCAAACATAGAATCCATCGAAGGACATAAGAGCACCACATGGGACGTTTAGACGGTCACGAATCTAAATATTCTTCTACCAACGCACAAAGGACATATGCCAAGTGGAAGGAAGGAAACTTTGATGTGGAAATTTCACCTTTGGAATTTGGTTTTCTAAGGTGATGTGTAAAAGGGGAATTTATATGGGGTGCAAATTCACTCTATACATATTCCTTGCAATTTTCTAAACAATTTTAAAATGTTTGCCCAAATTTTGACTTTGTATGCAAAATTTATGCCAAGACAAGTAATAAATGAACATGTAACTTCATGCTGAAAAAAATAGCAAAAAAGTCAAAATCTAGAAAAATCACCTACACCACTATGAAGTTTGTTGAACCAGCTTTCCGAAAATATCTTATTTTCAAAAAACTAATGTCATGGTGAAAAGTTATGTGAAATTGAAAAAAGGCCTATTTTAGGCACTTCCATCACTAAACAGGGGCACAAAATTAGCACTCGGGGCTGAAATCAGGGTTTTCCATTTGACCTATCACTAGGCTGAAGAAAAAAATATGTTGATTTTCTCTAACCACTAGCAATTTATACTCCCGGTCATATGAATTTGCGGCTGGTGGTTAACGTTTGGGGCTAGCATAAAATTTTTAGCGGTTAGTGTTTTTGCCACCCACCTAGTGGTTACCTCCAAAGGCTGGTGGTTATTCTTCTAACCATAGGCAACTAAGTTTACCACCCTCCTAGTGGTTATTAACTTGCCCACTAGCAGTTTGACCTTAATTGTTGTAAATGGTCGCAGGTTCCCCAAGAAATCAACAAACTTAAATAAAGTTTGTGGCTTCTTTTTTAAAAAGCCGAAAAACTTTAAAAGCCACCAGTGCTTAAAGCACTTCAAAATATTTATTTTTTTAATTTTTTTTTGCAAACTTTTCAAAAAAAATACTGATGGAACTATATGTAGATTTTTTTTTTATTTTTTTTAATAATGATAGTTGTACCTTTATTGGTTAGGGGGTTGTACAACCCTTCAACTAATTTTTTTTTTCCCCAAAATCAACTTTCACCGAATATGACCAAGTTATATATCAAAATTCTAGCCAACGGCCACCCAGATGCAATGGAAAAGTTATTTTGTTCCAAAAATGCTCCTCTAAAAAGTTGTTCACCAAATCTGTCCCTCAAACCCTTGTTTTCCAAAGTTGCAAATGGTAACCAAATTGAGTGAAACAAAAGATAAATTTGACTTTCTCGAGCCTCCTAGATGCAATGGAATAGCCTAAAATACTACCACTATAGCCAAAAGTGTTGCAGTCACTAGATCTCACCAAAATGCATACATGCAATATAGGATTAAAAAATATTTTCAAACCCTTTTTGATTCTCAAGATCGTATTGAAACACAAGAGAAGAGCATATGGGGAATTTGCAAGATCATACATGAAAATCAAATCAAAATATAAACTAATACCATGTTGAAGTAAGTAACCAATATCTTCAATTTGCAACACCAAATAACCTCCACAAGAAATAGAGAGAAGCAACAATGGAAGATGTTATTCCACCAAATATGAATTGCAATGATACAATGATCAATATATTATGCAATAGAATACAATGCAAAACATGCTAGAGATGCCTTGCTTATAAAGGCAAGGATGAGATATAGGATAAGACAAGATCATGACAAGTGTCTTAATCCTATCACATAAGACAACTAACTCATAACTACCTAGGAAAGTGTAAAGCCTAGATAAGACAACTATGACTTGTCTAGATAAGACAACTAATATCCTAAGTAAACTTAACATGTGAATTAAGTCCCCTAAGTCCCTAGTAAAGGAATTAACTAGGTACAAGAATTATTCACACAAAAAAAGATAGGGTGAGAGGCCCAATATGATTACCCTAGGGAACTAAGGTCATGATGCTCAGAGTCGCCAACTCTTGAAGGAGTAATGGGGGAATTGTAGGTCACCGCCAAGGTGGTAGTTGAGTTGGAGGGTAATTTTGTGGCCGATTGGTATGTTGATCCAAATGTTGATTAGGAGGTTGATTCTAACGTGGATCAGGACGACAAGGTGGGTTGTCATAATATTCAAAGATCAACCTTGGGGGTCGTTCCACTACTTGTGGTAGTGGGCATAGGTCTCGCTCCTCTTCTTCCTCTAAGATGAAATTAATTTGCATATAATCAATAATGTTTCTTTTGTACCTCCAAGCGAGTGTATTTAACTGTGATATGATATCTTCCTATTCTTCCTACATCCAATCAAGGTCAGGTTGAAGTACAAGGAATAGGTCATTGTGGGGAAGTACCATATTGTTGCATGACATAAGATAAATTTTCAGAAATTTAAAGTTTTTTCCTAATAGAGTCACCAAAAATCTATTGGCGAATGGATTGGCCCCCTTTGATAAAAATGGTGATAATATAACTCCTCTACTTGATAAGATCACTAGCGCTTATTTGCTAACAGCTCTAAAAAGGCCACAATTACATTTGTGGCTTTCCTCTGATTTGTGAGCTACAACTCCCTCATGTGAATTAAATGAAAAATATGTAGCTTTTAACTAGAAAGTGGTAAGGAAATCAACATTAATACAAAAAAATGTAATTAATACAAAAAAATCCTAAAGATCACCAATGAGATAGCTCATAGACTACACTCAACTAATGACAAAAGAAAAATTAAGCATCGATGAAAGATTTCATAATTGCAATAAGGAAATAAGTGCAATAGAATAAATATTACCTAGAAAATATATCCTATATTGTACGTGACTCACATATCAGTACAATCAACATTACATCCCACTAATAACACATAGATTATTAGTTATTGTAATACAAAATGAACTAACTGAAAATAAACCTTTAAGTGTTCCTTCCTTCACTACAACACCATGTAATTTCAGAAATTGGACCCCTACCAAATAGTCCCCTTCTCTAGATATAGGAACCAAATTCCCTTCTTGATAGTTACCAATTGGTTGTCGCAACATTTTCCTACCATATAACTGTTTGTCTTGAAAATTGCTAGTCAAGAAATAATAAATAACCATCATGATTACATGACCTGTTAAAGGCTACGAACAATTCCTGAGCATTTCTTGATCTAACTCTTGCCTCGTGTCCATTGATCATAAAACGGTTTGTATACCTCACCAATTGAAGATCAAAAAAATGTTAGATGTGTATGTTGTCCTGTTGTGAAATTAATTGGGAATGTAAATTAAATTCCCATTGTATCACCATTAATTTAGACCACATCACCATCCTATCATCTTTAATTTTTCTCAATTAACATGTCTTGCCAACCCTCTTTAAATTCCACGGGAACGACCTCACTTGGCCATCCTATTGCATCAAACATGGCTAGCACTCAAAGAAATGGTGTGTCCATGAATGATTTTGTCACCATTGAAGAGATTGAGTGTGGTCCCCTTTTCAAGAGACTGACTAATCAGTTAAAGGAATTCTTCATGGTTGAAAGTGAGATTGAGGAGGAAGTGTTGCACAATATATTAGGAGATACTTTTCTGAATTAAGTTCGCGTATACAATACAACACTCCTAGAGCATTTTGTGTACACCATAATCCACAATTCTGATCACCATGATTGAGGAATGCGGGTAGGAGAGTGTTTAGTGAGATCATAGTTCCTTCATCGGGTGAACGTAGCCATCACCAACCTTAGCAGCTACCTGTAGAGTGGTTTGATAGGAGATGCCATTTTCATTGCTTCAATTCCTCAAAATGAATCCCTAGAGGAAGCAGTGACTCTTCTACGTGCGGTACTTGTGAGAAAAAATATGGAGTTGTTCACTTAATTTCTACAAACACATGAGAACTTGCTCTCACCTGCTCAGATAGAGCATCTTCAAGTAGTCACAAAGGAACTTTGTGTGCTATTGTTTACCCTTTGCGTTTGAGAAGAAATTTCCATTTTGATACTATGTAGCTTCTCTATTTCTATGTAATCAACATAAATTTTGTATTTCCAGTAGTACCCATAATATATATATAATAAAATATAGCATTTTGGTAGTCTTGGCATTGATTCTCTATCTCATGATTCATTCTATCTTTCCTTAGGTTTCAATTTTGTTTCATGTGAATGACTTTTTCTTCATTTAATTCTACATAATGGCTTTCATTTATGCTTTTGAATGATACTCTGCATGATAACCACTTAATCCCCCTTAAAAACACTCTTTGGCGATAAAATGGGAACTTTGCAAAACTATACCAATCACTGCCATAGTTATAAGGAGTGCTTAGGTTCGCACTTAGCTTTGAAAAGACTTAAAAAAAAGTTATTGGTGGTCTTTGTGATAATTTCATGAACCTTGAGTATGACCCACCCAAACTTGAAAAGAGTAACTTTGGAGCATGCGACGAGTTGTGATAAAAACACAAAATACTGCCCAAATTAAAGGATGACAAAGGAATGAACTATGGTGGTTAAGCGAGGAGTTAGACTAAGTAACCAAAGCAATACCCAAGTTATAAACACTTAGAAAAATCCCACCCAACAAAGACTTAGCCAAAATTTACCATGGGGTGTCAGTTCAAAAAGAGGGGGTCCCAAAATTTTGACAAGAAAAGGTTACATGGCTTCAAATCTAGAATCTCTATTGCTTTTTCCTTACAATTTTTGGAGGTGGGAAATTTTTTGGTGCATTCAGGTCCAAAACAGTCTTCCATTAGATTTAGAGTTGTTGAAAAATTCATTTTTACCTTTCGTTTGGTCTAATTTGGGTTCCAGAGGATAGATCTACAAGGGTTTGAAGTAGCCATTTTTTTCCATATCTAGAGGGTAACTGCAATTTTAGAGAATTTTGAGCCAAAAAGAACCTCACTGTTGCATTTAGGAGGCTGATTTAATGAATTTTGACTATAAATTTTCCCTATTTCGACGTTAAGAGATTTTGAGGCAATTTTTCGTCCAAGGGGTCGTATGGCCTCTATATGGCCCCTATGCAAGAAAATCCAAAAAAAGAAAAAGAACAAAAAGAACAAAAAGGGTTTCTCCATTGTAGAGAGGCGCCCAGGGGTAGAGCCCCCAATGGCCTCGTCAAACAACGATTGTCGCCAAGCTCCCACCACCCAACCTTCTAGTCTGTTGGTGGTGGCCTTTTCTAGCCATCCAATAATGGAAATTTTTTCCCAATGATGACGATATTTCCTAGTTAGTGACATGTGAGTAGTAAACACGTAATATTCTAGCATTTTGACATATACCGATGGTTTCCACTTCTTCGATGACCTTTACCAGTGGTCAATTTTTTTTTGACACAGAGAATATTCCAAGGAATATTTCATTGATTTCAACATGATTTCCTGTTGATGTTAGTAGTAAGGATTTCTAGAAGAGGCCCTTCAATCCCTCTTTGTGCCCTAAAGGAGGTTTTATTCTTTTGGCCATAACTTGGGTGTACAATATCAAAATTAGGAGAATGAGATATCATAAAAAATTAGGTTCCGTAAAATTTCCAGTTGTGTGGTTCTCATCACCATTTTTTTTATTGTTGGTGCATTCTACAACCTGTTAAAATTAGAGATGTTGTTTTCACTCTTGAGCTCATAAATCTTGACCTATTTCTCCATTTTGTGCGTTTCTAGAAGCATTGGGACAATATTTCAAAGCTTTTCACAACCATCCATGTTGTGATTTCACATTTTGGTGAACTACTTGGACATTTTAGCTCTTGTAAACTTCTTGTTTGTGTGAGATGACTCATTTTTGGCTATTATATATGTATTTCCAGTATTTTGTCCTATTTAGGTATTGTAGACATATTTTGCATGCAATTTCTCTTTTGTAGATGCATTGAGATAAAATGTCATTTTTGTTATACTATTTAGTGATTTTTACACATCCTATTGTGCCTTATATACTTGCACTATGATATAAAGTGCCATAGAGGGTTTTCTTGTGAGCCTTGTATTTGCAATCAGAACCTTGTCTACCTTCATGAATGTGTGCCAAGGTTTCCACACCTGTTTATTTGTAGGTACTCTTTAGTTTCTTTTTCAGATGTTCTTTCTCCTGTTCACGACTCAAGGAGTGACAACTACCTATTTGGATTTCTCCCTGTTCTGTACTATGGGGGGGGATTTCTTTTGATGGTTCTATTGCTTCCATTGGACTGTTCATTGTTTTGAGTGATCTATGTACCTAAATCAATAAATGGATTTATTTGTGCAAGGGCATAATCTAGAGAATGTGATGGGTAGTTAGGTTAGCTCAGGGATTAGATTAGCTTTAATGATGATTAGGTGAGTTTGACCAATTTGACCTCAAATATTTGGATTTATTTAAATCAAAGAGGGATGGATTATGCATTTGGAGATTTAATTAAATAAAGTTTTGTTTATTTAATTAAAAGGATGATGTTTGATTTATTTAATTTAAATGAATAACCTTAGGAATGAAATTAATGAGTTTATCTGATGAATGGATGAAGGTGAACTTGATTAATTTGATGAGTGGATGAACGCACCATGCAGCAATAATGTTAATTTCACTTGTTCATAATGATAAAAGATAATAAGTAATAAATGATATATTATGATAATAAATAAATAATGTAATTAATTTATAGCTGGATGATATGATGGATGATCATATTTGATGATTTGGTGAACTAATTTTTAAAGGTTCATATTTTCACCCTCTTGAAGAAAATGTTTGAATGATATTGTTTCAAAGAAAATTAAAAAGTAGATAAGAAGAAAATTAAGATTAGTGAAGATGATGATAGAATTGGCTCCATTCAAGTAAAATAACACTGGAAAATATGAAATGGATCGATGATAAAATACTCAAGATTATCTATGCAAAAATTTCATGGGTGGACTCTTGAAACAAGAGAAGATGAAGAAAATGTTAGATGAAAATGAAAAATTATGGAATAAAAATAATGAAAGATGGATGCTAGAAACATGACTATGGATGAAGCAATGATCATGTGTTATGCTAGCTTTTATATTAGCAACCTTTATTTATATAGTAACATTTGGATTTTATGCACCAAGGTATATAAGACCAAGGTGACAATGTATCTAACACATGGATTAATTGTCAAGAAAACAAAAGATAATAAGATTCCCCAAAACTCACAAGGTATCTGACACTCTTGGTGGATTTGTGATGAGACAACCATCAAAGATATAACACAAAAATAAAAGACCTTGCCCTATTTTACACCATTCAAAGCACACCATGATATGAAAATATCATGGAGACCTTGAGTAGGAATAGTATGGGTCAAAAGATAAATAAAAATAAAGATCAAAAGATCAAAAACCAAAGAAAAAGACAACAAAAAATCAATAAAAACACAATAATAACATCTTCTGCCAAGGTGTGGAAAGGACTAAAGGATGGTTTGGATCATGTTTGATTTTAGGAAGGAAACATGCATATAAAATTCATGATGGGTGATAAGGAAATGTTCACAATGGAAAAGGATGTGACAACTATATGTTATCGAGGTTGACATGGATTTCTAAGGTTTAACATTGAGAGAACATGTTTCAAGTGTGATGATTGAAGGTTTGGAGAGAATATATCTAGGTTTGTTGCTTTTAAGGAAATACTAACTTTGAATTATACCTAATTTTTGAGAGCTGATGTGAAAAACCCACCTACACCATTGCATCTAGCTCCAAGCTAGTTTTGATGCCTACAAAGTCAAAAAAAAATGTCTAACAAAGTTATTAATTTTTATGTAGATTTTTTTTGTGATAACCAATTTTAAACAATTCATTGATGGTTTTTGATAGAAAAAAGTTGTTTTCATGAATAATTTATCATTTAAAATTTAAATTTTTTTTTTTTTCTGGTTTTAAGTTTAGAACCCATGGTTTTTACTTAATATAAGTGATTTTTATTAAAAATTGTGACATTTATCTTATATAAGTAGTTTTCAACTAGTTTTGAGTTTAATACAATGGCTTTTGACTTGTTTTCTTACTATTTTTCACTTTTGAACTAAGGTATGCAATTTCTAACAATAATAAATGTGGTAATGGTGAGGAAATGTTCACAATGGAAAAGAATCGACAACTATATGTTATCAAGGTTGACATGGTTTCTAAAGTTTTACATTGAAGAACATGTTTCACGATGGAAATGGTGATAAGGAAATGTTCACGATGGAAAAGGATGTGACAACATATTTTATTGAGGTTGACATGGATTTCTCAAGTTTTACATTGAAATCACATGTTTGAGTGTGATGTTTGAAGGTTTGGCATATGTTTATGTTTGCTATTTGTTAAGAAATAATAAATTTGGATTAAGTGAATGTGGGATCAAAAACAAGCCAATGAAAAGAGGCCACTTGTCAACTTGTGAGTGGTTGAGGAGTGTGTAAGATTTGGGAAATGTGCCCAAGAGGGGGAAATTTAAAAAAATGTTTTGACTTGTGCAAGGGACATGTAAGAGACATGTAAGAGCTCATTAAATGCTTGTTGGATGTACATGTCCACTTGTTTTTTTGAATTCAAACTTGATGGAATATTCCTCAAAGATGCCATGTTGATGGAAAATGTTGGATTTAATAAATCAATAAATTGATTTATTTGTGCAAGTGGAAAAATATAGAGAATGTGATGGGTAGTTAGGTTAGGCTAATTTAGGATTAGATTAGCTTAATAATGATTAGGCGAGTTTGACCAATTTGACTCAAATATTTGGATTTATTTAAATCAAAGAGGGATGGAATATGTATTTGGGGATTTAATTAAATAAAGTTTTGTTTATTTAATTAAAAGGATGATGTTTGATTTATTTAATTCAATTTAATAACTTTAGGAATGAAATTAATGAGTTTATTTGATGAATGGATGAAGGTGAACTTGATTAATTGATGAGCGGATGAACGAATTGGGTGCAATGTTAATTTCACGTGTCTACATGATAAAAAGATAATAAGTAATAAATGATATATTATGATAATAAATAAATAAGTAATGTAATTAATTATAATGGATGATATGATGATGATCAAGGTTTGATGATTTGGTGAACTAATTTTAGTGTCTATATTTTGCTCCTCTTTGAAGAAATGTTTGAATGATATTGTTTCAAAGAAATTAAAAGTAGATAAGAAGAAAAAATGGAAGATTATGAAGATGATGATAGAATTGGCCCATTCAAGTAAAAATAACAATTGGAAAATATGAAATGATTGATGATAAAATACCCCTCAAGAGATTATCTATGCAAAAATTTCATGGGTGGACTCTTGAAACAAGAGAAGATGAAGAAAATGTTAGATGAAAATGAAAAATTATGGAATAAAAATAATGAAAGATGGATGCTAGAAACATGACTATGGATGAAGCAATGATCATGTGTTATGCTAGCTTTTATATTAGCAACCTTTATTTATATAGTAACATTTGGATTTTATGCACCAAGGTATATAAGACCAAGGTGACAATGTATCTAACACATGGATTAATTGTCAAGAAAACAAAAGATAATAAGATTCCCCAAAACTCACAAGGTATCTGACACTCTTGGTGGATTTGTGATGAGACAACCATCAAAGATATAACACAAAAATAAAAGACCTTGCCCTATTTTACACCATTCAAAGCACACCATGATATGAAAATATCATGGAGACCTTGAGTAGGAATAGTATGGGTCAAAAGATAAATAAAAATAAAGATCAAAAGATCAAAAACCAAAGAAAAAGACAACAAAAAATCAATAAAAACACAATAATAACATCTTCTGCCAAGGTGTGGAAAGGACTAAAGGATGGATTTGGATCATGTTTGATTTTAGGAAGGAAACATACCATATAAAATTCATGATGGGTGATAAGGAAATGTTCACAATGGAAAAGGATGTGACAACTATATGTTATCGAGGTTGACATGGATTTCTAAGGTTTAACATTGAGAGAACATGTTTCAAGTGTGATGATTGAAGGTTTGGAAGAATATATCTAGGTTTGTTGCTTTTAAGGAAATACTAACTTTAGATAATTATACCTAATTTTTGAGAGCTGATGTGAAAAACCCACCTACACCATTGCATCTAGCTCCAAGCTAGTTTTTTGATGCCTACAAGAAGTCAAAAAAAAATATGTCTAACAAAAGTTATTCATGTTTTTATGTAAGATTTTTTTTAACAATAGATAACCAATTTTAAACAATTCATTGATGGTTTTTGATAGAAAAAAGTTGTTTTCATGAATAATTTATCATTTAAAATTTAATTTTTTTTTTTTTCATGGTTTTAAGTTTAGAACCCATGGTTTTTACTTAAATATAAGTGATTTTTATTAAAAATTAATGACATTTATCTTATATAAGTAGTTTTCAACTAGTTTTGAGTTTAATACAATGGCTTTTGACTTGTTTTCTTACTATTTTTCACTTTGAACTAAGGTATGCCAATTTCTAACAATAATAAATGTGGTATGGTGATAAGGAAATGTTCACAATGGAAAAGAATGCGACAACTATATGTTATCAAGGTTGACATGGATTTCTAAAGTTTTACATTGAAAGAACATGTTTCACGATGGAAATGGGTGATAAGGAAATGTTCACGATGGAAAAGGATGTGACAACTATATTTTATTGAGGTTGACATGGATTTCTCAAGTTTTACATTGAAATCACATGTTTCAAGTGTGATGTTTGAAGGTTTGAAAGCATATGTTTATGTTTGCTATTTGTTAAGGAAATAATAAATTTGGATTAAGTGAATGTGGGATCAAAAACAAGCCAATGAAAAGAGGCCACTTGTCAACTTGTGAGTGGTTGAGGAGTGTGTAAGATTTGGGAAATGTGCCCAAGAGGGGGAAATTTAAAATTTGAAATGAGAGTTAACATTGAGTTTGAATTGTGCAAGGGACATGTAAGAGACATGTAAGACCTATTAAATGCCTTGTTTGATGTACCTTTCAACTTGTTTTTGAATTCAAATTTCAGGGAAGATGCCATGTTGAGTGAAAATGCTGATTTTAATAAATCAATAAATGGATTTATTTGTGCAAGTGGCATAATCTAGAGAATGTGATGGGTAGTTAGGTTAGGCTAATTAGGATTAGATTAGCTTAATGATGATTAGGTGAGTTTGACCAATTTGACTCAAATATTTGGATTTATTTAAATCAAAGAGGGATGGAATATGCATTTGGGGATTTAATTAAATAAAGTTTTTTTTATTTAATTAAAAGGATGATGTTTGATTTATTTAATTTAATTTAATAACTTTAGGAATGAAATTAATGAGTTTATTTGATGAATGGATGAAGGTGAACTTGATTAATTTGATGAGCGGATGAACGTGAATTGGGTGCACAATGTTAATTTCACGTGTCTACATGATAAAAAGATAATAAGTAATAAATGATATATTATGATAATAAATAAATAAGTAATGTAATTAATTATAATGGATGATATGATGATGATCAAGGTTTGATGATTTGGTGAACTAATTTTAGTGTCTATATTTTGCTCCTCTTTGAAGAAATGTTTGAATGATATTGTTTCAAAGAAATTAAAAGTAGATAAGAAGAAAAATTGGAAGATTATGAAGATGATGATAGAATTGGCCCATTCAAGTAAAAATAACAATTGGAAAATATGAAATGATTGATGATAAAATACCCCTCAAGAGATTATCTATGCAAAAATTTCATGGGTGGACTCTTGAAACAAGAGAAGATGAAGAAAATGTTAGATGAAAATGAAAAATTATGGAATAAAAATAATGAAAGATGGATGCTAGAAACATGACTATGGATGAAGCAATGATCATGTGTTATGCTAGCTTTTATATTAGCAACCTTTATTTATATAGTAACATTTGGATTTTATGCACCAAGGTATATAAGACCAAGGTGACAATGTATCTAACACATGGATTAATTGTCAAGAAAACAAAAGATAATAAGATTCCCCAAAACTCACAAGGTATCTGACACTCTTGGTGGATTTGTGATGAGACAACCATCAAAGATATAACACAAAAATAAAAGACCTTGCCCTATTTTACACCATTCAAAGCACACCATGATATGAAAATATCATGGAGACCTTGAGTAGGAATAGTATGGGTCAAAAGATAAATAAAAATAAAGATCAAAAGATCAAAAACCAAAGAAAAAGACAACAAAAAATCAATAAAAACACAATAATAACATCTTCTGCCAAGGTGTGGAAAGGACTAAAGGATGGATTTGGATCATGTTTGATTTTAGGAAGGAAACATACCATATAAAATTCATGATGGGTGATAAGGAAATGTTCACAATGGAAAAGGATGTGACAACTATATGTTATCGAGGTTGACATGGATTTCTAAGGTTTAACATTGAGAGAACATGTTTCAAGTGTGATGATTGAAGGTTTGGAAGAATATATCTAGGTTTGTTGCTTTTAAGGAAATACTAACTTTAGATAACTATACCTAATTTTTGAGAGCTGATGTGAAAAGCCCACCTACACCATTGCATCTAGCTCCAAGCTAGTTTTTTGATGCCTACAAGAAGTCAAAAAAAAATATGTCTAACAAAAGTTATTCATGTTTTTATGTAAGATTTTTTTTAACAATAGATAACCAATTTTAAACAATTCATTGATGGTTTTTGATAGAAAAAAGTTGTTTTCATGAATAATTTATCATTTAAAATTTAATTTTTTTTTTTCATGGTTTTAAGTTTAGAACCCATGGTTTTACTTAAATATAAGTGATTTTTATTAAAAATTAATGACATTTATCTTATATAAGTAGTTTTCAACTAGTTTTGAGTTTAATACAATGGCTTTGACTTGTTTTCTTACTATTTTTTCACTTTGAACTAAGGTATGTCAATTTCTAACAATAAATGTAAATGTGGTATGGTGATAAGGGAAATGTTCACAATGGAAAAGAATGCTACAACTATATGTTACCAAGGCCACATGGATTTTAAAGTTTTACATTGAAAGCTAAACATGTTTCAATGGCTTTGAAATGGGTGATAAGGAATGTTCAATTTATGGAAAAGGATGACAACTATATTTTATTGAGGTTGATGTAGATTTCTAAGGTTTTACATTGAAATCACATGTTTCAAGTGTGATGTTTGAAGGTTTGAAAGCATATGTTTATGTTTGCTATTTGTTAAGGAAATAATAAATTTGGATAATTATGCCTAATTTTTGAGATTTGATGTAAAAAATCCACCTACATTGTTGCATCTAGTTCAAAGACAACTTTTCAATGCCTATAGCAAGTCAAAAAATTAATAATTCTAATAAAATTTATTCATTTTTTTTGTTTAAGAATATTTTAAACAATAGATAAGCGATTTTAAACAATTGATTGATGGTTTTTGATAGAAAAAAGTTTTTTTCATGAGAAATGAACATGGTTTTCAATTTAAAACAAGTTTCTTTCATGGTTTTTACTTATAGAAGCATTTTTTATTAAAAACTTGTGGTATTTAGCTTATATAAGTAGTTTTTCATTTAGTTTGAGTTCAATACAATGGTTTTTTACTTATTTTCTTACTAGTTTTCATTTTGAACTCTTATTTGGAAATTTCTAATAGTAATAAATATGGTTTTAAATACTTCAAATGTGGTTTTGAAAACAATATGCATGGTTTTCCCTTTTTACAAGAAATTTTTAGAATAAAATATGTAATTTGAGATGGTTTTGACTATCAAACTATGGTTTCAAAAAGAACCTATGGATCCAAAAGAAAACCCACAACTTTCTAAAAATATGCAATGAAGCATAGGTAGGATCACAACTACGTTAACATAATAAAATGGTAGTTTTAACTTAGAAACGCACAAATTTGACTTTACACAAAGGGTTTCAACAAGAATAAGGTCATCTTTGATTAAAATACACATGGTTTTAGTAGGCATAGAGGCAGCATCAAGATATTTAAAAAAAAAAATTAAACTTTAAACTTTAAAATCTTTGATTTACCTCAAAAATTAATAATCATTGTGAGTATTCTAGAACAATACCAAAATTATTTTATTGTCAAATTCTTGGATAAAAATATCAAAAAATGAATATGATGATTAGGGAAATAAGATACAAATCTAAACTCAACGTGCAATTTTCCTATAGATACTACACACAAAAATATTAGAAAAAGTATAAACAAAAAATATATTAACATGAAAAAAATAATTAAAAAAATGATTTTCAAATCCTTAAAAAGCTTTGCAACCTACAAGATACACATACTTGAAAAAAAAAATTGCGTTAATATCAAGTACACCAAAATGTAAGTAAAAAAAAAGATTCAAAAACATAAACAAAGATCAAAATAAATTCTACTTTACCGATCCCAATGAAAACTTCAAAAGTATGTGATTTCACTTGTTTGAATGTGGATACTAAATCTCAATAGGATAACATTTTGATTGATGATTGATTTAATTTGTAGCAGACTTGCATAAGAGTGATTGATATGATTTTGTAAAATAGACTTGCATAAAGTGTGAGATATCAAAATGATAAAGGAATGATCCTATTTATATATTTTTCAAGGAAAAGTCTATTATGAGACAAGGATAAGAATGAAGAATTTAGTTAACTAGACTAACCATGGAGTCAACTCAATTGTGGAAAGGAAAAATTCCATTTTAAAGAGATAAGGAGATAATATTGAATTATTCAATTCAATAATTGGATAAATGTGCACATAAAGTTTCCATTCAAAGATAGAGTTGATTGGTGGATGAAGAAAAAAATTCTAAAACCAAACAAAGTTAATTGATGAGGGAAGATCGAGGTTCTAAAATCAGATGGAGCCAACTAATCAGAGAAGAAACAGTTAACTAAAGAGATGAAAATGGAAATTATTTTAAAAAATGAAAATTAGATCACATTTAACTAAATAATTAAATATTATTTAATTAAATGGATAAATGGGAATTATTAATTAATAAATGATTTATGATGTGATAAATGGATAATAAATGATAAATGGTATATGATAATAATAAATGTGTAATTAAATAATGTAATTAATTATAAACAACCCACCTACTTTTGTGAATACTTCTTAACCCCAATTCATGCTTGTATCAAATTAATTATACTACTTTCTTTCATCCTTTTTTCGATATACTTGGTTAGTTTTCCAATTAAGAAACCTCTAATATACATGCATGTAATAAGTTATTACATAATAGGTCAATTCACTACTTGATATATATGGACTCTTGGATGCATAAATCAATGAGATCACACACATAGGTCATTAATTTGTCTCATAATGATTTTCAATCAAGAGGCGAGTTAACTTAATCTAACTAAGAGGCCAAGAGTTTAATTTACAACTAGTGGATTAGTGATGCAAGAGCATCCTTTGGTAAAGCAATGTATCAATCAAAAACAAGCCAATGAAAAGAGGCCACTTGTCAACTTGTGAGTGGTTGAGGATGTGTAAGATTTGGGAAATGTGCCCAAGAGGGGGAAATTTAAAATTTGAAATGAGAGTTAACATTGAGTTTGAATTGTGCAAGGGACATGTAAGAGACATGTAAGACCTATTAAATGCCTTGTTTGATGTACCTTTCAACTTGTTTTTGAATTCAAATTGAGGGAAGATGCCATGTTGAGTGAAAATGCTGATTTAATAAATCAATAAATGATTTATTTGTGCAAGTGGAAAAATCTAGAGAATGTGATGGGTAGTTAGGTTAGGCTAATTAGGATTAGATTAGCTTAATGATGATTAGGTGAGTTTGACCAATTTGACTCAAATATTTGGATTTATTTAAATCAAAGAGGGATGGAATATGCATTTGGGGATTTAATTAAATAAAGTTTTTTTTATTTAATTAAAAGGATGATGTTTGATTTATTTAATTTAAATTAATAACTTTAGGAATGAAATTAATGAGTTTATTTGATGAATGGATGAAGGTGAACTTGATTAATTTGATGAGCGGATGAACGTGAATTGGGTGCACAATGTTAATTTCACGTGTCTACATGATAAAAAGATAATAAGTAATAAATGATATATTATGATAATAAATAAATAAGTAATGTAATTAATTATAATGGATGATATGATGATGATCAAGGTTTGATGATTTGGTGAACTAATTTTAGTGTCTATATTTTGCTCCTCTTTGAAGAAATGTTTGAATGATATTGTTTCAAAGAAATTAAAAGTAGATAAGAAGAAAAATTGGAAGATTATGAAGATGATGATAGAATTGGCCCATTCAAGTAAAAATAACAATTGGAAAATATGAAATGATTGATGATAAAATACCCCTCAAGAGATTATCTATGCAAAAATTTCATGGGTGGACTCTTGAAACAAGAGAAGATGAAGAAAATGTTAGATGAAAATGAAAAATTATGGAATAAAAATAATGAAAGATGGATGCTAGAAACATGACTATGGATGAAGCAATGATCATGTGTTATGCTAGCTTTTATATTAGCAACCTTTATTTATATAGTAACATTTGGATTTTATGCACCAAGGTATATAAGACCAAGGTGACAATGTATCTAACACATGGATTAATTGTCAAGAAAACAAAAGATAATAAGATTCCCCAAAACTCACAAGGTATCTGACACTCTTGGTGGATTTGTGATGAGACAACCATCAAAGATATAACACAAAAATAAAAGACCTTGCCCTATTTTACACCATTCAAAGCACACCATGATATGAAAATATCATGGAGACCTTGAGTAGGAATAGTATGGGTCAAAAGATAAATAAAAATAAAGATCAAAAGATCAAAAACCAAAGAAAAAGACAACAAAAAATCAATAAAAACACAATAATAACATCTTCTGCCAAGGTGTGGAAAGGACTAAAGGATGGATTTGGATCATGTTTGATTTTAGGAAGGAAACATACCATATAAAATTCATGATGGGTGATAAGGAAATGTTCACAATGGAAAAGGATGTGACAACTATATGTTATCGAGGTTGACATGGATTTCTAAGGTTTAACATTGAGAGAACATGTTTCAAGTGTGATGATTGAAGGTTTGGAAGAATATATCTAGGTTTGTTGCTTTTAAGGAAATACTAACTTTAGATAACTATACCTAATTTTTGAGAGCTGATGTGAAAAGCCCACCTACACCATTGCATCTAGCTCCAAGCTAGTTTTTTGATGCCTACAAGAAGTCAAAAAAAAATATGTCTAACAAAAGTTATTCATGTTTTTATGTAAGATTTTTTTTAACAATAGATAACCAATTTTAAACAATTCATTGATGGTTTTTGATAGAAAAAAGTTGTTTTCATGAATAATTTATCATTTAAAATTTATATTTTTTTTTTAATGGTTTTAAGTTTAGAACCCATGGTTTTTACTTAAATATAAGTGATTTTTATTAAAAATTAATGACATTTATCTTATATAAGTAGTTTTCAACTAGTTTTGAGTTTAATACAATGGCTTTTGACTTGTTTTCTTACTATTTTTCACTTTGAACTAAGGTATGCCAATTTCTAACAATAATAAATGTGGTATGGTGATAAGGAAATGTTCACAATGGAAAAGAATGCGACAACTATATGTTATCAAGGTTGACATGGATTTCTAAAGTTTTACATTGAAAGAACATGTTTCACGATGGAAATGGGTGATAAGGAAATGTTCACGATGGAAAAGGATGTGACAACTATATTTTATTGAGGTTGACATGGATTTCTCAAGTTTTACATTGAAATCACATGTTTCAAGTGTGATGTTTGAAGGTTTGAAAGCATATGTTTATGTTTGCTATTTGTTAAGGAAATAATAAATTTGGATTAAGTGAATGTGGGATCAAAAACAAGCCAATGAAAAGAGGCCACTTGTCAACTTGTGAGTGGTTGAGGAGTGTGTAAGATTTGGGAAATGTGCCCAAGAGGGGGAAATTTAAAATTTGAAATGAGAGTTAACATTGAGTTTGAATTGTGCAAGGGACATGTAAGAGACATGTAAGACCTATTAAATGCCTTGTTTGATGTACCTTTCAACTTGTTTTTGAATTCAAATTTCAGGGAAGATGCCATGTTGAGTGAAAATGCTGATTTTAATAAATCAATAAATGGATTTATTTGTGCAAGTGGCATAATCTAGAGAATGTGATGGGTAGTTAGGTTAGGCTAATTAGGATTAGATTAGCTTAATGATGATTAGGTGAGTTTGACCAATTTGACTCAAATATTTGGATTTATTTAAATCAAAGAGGGATGGAATATGCATTTGGGGATTTAATTAAATAAAGTTTTTTTTATTTAATTAAAAGGATGATGTTTGATTTATTTAATTTAAATTAATAACTTTAGGAATGAAATTAATGAGTTTATTTGATGAATGGATGAAGGTGAACTTGATTAATTTGATGAGCGGATGAACGTGAATTGGGTGCACAATGTTAATTTCACGTGTCTACATGATAAAAAGATAATAAGTAATAAATGATATATTATGATAATAAATAAATAAGTAATGTAATTAATTATAATGGATGATATGATGATGATCAAGGTTTGATGATTTGGTGAACTAATTTTAGTGTCTATATTTTGCTCCTCTTTGAAGAAATGTTTGAATGATATTGTTTCAAAGAAATTAAAAGTAGATAAGAAGAAAAATTGGAAGATTATGAAGATGATGATAGAATTGGCCCATTCAAGTAAAAATAACAATTGGAAAATATGAAATGATTGATGATAAAATACCCCTCAAGAGATTATCTATGCAAAAATTTCATGGGTGGACTCTTGAAACAAGAGAAGATGAAGAAAATGTTAGATGAAAATGAAAAATTATGGAATAAAAATAATGAAAGATGGATGCTAGAAACATGACTATGGATGAAGCAATGATCATGTGTTATGCTAGCTTTTATATTAGCAACCTTTATTTATATAGTAACATTTGGATTTTATGCACCAAGGTATATAAGACCAAGGTGACAATGTATCTAACACATGGATTAATTGTCAAGAAAACAAAAGATAATAAGATTCCCCAAAACTCACAAGGTATCTGACACTCTTGGTGGATTTGTGATGAGACAACCATCAAAGATATAACACAAAAATAAAAGACCTTGCCCTATTTTACACCATTCAAAGCACACCATGATATGAAAATATCATGGAGACCTTGAGTAGGAATAGTATGGGTCAAAAGATAAATAAAAATAAAGATCAAAAGATCAAAAACCAAAGAAAAAGACAACAAAAAATCAATAAAAACACAATAATAACATCTTCTGCCAAGGTGTGGAAAGGACTAAAGGATGGATTTGGATCATGTTTGATTTTAGGAAGGAAACATACCATATAAAATTCATGATGGGTGATAAGGAAATGTTCACAATGGAAAAGGATGTGACAACTATATGTTATCGAGGTTGACATGGATTTCTAAGGTTTAACATTGAGAGAACATGTTTCAAGTGTGATGATTGAAGGTTTGGAAGAATATATCTAGGTTTGTTGCTTTTAAGGAAATACTAACTTTAGATAACTATACCTAATTTTTGAGAGCTGATGTGAAAAACCCACCTACACCATTGCATCTAGCTCCAAGCTAGTTTTTTGATGCCTACAAGAAGTCAAAAAAAAATATGTCTAACAAAAGTTATTCATGTTTTTATGTAAGATTTTTTTTAACAATAGATAACCAATTTTAAACAATTCATTGATGGTTTTTGATAGAAAAAAGTTGTTTTCATGAATAATTTATCATTTAAAATTTAATTTTTTTTTTTTTCATGGTTTTAAGTTTAGAACCCATGGTTTTTACTTAAATATAAGTGATTTTTATTAAAAATTAATGACATTTATCTTATATAAGTAGTTTTCAACTAGTTTTGAGTTTAATACAATGGCTTTTGACTTGTTTTCTTACTATTTTTCACTTTGAACTAAGGTATGCCAATTTCTAACAATAATAAATGTGGTATGGTGATAAGGAAATGTTCACAATGGAAAAGAATGCGACAACTATATGTTATCAAGGTTGACATGGATTTCTAAAGTTTTACATTGAAAGAACATGTTTCACGATGGAAATGGGTGATAAGGAAATGTTCACGATGGAAAAGGATGTGACAACTATATTTTATTGAGGTTGACATGGATTTCTCAAGTTTTACATTGAAATCACATGTTTCAAGTGTGATGTTTGAAGGTTTGAAAGCATATGTTTATGTTTGCTATTTGTTAAGGAAATAATAAATTTGGATTAAGTGAATGTGGGATCAAAAACAAGCCAATGAAAAGAGGCCACTTGTCAACTTGTGAGTGGTTGAGGAGTGTGTAAGATTTGGGAAATGTGCCCAAGAGGGGGAAATTTAAAATTTGAAATGAGAGTTAACATTGAGTTTGAATTGTGCAAGGGACATGTAAGAGACATGTAAGACCTATTAAATGCCTTGTTTGATGTACCTTTCAACTTGTTTTTGAATTCAAATTTCAGGGAAGATGCCATGTTGAGTGAAAATGCTGATTTTAATAAATCAATAAATGGATTTATTTGTGCAAGTGGCATAATCTAGAGAATGTGATGGGTAGTTAGGTTAGGCTAATTAGGATTAGATTAGCTTAATGATGATTAGGTGAGTTTGACCAATTTGACTCAAATATTTGGATTTATTTAAATCAAAGAGGGATGGAATATGCATTTGGGGATTTAATTAAATAAAGTTTTTTTTATTTAATTAAAAGGATGATGTTTGATTTATTTAATTTAAATTAATAACTTTAGGAATGAAATTAATGAGTTTATTTGATGAATGGATGAAGGTGAACTTGATTAATTTGATGAGCGGATGAACGTGAATTGGGTGCACAATGTTAATTTCACGTGTCTACATGATAAAAAGATAATAAGTAATAAATGATATATTATGATAATAAATAAATAAGTAATGTAATTAATTATAATGGATGATATGATGATGATCAAGGTTTGATGATTTGGTGAACTAATTTTAGTGTCTATATTTTGCTCCTCTTTGAAGAAATGTTTGAATGATATTGTTTCAAAGAAATTAAAAGTAGATAAGAAGAAAAATTGGAAGATTATGAAGATGATGATAGAATTGGCCCATTCAAGTAAAAATAACAATTGGAAAATATGAAATGATTGATGATAAAATACCCCTCAAGAGATTATCTATGCAAAAATTTCATGGGTGGACTCTTGAAACAAGAGAAGATGAAGAAAATGTTAGATGAAAATGAAAAATTATGGAATAAAAATAATGAAAGATGGATGCTAGAAACATGACTATGGATGAAGCAATGATCATGTGTTATGCTAGCTTTTATATTAGCAACCTTTATTTATATAGTAACATTTGGATTTTATGCACCAAGGTATATAAGACCAAGGTGACAATGTATCTAACACATGGATTAATTGTCAAGAAAACAAAAGATAATAAGATTCCCCAAAACTCACAAGGTATCTGACACTCTTGGTGGATTTGTGATGAGACAACCATCAAAGATATAACACAAAAATAAAAGACCTTGCCCTATTTTACACCATTCAAAGCACACCATGATATGAAAATATCATGGAGACCTTGAGTAGGAATAGTATGGGTCAAAAGATAAATAAAAATAAAGATCAAAAGATCAAAAACCAAAGAAAAAGACAACAAAAAATCAATAAAAACACAATAATAACATCTTCTTCCAAGGTGTGGAAAGGACTAAAGGATGGATTTGGATCATGTTTGATTTTAGGAAGGAAACATACCATATAAAATTCATGATGGGTGATAAGGAAATGTTCACAATGGAAAAGGATGTGACAACTATATGTTATCGAGGTTGACATGGATTTCTAAGGTTTAACATTGAGAGAACATGTTTCAAGTGTGATGATTGAAGGTTTGGAAGAATATATCTAGGTTTGTTTCTTTTAAGGAAATACTAACTTTAGATAATTATACCTAATTTTTGAGAGCTGATGTGAAAAACCCACCTACACCATTGCATCTAGCTCCAAGCTAGTTTTTTGATGCCTACAAGAAGTCAAAAAAAAATATGTCTAACAAAAGTTATTCATGTTTTTATGTAAGATTTTTTTTAACAATAGATAACCAATTTTAAACAATTCATTGATGGTTTTTGATAGAAAAAAGTTGTTTTCATGAATAATTTATCATTTAAAATTTAATTTTTTTTTTTTTCATGGTTTTAAGTTTAGAACCCATGGTTTTTACTTAAATATAAGTGATTTTTATTAAAAATTAATGACATTTATCTTATATAAGTAGTTTTCAACTAGTTTTGAGTTTAATACAATGGCTTTTGACTTGTTTTCTTACTATTTTTCACTTTGAACTAAGGTATGTCAATTTCTAACAATAATAAATGTGGTATGGTGATAAGGAAATGTTCACAATGGAAAAGAATGCGACAACTATATGTTATCAAGGTTGACATGGATTTCTAAAGTTTTACATTGAAAGAACATGTTTCACGATGGAAATGGGTGATAAGGAAATGTTCACGATGGAAAAGGATGTGACAACTATATTTTATTGAGGTTGACATGGATTTCTCAAGTTTTACATTGAAATCACATGTTTCAAGTGTGATGTTTGAAGGTTTGAAAGCATATGTTTATGTTTGCTATTTGTTAAGGAAATAATAAATTTGGATAATTATGCCTAATTTTTTAGATTTGATGTAAAAAATCCACCTACATTGTTGCATCTAGTTCAAAGACAACTTTTCAATGCCTATAGCAAGTCAAAAAATTAATAATTCTAATAAAATTTATTCATTTTTTTTGTTTAAGAATATTTTAAACAATAGATAAGCGATTTTAAACAATTGATTGATGGTTTTTGATAGAAAAAAGTTTTTTTCATGAGAAATGAACATGGTTTTCAATTTAAAACAAGTTTCTTTCATGGTTTTTACTTATAGAAGCATTTTTTATTAAAAACTTGTGGTATTTAGCTTATATAAGTAGTTTTTCATTTAGTTTGAGTTCAATACAATGGTTTTTTACTTATTTTCTTACTAGTTTTCATTTTGAACTCTTATTTGGAAATTTCTAATAGTAATAAATATGGTTTTAAATACTTCAAATGTGGTTTTGAAAACAATATGCATGGTTTTCCCTTTTTACAAGAAATTTTTAGAATAAAATATGTAATTTGAGATGGTTTTGACTATCAAACTATGGTTTCAAAAAGAACCTATGGATCCAAAAGAAAACCCACAACTTTCTAAAAATATGCAATGAAGCATAGGTAGGATCACAACTACGTTAACATAATAAAATGGTAGTTTTAACTTAGAAACGCACAAATTTGACTTTACACAAAGGGTTTCAACAAGAATAAGGTCATCTTTGATTAAAATACACATGGTTTTAGTAGGCATAGAGGCAGCATCAAGATATTTAAAAAAAAAAATTAAACTTTAAACTTTAAAATCTTTGATTTACCTCAAAAATTAATAATCATTGTGAGTATTCTAGAACAATACCAAAATTATTTTATTGTCAAATTCTTGGATAAAAATATCAAAAAATGAATATGATGATTAGGGAAATAAGATACAAATCTAAACTCAACGTGCAATTTTCCTATAGATACTACACACAAAAATATTAGAAAAAGTATAAACAAAAAATATATTAACATGAAAAAAATAATTAAAAAAATGATTTTCAAATCCTTAAAAAGCTTTGCAACCTACAAGATACACATACTTGAAAAAAAAAATTGCGTTAATATCAAGTACACCAAAATGTAAGTAAAAAAAAAGATTCAAAAACATAAACAAAGATCAAAATAAATTCTACTTTACCGATCCCAATGAAAACTTCAAAAGTATGTGATTTCACTTGTTTGAATGTGGATACTAAATCTCAATAGGATAACATTTTGATTGATGATTGATTTAATTTGTAGCAGACTTGCATAAGAGTGATTGATATGATTTTGTAAAATAGACTTGCATAAAGTGTGAGATATCAAAATGATAAAGGAATGATCCTATTTATATATTTTTCAAGGAAAAGTCTATTATGAGACAAGGATAAGAATGAAGAATTTAGTTAACTAGACTAACCATGGAGTCAACTCAATTGTGGAAAGGAAAAATTCCATTTTAAAGAGATAAGGAGATAATATTGAATTATTCAATTCAATAATTGGATAAATGTGCACATAAAGTTTCCATTCAAAGATAGAGTTGATTGGTGGATGAAGAAAAAAATTCTAAAACCAAACAAAGTTAATTGATGAGGGAAGATCGAGGTTCTAAAATCAGATGGAGCCAACTAATCAGAGAAGAAACAGTTAACTAAAGAGATGAAAATGGAAATTATTTTAAAAAATGAAAATTAGATCACATTTAACTAAATAATTAAATATTATTTAATTAAATGGATAAATGGGAATTATTAATTAATAAATGATTTATGATGTGATAAATGGATAATAAATGATAAATGGTATATGATAATAATAAATGTGTAATTAAATAATGTAATTAATTATAAACAACCCACCTACTTTTGTGAATACTTCTTAACCCCAATTCATGCTTGTATCAAATTAATTATACTACTTTCTTTCATCCTTTTTTCGATATACTTGGTTAGTTTTCCAATTAAGAAACCTCTAATATACATGCATGTAATAAGTTATTACATAATAGGTCAATTCACTACTTGATATATATGGACTCTTGGATGCATAAATCAATGAGATCACACACATAGGTCATTAATTTGTCTCATAATGATTTTCAATCAAGAGGCGAGTTAACTTAATCTAACTAAGAGGCCAAGAGTTTAATTTACAACTAGTGGATTAGTGATGCAAGAGCATCCTTTGTTGTAAAGCAATCCTGTATCAATCAAAAACATTTATTTTCTTGCATTTTAGTCTCTAGCAATTTCAACATTTCATTCTGCATTTTACTGTATTGTCATTTCTCAACTCATAGAGTAAGATATAACATCCACATGAGGTCATCTACATCATATCTATATTTCAAGAAGTTTTCATTGATTTGTAGAAAGTTATCACTCTCAAAATTTCATTGTAATTCACATTCAAAGAATTTAGGGTTGACATGGTCCAAAATTCATAGTGTGGACCTATTCTAGAGTATGTGGAGCTTAATGGGACACCATACAAGCATTTTGGGTCCAATGGGATCTATCTTGGAGATCCACAATCCATTTCATTTCACAAAGGATTATCTTTCATGTTTTGAGGCTGACCTAGACACTTGATCATTCATTGGAGTTTGTAAAACCTTGAGGCTAACATGGACTATTATGGGAGCTAATCATATTCAAGATCATTTTTAATTCATAGGAAGTTATTCATTAGTATATTTAGTTATGATTTCATTATTAGAGTTTAGATAGTTTGATCAAGCCATTTGTGAGACTATAATAAGGCCTTCATGCTAGTTGTAATGTTGAAATTCTCTTACAATAGGACTATGAGCCCTAATTATTTTGTATATGATGAATGTAAGATTCCAAGTTGCTGAATCAATGAAATTTCATGTTTTCTAATCAGTATCTTTTGTTATTTCCATTGTGTTGAATCTAATTTGCATAGTTGGAAAGTCCTTTCTAGACCCTCGATCTTTGACTTCACCAAGTCATATTAAAGCAAGTTTGTGAGTCCTAAAGGAATTCCTCGTGGTGAATAGATTGCTGACCTGAGGCAGACTACATGTGTTTTCAACCAATCATTGACTATGAGGCAGTTGAAAGCCTTGCAGCCATATCACCGAATTGAGGTAGTTGCACCAGATTCAAGGGGAGAGATGTTTCCAAGGAGAGTGCATGCTATGATGAATGTCACTGGAAGAATGGATGAGATGTTGGAAATGATGTGAGCAATGTGGGTTTGATTAGATGTTGCTAAAGAAGGTCGAATGTGAGGCTTAAACCCTAGACACGAGGATGAAAACAATGATGAGTTATATCATGCTATGAATTGAAATTAACAAGCCCTAGATGATGAAGAAGAAGAATTATATCAAGAGAAGATGTTGAAAGAAATTTCCAAAATTGGTAAGTCACCTAGAATTGAAATTCAAAATTACGTGAGACATTTAAACCTTGAGGAATTGATTGATTGGATCAATGATATGGAAGAATAATTTCAATATGAAGAAATTGAAGATATGGAGAGAGTGAGACTTGTGAAAACAAAGTTGAAAGGACATGATTCTTTATGGTGGAAACAAATTCAATTGGATAGAAATGGGAGAGGGAAGGATAAAATCACAAAATGGGATAGAATGGTAGCAAAATTGAAAAATCAATTCAGACCTGCTGATTATGAGCTTGAGTTACTGAAAAGATTGAAAAATTTGAGGTAGGAGAGATATATGAAAGAATATATTGAATAATTCTACAAGATGTGTAAGAAAATAAAAGGTGCAGAAACAACTTTCCTAACGTCAAAACCATAGGGAAGAATGCAGACAATACTTTTAATTTCCAAATTACAATCCAATTAAGACACACATGAAAGATTTACAGAAACATAAAAATACACAAAAACAAATGAACACTAGATTTATGTGGAAAAACCCTTTCGGGGAAAAACCCACCACACCAAGCCGAGTCCAACTCATATTTTAATGCCAATCCAACTCAAAATGATCTCTTCGAATCTTACCACCCTCTGATTTTATCTTCTGTTTATCCTTATCTACAATTTCCCATCAAAGAAAGTTTCCTTTCCAGTGTAGATTTTTCCTTGCAAACAGTTCACATCCAACACTACAACTGCTTCAAAAATCCAACCGCAAACCATTTGAATTTCGCTTCCTCTGATTGGTCCATGAGACACCACATAGGATAGTCATCAATCAGTCAAGGGTGTTCAACCTGTGTTTGCATGTTAGTGAGACACTAACTGTGTCTCCCCAATGCCACCACAGCCATCATTTGATAATGCCAAGAGTCCTTACTATTGACAAGAGGTTATACCGAGTCTAGAAAGCTATTGCTAAGACTTTTCCTTGTCGCCAAAACCTCATACTAAATCCACCAATGTCCATTGCATTTCTATTAGCATCCATCTATCAGCAAGAGTTGTCTCAATCAGTAAGATGTTACACCAAGTCCACAAGGCTATTGTTAAGACTTCTCCTTGTCACCAAGACCTCATACCGATGATCACCACCACTATCACCAAGACTTATTGCTATCGGTGAGACAACATACTGAAGCTCCAAAGTCACATCGAAAAGTCCTACCATCGGCAAGACTACCATCTTTCGCCAAGACATCACACTGAGCCTTCATCAGTCGGCAAGACTTACCACTATCACCAAGACATTACACTGAAGTATCAAGTCATACCTAGCACCAAATAATAGTCGGCAAGACTTCTCTCCATCACTAAGAGTTCTTACCGAACCCTTAGTGTTACCCTGATGCCTCCAAGAAAAGTTGTCAGCGAGACATTTATATCGGTAAGACTTCATACCAAAACATAAAACCTTTCGGCCAAGTCTCCCCGATATCTAATAAACCCAACCATCGGTAAGATATTTTTGCTCGGTAGAAGGTTACAATGAATGCCACAAGTCACAGTGATAGGTCCACTCAGCAAGACTGAAACAAGGTCTTAGTGACCAAAACTGTTCAACAAGGTTTCAACTGCTAGTCGGCCAGACACAAAGCATGTCACACCAACTTGGCTCTCTTAGAGGTTTTAGCCTGTGGGATTAAGGCATATATTTCCAACAATCTCCCACTTGATGAAGATCACACAGGCACCACCATAGCACAACAAAACTACTAAAATTCATGGGACTTGAGGCCCATTAAACTGGCACACCACCTGTACTTGTTTGTGCTCACAGGCTTCATCAATGCATCTGCAACATTCTCTAGAGTATCCACTTTCTCCAAAGATACCTTCCCATCCTCCACCATATCTCGTACAAATTGATACTGTACATCTATATGTTTTGTCCTGGCATGGAAAGTAGGATTCTTTGCCAGACAAATTGCACTCTGACTGTCACAAAAAATAGTAATTTTTACTGCATCAAAACCAATGTTAGAACACAAACTTTTTAACTAGATTGCTTCTTTATAGGCATGTGTAGCTGCTATGTATTCTGCCTCTATAGTGGACAAAGCGACTACAGCTTGCCGCTTGCTCATCCAACTCATTTAACCACCATTCATCATGAAAATATATCCATTGGTGGATCTCCTACTGTCAATGTCCCCTGCCCAATCAGAATCCACTTAACCTTGAATGCTAAGAGTCCTCTATGATTCAACCAAGTTTCCATGGTAACACAAATAATAGTCTGAAGTGCCCTTCAGATATCTAAACACTCTCTTCATAGCATCCCAATGTGTCCTTCCAGGATTAGCCATAAAACTTCTAAGAACTCCCACTGCTTGGGCAATGTCTGGCCTTGTACAGACCATTGCATACATTAGACTGCCAACCGCACTAGCATACGACACACTAGTCATGTCCTACATCTTAGTAGGAGATTTTGGACAATCTTCAACAAATAGCTTTGTTCCCTTCAAAACTAGAACAACTAGCTTCTTGCAATCAGTCATACAAAATCTCTCTAGAACAATCATGATGTACTTACTCTGACTGAGCCAAAGTTTTCTATTTTTCCTATCCTTGGTTATTTCCATTCCTAAAATATACCTTGGTACACCAAGATCTTTCATTTCAAAATTTTTAGACAATTGAGACTTAAGATCATAAATCATTAGCTTACTATTGCCTATGAACAACATATCATCAACATAGAGAGCAATAATAAGGACTTGATCACTTTCAACTTTGTAATATACATAATGATCAGATTTTGATCTTACAAATTCCAATGAAAAAACAAACGTGTCAAAATTTTGGTACCACATTCTAGGAGACTATTTTAACCCATATAGAGATTTCTTCAACTGGCAAACTAGTCTTTCTTTACCTTTTTCCACAAAGTGCTCTTGCTGGGACATATAAATTTCTTCTTCAAGATCACCATGAAGAAACAATGTTTTCACATCCATCTGTTCAATCAAAAAGTCATACGCTGCTGCAAGTGACAAAAGAAATCTAATAGATGTGAGCTTAGCTACAGGAGAAAATATTTCTCCATAATCAATTCCCTCTATCTGGGAATAACCTTTTGCAACCAGCCTCACTTTATATTTTTCTACACTGCCATCTAGACTAATTTTCTTTCTAAATACCCATTTGCAGCCCACAACTTTTCTACCTTTAGGCAATGGCACCAAACTCTAGGTATCATTCTTTTCTAATTATGCCATTTCTTCATCATGGCTTCCACCCAAGAGTTTGAATCAGACATTTTAAATGCCTCTTTCACAGTCCTAGGTTCATCAGTGCTAGAAATTAAAGCATAGGTACAAGTAGACTCTATCAAAGAAAATCCATACCCATCAGGTTGCTTTCTTTCACTAGTTGACCTCATCACAGGCTAAGGATGAGGTGGTTCTTCATCTTCTTCAAAAATTTCAGAGCTACTTGAGCTTTCCTCAGTATCAGGTACATTTTGATTTTTCAATTCCTCTTTATCTAGTGTTGGAGGAATTTTTGCTACATCCTTTTCATTTTCTGATTTCTTCTCTGACTACAGATCCAATGTAGAAGGATTCAACTCATGAAAGATAATACTTTTGATGTACAAAACCTTCTCAGTCTTAGTATTCCAAAGCTTGTATCCTTTTATTCCAGCACTATAGCCAATAAAAATACACTTTACAGCTTTGTTTTCCAACTTAGATCTTTTTTCAAACGACACATATGCATATGCCTCATAGCCAAAGAAAATAATATGTCTTAGAGAGGGCTTCTTTCTAGACCATGCTTCCAAAGGTGTCTTCTCAATAAGAGAAGAGTTAGGAGAACAATTTACCAAGTAACATGCTATAGAGACTACTTCAACCCAAAAGTTCTCCTCCAAGCCAACATTGCTCAGCATACTTTGTGCTCTTTCCATTACTATCCTATTGAACCTTTCAACAACTCCATTTTTCTATGGAGTGTAAGGTGTAGTGTTATAACTTTTAATCCCATTGTCAGTCCTTAAACATTTTATTTTATTACCAGTTTTATTTTCTACAAGGTTTTTAAATTCCTTAAACTGACTGAATGCTTTTGATTTAATTTTGAGAAAATATACAAATGTTCTTGAATAATCATCAATAAACGACACATAGTATCTTGATTTAGATAAAGAAGGAACATTCACTGGACCAAACACATCAAAATGTATATAATCAAGCAAACCAGAAGATTTGTGATGACTGGAATAAAATGAAACACGGTGTTGTTTACCATTTATACAATGTTCACAAAAATCGAATTTGAGGTTACAATCTTCAAGGTTTTTAAAACTTTCTCACCAATGTGGCCTATCCTATGATGCCAGAGCATAGTCTTTTCTATTGGAAGTTTAACCTCCATGGAGTTTACACCATCAGGAATATTTCCCTCTTTTCCTCCATGAGTAGTTTTATGTGACTTCACAGAGACACTATTGCATTGAATAACTTGTGCATCCAGCTTATACAAGGTACCAATACGAGCACCCCTTGCTAGAACCATAGAACCTATAGTCATCTTGCAGCCATTTATAGAGAATGTGACATGCACTCCAATATCATTCAGCTTACTTACAGAAAGTAAATTGTGAGCCAGACCTGGTATATGCATCACATCATTGATTCCCTTCACTCTTCCATCAGGGAATTGAATTCTGACTCTTCCACGGCCAACAATTTCCAAAGATGAATCACTTGCCAAATACACCTTTCCACCATCATATTTTTCATACTTTGTGAGCCAGTCTCTATGAGATGTCATGTGGAAAGATGCTCCAGAATCAATCAGCCAGAAATCATCAGATTCCCGCGTAGCCAAGGTTGCAATGAAGGAGTCTACATCAATTTGAGAAGAATCATTATCAGAATAGGTCTTCTTCTTCTTCTTTTTCTCCTTCTTGCAATCCTTTCAGACATGACTAGGTTTCCCACAATTCTAGCACTTCACCTTGGACTTCTTGCCATGAGACTTTGATCTCCCTTCTGATTTCGATCTAGATTTCTTGTCCTTCTTTCCTTTTTCTTTTGATCTTCCTCTAACAACCAGAGCCTCCTTCGCCATCTCAGAAGATTTCCTTCTCATCTCTTCTAACAACAAAGAAGCAAAAACATCTTCCATCTTGAAAGTGGATGTCGTACTCCCAATAGCCATCACCAGGTGATCCCAAGAATTTGGCAAAGAACACAATAAGAGCACACAACAATCTTCATCCTCAATCTTCACACCAATAGATGTTAACTAAGCAATCAGCATGTTGAAAGCATTCAAGTGATCAGTAACAGATCCTCCCTCCTACATTCTCAAAGATTACAGCTTCTTCCTCAAGAACAATTTGTTCACCAAGGACTTTCCCTGATAAATAGATGCCAACCTTTTCCACAAGGAAGATGCAATCTTTTCTTCATGAACGTTCAGAAGAATAGAGTCTACCAAATAGAGCCTTATCAGCCCTTTTTACTTTCTATTTGCAAGGTCCCAATCCTCTTGCTTCATGCCTTGAGGCATCATTCCAGACATAGCAAGCCACAAATCATGATCCACTAACAAATCTTCCATTTTGAGTTTCCACAACTCAAAATTTCTACCATTGAATTTCTCTATTTCAATCTTTTCGGATGTGCTTGCCATCTTAATCTATAATTAAATTATCAGACCTCTACCAAACTCCCACTAAAAAGGAATTGACACAAAAAACCCAACCCACTCACAAGGATAACACAACTCGCCAGGCTCTGATACCAATTGTAAGGAAAGCAAAGGTGCGGAAACAACTTTCCTAATGTCAAAACCATAGGGAAGAATGCAAACAGTACTTTTAATTTCCAAATTACAATCTAATTAAGACACACATGAAAGATTTATAGCAACAGAAAAATACACAAAAACAAATGAACACCAGATTTATGTGGGAAAACCCTTTCGGGAAAAAACCCACCAAACCAAGCCGAATCTCTTTGTATTTTAGTAATCAATAAATTACATACAGTGCAAAGACAACTCTCTAGTATCAGTTTTATAGTTTCTTCATTCACTGTTCTTCCTCTGTTATAAATGCTCTCTCAGATTCAATGCCAATCCAACTCAGAATGATCTCTTCGAATTGTACCACCCTCCGATTTTATCCTCTATTTATCCTTATCTGCGATTGCCTATGAAAGAAAGTTTCCTTTCCAGCGTAGATTTTTCCTTGCATACAGTTCACATCCAATGCTGCAACTGTTGCAAAAATCCAACTTCCAACCATTTTAATTTCACTTCCTCTGATTGGTCCATGAGACACCACATAGGATAGTCATTAATCAATCAAGGGCATTCAACCTGTGTTGGCATGTCGGTGAGACACTAACCATGTCTCCCTGATGCCAACACAACCATCATTCGATATCGCCAAGAGTCCTTACTATCGGCAAGAGGTTACACTAGTCCAGAAAGCTATTGCTAAGACTTTGCCTTGTTGCCAAGACCTCATACTGAATCCACTGACATCCATTGTATTTCTATCAACATCCATCTATCGACAAGAGTTGTCTCAATCGGCAAGATGTTACATCGAGTCCACAAGGCTATCGCTAAGACTTCGCCTTGTCACCAAGACCTCATACCGATGATCACCACCGCTATCGCCAAGAATTATTGCTATTGGTGAGACAAAATACCAAAGCTCCAAAGTCACATCGAAAAGTCCTACCATCGGCAAGACTACCGTCTTTCGCCAAGACATCACACTAAGCCTTCATCAGTCGAGAAGACTTACAGCTATCGCCAAGAGGTTACACTGAAGTCTCAAGTCATACCGAGTACCAAACAACAACCAGAAAGACTTCTCTCCATCGCTAAGAGTTCTTACCAAACCCTTAGTGTTACCTCGAACCCTTATTTTAAAAAATGAAGAAACAGTTAACTAAAGAGATGAAAATGGAAATTATTTAAAAAAATGAAAATTAGATCACATTTAACTAAATAATTAAATATTATTTAATTAAATGGATAAATGGGAATTATTAATTAATAAATGATTTATGATGTGATAAATGGATAATAAATAATAAATGGTATATGATAATAATAAATGTGTAATTAAATAGTGTAATTAATTATAAACAACCCACCTACTTTTATGAATACTTCTAAACCCCAATTCATGCTTGTATCAAATTAATTATACTACTCCCTTTCATCCTTTTTTTGATATACTTGGTTAGTTTTCCAATTAAGAAACCTCTAATATACATGCATGTAATAAGTTATTACATAATAGGTCAATCCACTACTTGATATATATGGACTCTTGGATGCATGAATCAATGAGATCACACACATAGGTCATTAATTTTTCTCATAATGATTTCCAATCAAGAGGTGAGCTAACTTAATCTAACTAAGAGGCCAAGAGTTTAATTTACAACTAGTGGATTAGTGATGCAAGAGCATCCTTGGTTGTAAAGAAATCTTGTATCAATCAAAAACATTTATTTTCTTGCATTTTAGTCTCTAGCAGTTTCAACATTTCATTCTGCATTTTACTGTATTGTCATTTCTCAACTCATAGAGTAGGATATAACATCCACATGAGGTCATCTACATCATATCTATATTTCAAGAAGTTTTCATTGATTTGTAGAAAGTTATCACTCTCAAAATTTCATTGTAATTCACATTCAAAGAATTTAGGGTTGACATGGTCCAAAATTCATAGTGTGGACCTATTCTAGAGTATGTGGAGCTTAATGGGACACCATACAAGCATTTTGGGTCCAATGGGATCTATCTTGGAGATCCACAATCCATTTCATTTCACAAAGGATTATCTTTCATGTTTTGAGGCTGACCTAGACACTTGATCATTCATTGGAGTTTGTAAAACCTTGAGGCTGACGTGGACTATTATGGGAGCTAATCATATTCAAGATCATTTTTAATTCATAGGAAGTTATTCATTAGTATATTTAGTTAAGATTTCATTATTAGAGTTTAGATAGTTTGATCAAGCCATTTGTGAGACTATAATAAGGCCTTCATGCCAGTTGTAATATTGAAGTTCCCTTACAATAGGACTATGAGCCCTAATTATTTTGTATATGATGCATGTAAGATTCCTAGTTGTTGAATCAATGAAATTCATGTTTTCTGATCAGTATATTTTGTTATTTCCATTCTATTGAATCTAATTTGCATAGTTGGAAAGTCCTTTCTAGATCCTTGATATTTGACTTCACCAAGTCATATTAAAGCAAGTTTGTGAGTCCTAAAGGAATTCCTCGTGGTGAATAGATTGCTGACCTGAGGCAGACTACATGTGTTTTCAACCAATCATTGACTATGAGGTAGTTGAAAGCCTTGGAGCCATATCATCGAATTGAGGTAGTTGCACCAGATTCAAGGGGAGAGATGTTGCCAAGGAGAGTGCATGCTATGATGAATGTCACTGGAAGAATGGATGAGATGTTGGAAATGATGTGAGCAATGTGGGTTTGATTAGATGTTGCTAAAGAAGGTCGAATGTGAGGCTTAAACCCTAGACATGAGGATGAAAACAATGATGAGTTAGATCATGCTATGAATTGAAATTAACAAGCCCTAGATGATGAAGAAGAAGAATTATATCAAGAGAAGATGTTGAAAGCAATTTCCAAAATTGGTAAGTTACCTAGAATTGAAATTCAAAATTACGTGAGACATTTAAACCTTGAGGAATTGATTGATTGGATCAATGATATGGAAGAATAATTTCAATATGAAGAAATTGAAGATATGGAGAGAGTGAGACTTGTGAAAACAAAGTTGAAAGGACATGATTCTTTATGGTGGAAACAAATTCAATTGGATAGAAATGGGAGAGGGAAGGATAAAATCACAAAATGGGATAGAATGGTAGCAAAATTGAAAAATCAATTCAGACCTGCTGATTATGAGCTTGAGTTACTGAAAATATTGCAAAATTTTAGGTAGAAGGAGAGATATATGAAAGAATATACTGAATAATTCTACAAGATGTGTAAGGAAAGCAAAGGTGCGGAAACAACTTTCCTAACATCAAAGCCATGGGGAAGAATGCAAACAGTACTTTTAATTTCTAAATTACTATCCAATTAAGACACACATGAAAGATTTATAGAAAAAGAAAAAATACACAAAAACAAATGAACACCAGATTTATGTGGAAAAACCATTTCAGGAAAAAAACCACCACACCAAGCTGAATCCAACTCAGATTTTAATGCCAATCCAACTCAGAATGATCTCTTCGAATCTTACCACCCTCTGATTTTATCCTCTGTTTATCCTTATCTACAATTTCCCATCAAAGAAAGTTTCCTTTCCAATGTAGATTTTTCCTTGCAAACAGTTCACATCCAACACTAAAACTACTGCAAAAATCCAACCGCCAACCATTTGAATTCTGCTTCCTCTGATTGCTCCATGAGACACCACATAGGATAGTCATTAATCAGTCAAGGGTGTTCAACCTGTGTTGGCATGTTGGTGAGACACTAACCGTGTCTCCCTGATGCCACCACAGCCATCATTCGATATCACCAAGAGTCCTTACTATCGACAAGAGGTTCCACTGAGTCTAGAAATCTATTGCTAAGACTTCGCCTTGTCGCCAAGACCTCATACTGAATCCATCGACATCCATTGCATTTCTATCGACATCCATCTATCGGCAAGATGTTACACCGAGTCCACAAGGCTATTGCAAAGACTTCACCTTGTTGCGAAGACCTCATATCGATGATCACCACCACTATTGCCAAGACTTATTTCTATCAGTGAGACAACATACCGAAGCTCCAAAGTCACATCAAAAATTCCTACCATCAGCAAGACTACCGTCTTTCACCAAGACATCACACCGAGCCTTCATTAGTCAGCAAGACTTACCACTATCACCAAGACATTACACTGAAGTATCAAGTCATACCGAGTACCAAATGACAGTTGGCAAGACTTCTCTCCATCACTAAGATTTCTTATTGAACCCTTAGTGTTACCCCGATGCCTCCAAGATAAAGCTATCGACGAGAAATTTATATCAGTAAGACTTCATATCGAAACATAAAACATTTCGGCCAAGTCTCCCCTATATCTGATAAACCCAACCATCGGTAAGAGATTTCCACTCGGTAGAAGGTTACAGCGAATGCCACAAGTCACAGTGACAAGTCCACTCGGCAAGACTAAAACAAGGTCTCAGCGACTAGAACTGTTCAACAAGGTTTCAACTACTAGTCTGCCAGACACAAAGCATGTCACACTGACTTAGCTCTCTTAGAGGTTTTATCCTATGGGATTGAGGCATATATTTCCAACAAGATGATCATTAGGACTAGACATAGTGAAGCAAGCAAATAAAAGGTGGTGAGGTACATCAATGGACTAAGAACAAACATCCAAGAAGAATTGAGCCTAGTAAAGATGAAATCAGTTAAAGAATAATACCAATTTATGTTGAAAATGGAGGAGAAGCTAAACATGAAGTTTGAATAAAGGTAGAGAAGTTGAATAGGAATATTCTAGAGGAGTAGATCACAATCCGAAGAAATAAGATATTATGCAGAGAAAAAGGAGGTGAAACCCTACCACAGTGAAGAAAAGGACTATAATTCATACCATAGAGGAACAAAAGATAGAAGTTCCTACCACAATGATAGAGGAGGTCATAATTATTATCACAATGATGGATATAGGAGAGATGAAGGAAGATATAAGAAGAGACCATTTAGAGGAACCTGCCTCAAGTGTGGAGGTGAAGGACATAGAGCATTTGAATGCCATCAATGAAGTACCGAAAAGAAAAATGAGCATACCAGAAGAGTAGCTTATGTGGATGAGGAACCAATTGAATCCCATAATTCAGTTAGGAAACATGTTAAAAGTCATTCATTTTTAATGAGGAGAGAATTGATGCATGAAGAAGTGACTAAGGAACTACTGCAAAAAAAGAGTTTTTTCATAACAAGATGCAAGTCTGGAGGAACGGTATGTAAAGTTATCATTAATAGTGGTAGCACTAATAGCCTAGTTTTAGAAGATGTAGTGACCAAGTTGAATTTGAAGAGACTAAAACATTCAAACCCCTATAGGATAGCATGGATTTAGGATGAACATAAGATATTGGTGAATGAGAAATGTTTGGTGAAATTTCATAGAGGATCATATAAGGAGGAAGTATTGTGATATTATTCCTATAGATGCATGTCATATACTATTAGGAAGACCATGGAAATATGATAGGAAATATATTTGATGAAAGAAAGAATACTTGTACTGTGACTTAAAATGGCAAAAGAATTAAATTGATACCTTTGGAGGAAGAGGAAAAAAGTGAATTTTGTAGTATTGTCAAACTATGTTTGGTTGATGAAAGGAATTTTTTGGATGGTTTGACACATGATAACCTGTGTTTTGCATTGATTTCATAGAAGGGTGGAAGTCCATAGACATTAAAGGATGAAGACCCGTCGTAGACAAAAATAGCAGAAATATTGATAGAGTAGGAAGACATCATATTAGGGAATATACTAGATGGTTTACCATTAGTCTAGAGCATCAGTCATCATATAGATCTAATACTAGGAAGAAATTTTTCCTAACAAAGTAGAAAATGTAGAATGACACTTGTAGAGAATGTAGAATTGAACCGAAAAATACAAGAGTTTTTGAAGAAAGGATTGATCAGAGAAATCTTAGGCCCATGTGCAGTACCTGTTGTACTAGCACCAAAGAAAGATGGAGAATTGAGGATGTGTACAAATTCTATAGAAATCAATAGGATCAAAATCAAGTATATATTCCCATTACCTAGGATGGATGACATTATGAATTGTTAGAGTGGAGCAAAATATTTCACAAAGATTGATCTCAAGAGTGGCTATCAACAAATTAGAATCTGAGAAGGTGATGCACAAAAGATTGTATTTAATACTAATGAAGGATTGTATTAATGGTTAGTGATGCCTTTTGGATTGACCAATGCACTGAGTACTTTTATGAGATTGATGAATGAGGTACTGAAGAAAATATTGTGTAAGTTTATCATTATTTACTTGGATGATATTCTAATTTTCAATAAGACTAGAGAGAAACATTTGTAGCACATTAGATAAGTATTATAGAGGTTTAGGGAAGATAATTTGTTGATTAATGTCAAGAAGTGTAGATTTATAAAGTTAGAATTGGTGTACTAGGGTTTTTTAATTTCCACTAAAGGATTGAAGATGGACCCTGAGAAGGCTAGAGCAATAGTTGATTGGCCTACACCAATGAACATTGGAGAGGTAAGATCATTTCATGGATTGGCTAGTTTCTACCGGAAGTTCATCACAAGTTTTAGGAGCATTTACACACCCATGATAGAGATAATGAGAGGAGATATGAAAGAATTTAATTGGACATCTAGAGAAAAAAGGAGTTTTGAATTGTTGAAAAAAAAGTGATAGAAGAACCAATGTTAGCATTACCAGATTTTGAAAAAGTTTTTCAAGTTGATTGTGATGCAAGTGGGAATACAATTGGAGCAATGTTGAGTCAAGAAAGGAGACCAATAACTTATTTCAGTAAGAAATTGAATGATTCTAGAAGAAGATATTCAATTTATGATTAGGATTTTTATGTCATAATTCAAGCCAAGTGAAGAAGTGGAGACATTATTTGTTGCCTAAGGATTTTGTGTTGTATCCTGATCATCAAGCTTTGCAGTATTTGAACAGTCAAGGGAATTTGAACCAGAGACATATGAGAAGGGTTGCATTCTTGTAGAGTTATACATTTATGTTGAAGCATAGGCGTGGTAAGTCAAACAAATTTGTAGATGTGTTGAGCATGAGAAGGATAGTAGTATTAGGTTTTGAAGAACTGAATCACATGTATGAGGATGGTCCAAATATTTTTGAAGCATGTAAATTAAGTAAGGAACCAGTAGTGACAAAATAGAGCCAATGGTTGGATTATTTCATTCAAGAATATATGGTGTTCAAAGGAAATTAGTTGTGTATCCCGAGGAGTTCAATGAGGGAGAACCTAATTAAGGAAAAACATAGTGGAGGATTAGCAAGATATTTTGGAGTTGATAAGATAGTAGCTTTGGTATGTGAACACTATTTTTGGCCATAGATATATAAGGATGTTAGGAAGTATGTTCAGAGTTATAGAATTTATCAAGTAACAAAAGGCAGTAGTTAGAATACTAGATTGTATAAGCCTTTGACAGTGCAGAGAGACCTTGGGAAGATATAAGCATGGAATTCATATTGGGATTACCAAGAACACAATGAGGATCTGATTTTATAATGGTAGTAGTAGACAAATTTTTTAAGACATTTCATTCCTTGCAAGAAGACTAATGATGATGTGCATGTTCTTGATCTATTCTTCAAAGAGATCATGAGATTGTATGATTTATCAAAGAGTATAGTTTTAGATAGGGACATTCATTAGATACTTTTGGAAGACATTGTAGAAGAAGATGAAAATAGACTTGAAGTTTACTTCAGTATGTCACCCATAAACTGATGAATAAACAAAGGTAGTAAACAAAAATTTAGGTAACTTGTTGAGATGTTTGGTTGGAGATAAGGCAGGAAATTGGGATATTGTTCTACCACAAGTAGAATTTGCATACAATAATTCGATAAACTGAAGTATAGGGAAGACACCATTTGAGATTGTGACAAGGATACATCCCATAGGAGTTGCAAAGCTAAGATAAATCAATAGGGAGACTAAGAGGACTGTAGAAGTAGAAGAGTTTGTAGGATTCATGGAAACATTGCATTGTCAGGTCCAAAAACACTTGGAGGATATGAATAGTAAGTATAAGGAGAAGGAAGATGAGAAGAGGAGACAAAAGGATTTTTTTGTTGAAGATGAAGTGATTGTATATCTTAGGAAGGAAATATTTCCAATAAAAACATAAAATAATTTGAAGATGAGGAAGTTTGGACCATGTAAAATTCTCAAGAAGTTTGATTCCAGAAATGCATATGAAGTGGAGTTGCCAGAGACACTTGGAATATCGCCTATTTTCAATGTTGTAGACATCTATGAGTACCATGAAGGATAGTCAAGTAGCAGTGCTATAGAAGTGTATTTGAGGGATCAATTACCACATCAACCACTAGAGGATATTGAACAACTCTTGGATACCAGAACTAGAAGGAGCACTAGGAACAAATAGTACAAGGAATATTTGGTAAAGTAGAAAGAAAACTAGTGGAGAATTCATCATGGATTTCTTTGGTTGAGGTGGACCACTTTGGTTTTTCTCTAGCCCCTAGAAAGTGAGGGAATCACTTTTCTTCCAAACCCAAGTGTCTAATACAGGAGCATCCTTGGTTGTAAAACAATCTTGTATCAACCAAAAATATTTATTTTTTCCCATTCTAGTTTGTAGCAGTTTAAACATTTCATTTTGTATTTTACCACATTGTCATTTCTCAGCTCATAGAGTAGGATATAGCATCCACACAAGGCCATCTACATCATATCCATATTTAAGGAAGTTTTCATTTATTTGCAAAAAGTTATCGCTCTCAAAATTTCATTATAATTTATAGTCAAAACACTTAGGGCCAACCTAGTCCAAAATTCATAGTGCAGACCTATCTAGAGTGTGCAGAGCTTAAAGGGACATCATACAAGCCTTTTGGGTACAATGGGATCTATCTTGGATATCTGCAATCTATTTCATTTCATATAATATTATCTTTCATGTTTTGAGTTGGTCGACCTACATGCTTATTCATTCATTAGGGGTTTTTTGAAGGCTAACGTGGACCATTATGGGAGCTAGAGAACCATATTTAAGATCATTTTTAATTTAGAAAAATAGTCATTAGTTGAGTTAGTTAAGATTTCATGATTAGAGTTTAGATAGTTCAATCTACCTATTCATGGGATTTTAATAAGGCCTTCGTGCTAGTTGTAATGTTGAAATGCACATACAATAGGCTTGTGAGCCCTAATTATTTCGCACATGATGCATGTGATATTCCCAATTATTTTTGATAAAATAAGCAGGCAAGGGCCTTGATCCCATGGAATAATAGTAGATCAAAAAAACCAGCAAAGGTGGGAAACAACACCACCAACCAAACCAAAAAACAACATCAAGTTGGCACAAAGGCCCAAATTTAAAACTATCGCTATAGTCCAACCATTATCTATAAAAAAGAAGAAGTTACTACCAGGTAAATTTAAGCTATGGAGACCATTAATTCAGTCCACAGTATACTAGGTGGTATTCCACCAAATCTTATAGAGAATTAACGAACAGTCCTAGATATTGGTATAATTCAGAAAACCCATCAAAAGGAAGGAAAAAACAAACCAAACCATTAGTTGGATTTCCTAAATAGTTCCCCATACTCTCCTAAGAGAGTTGCATATTCACGCTATTCAGGTCCCTTTGTTTCATCCAGCAGTTTTAGGGCGTTATATTTCCCTTGCTTCTTCAATTTTCTAGTTATTTTCGCTTCTCCTGAGGCCACTCCCAGCATCACATGTCTCATCAACCTGCTAGTGAATCTCATAAGAGAAACCAAAGCCTTTTCCATATCCTTGAATTGGACTTGCAAAAAGGTTAATCTACTTTTTAAAAAATCATTACTTAATTCTTTAGTTTTATTCTCTAGACTAGAAATCCCAACATCATGTTCATTCCCAGTTTCATTCTTTTCCTTAGACAACTCCACTTGCTCCTCCTCTTCCTCATCTTCCCCCATATCATAGGAAGTTTCCTCAAAATCAAAATCTTCAGAATCATCATCTTCTTGAGCCTTCAACTCCTCATAACCTAGGATATCCTCCACATCCATAAACACTTTTTCTTTCCCCTTTTTCTCTTTTGAGGCCACCTTCACCAACCAGGAAGACCTTCTTCCACCACTACCTCTGCTCCCCTATCCCTATAAATTCTCATCAACCATCTCTTTTTGATTCACATCCTTTGAGATATGAATAACTTCACTAGGATTGACATCCCTTCTAGGTTTCTTGGCTTTTGGGGGTTCAAGAAGCAAGGGAGAGTGTTTTCTCTTTTTAGGGATAGCTCTAGTTAGCAACAAGTCAACATTCTTTGAATCCTCACTTTTCTAGGATAGAGGGGTAGAAAGGTTCAACACATTAGCCACCAGATAGTTTCCCTTGGTAGGGATAAGCAAACGTCTCACAACAATAGCAGGAGGGTTGTGGGGAAGTTGTTCAACAACTAGGGGTTCATCAACATCTAGGTCATCCACCCTTCGTGGTTCAACATTATCCTCATTAGACTGGTCAAGGCTCTCAACTCTTGCATTAAGAGGATTACCATGGGGATTTTGGGAAAGGGAAAATTTGTATAGAGTAAGCATTAGGCCCTGGTGGAGCGGCGGGTTAGCACCTTTCTCTATATTCAGTTGCATTGAGGATAGAAGGTAAAACGACAAGTTTATGCACTCCCCATGTCTAATACGGTTAAAAATAGGAAAGTGATAAGCATGGATAGACATATAGCAACCTTCTAGAGTAAAATAGTGCATAAAAAATAGACTCACAAGGGAAAAAGGAGGAGGAAGTTCGAGTCTGGCATACCCATTCTAGAACTGCTTGATATTTTCTCCATCATGCAAAAAATTATCCACAAATCTTTGGTAATTAGCTTCACTTTTTTAACAACCTTCAGACCAAAATTCTTCAACCCCATGGCCTCGACTATGAAATGAGAAGTAACCTAAAATTCCATAGCTCCTATAGAAACCTAGCCTCTCCTCCAATAATTAGTAAATTTCACCATTAAAATTTCATTATAGCCTTTGAGGGATTGGAAGAAGGGTGTCATTCCTTTGTTTTCAAACATACTTTAGAGGTCGCCATTTTGTTTTAGCACTTGGAAGTTAGGTGGTTCAGTTCTTTTTCTCAGACCTTCCATCTTGCTCATCTGCAAGTTCTTATGCAAAGACTGGCCAAACTTCATACTCTTCCTCACAAACTGCTTTCTTCATTGAATGAAACTAGCTTTCGAAACCCAAACTAAACACAGACTCACAAAAGAATTGCAATTTGAGAAGTTTCTTCTTAGGGATGATAGCCTCACATGTCCCATAGCCCAAAAAGAATTATCATTTTTGCAAGCATTAACAACCATAATTAATTTCTTGCCATTTCCCTCTATAGAAATATGTGAGTAGCTGACAAAGGGCTTTTCGACACATATTGAAATGACAGCCTTTATCAAAAACAATATTGACATGTGATTTTTTATCATACTCTTTAACAGGACATTAATGAGATTATATCCCTTGCGGATCCTCCTATAGCTGCATGTACATCTTAAGCCATCATTACTAGGAAATCTTGACAACACCACTTTGTACCCTTCTATCCCACCAACGTCCAATTTTTTAGATACGCATTTGATATTCATTTTAAAACTTTTCACTGAGGATGAAATTTTTAAGAGGTGGTGGCATATTTCCATTGGTCCACCGTGTCCAACCCCTACACCCCAACACCACATTGGTTGCATAGTCAGTAGGTCTATTACCTTCCCTAGACACATGTTGAACTCAAAAGATAGTAAAATAATTTTTGATTAGTTTACATCTGTCTATAATATTTTTTATTTCCCATGGGGGTGTAGCAACATCATTTAAAAATTCCACAATTAACTTTGAGTCTCCTACAATGATAACATTTTTGAAACCCAACTCCATTAGGAAATTGAAGGTTCCAAGAGTAGCCATAGCTTCTACTTTTTTGTTAGAGAAGATACCTAGTCTCACTCCAAAATCCATTATACAGTCACTAGTCTAGTTTCTCACCAGGTCACCAGCTCCAACCTGACCTGGGTTGCCCTTTGAGCAGCCGTCAAAGTTGCACTTCACCCAATCTTTTAGAGGAGGAATCTAAACAATACCCATCCTAGTAAGCAAAGGTAGGATAGAGAAGGTAGGAATGAGATCGTCCAACTCGCCCTACTATTTGAAGGGCCCCCCTTCGGACATCTATGAGCTATTAGTCAGTGAATTGTATACCTATTCCTTCAGCTGGGCTTCGATGCTACTAGTAATTCATTAGGGGGAAATGAACGAGCGCTCTCTATCACATATGCCAGCTCTAGTCCATGCGTTTTGTCTATTCCATACTCCGGGAAATCAGTAATCATCGGACTGGTTTGACACGGCCTTGAAACAAAGTGTAGAGGGTGCGTAGGAGACAAAGCGGCCATCTCAACCTCGAGTAGGAAGATTATACCCAAGCCTCTACCATTCAGATTGGTTAAGTCTCTACTTATACCCCAAATTTTTTTTATTCTCATCTCCTTGTAATTCGGCCAAGAGTTTGAGAAGCTATATCTGCTTGCTTCAATATTTTCCTTAATTTTAGTTTTAATTATCTGAAACACCTCCCCACTACTTCTCTCCACCTCTTTAAAAAATATATTATTTCTCTCCTTCCATAGCCCCCATGTAACAATGGGGGAACTTGATTCCATAGATCTACGATAACATTATGAGAGAAAGGATAGTTTTACCATCCTTCGATAAATAGCTTCATTAAGTTTGGAAACACCCAATCCAAAGATAGCAACTGCAACACATTGGACCAAACTTCCCTCACATAATTGCAATGAAAGAACAAATGAGTTATTGATTCTTCCTCCTACTTACATAGAGAACACCAATTAACCAGATGGAAACCTCTCTTAACCAGGTTATCAATGGTGAGGATATTGCCATGGGCAGCAGTCCACCATAAACAATTAATTTTAGGAATCAGATTCTTAAGCCATACCATTTTCTAAGAGTTAGGAACAACATCTTGGACCCTCACCAAGTCTTCATAGGTCCTTCTAACCGAGAAACAACCTAAGGAGCTTCTTTTCCAGAGCCATTCATCCTCCCTTCCTCTATCAAACCACTTCGCCTCCCTAATCAAATTATGCAAATTGATGAGGAGAGGATCCCAGTTCACCTGTCTTTGACCCCTCAAATTATTTATCTTTAACAAGGTATCAAACTCCTTCCATTTTGGTTCCTCCCCTTCCTATATTATGTAATCACTCACCTTTTTTCCACAAATTCTTTGGAGGCTACACTTTAGGGGATTCAAATCCTCACAAGTAGATAGGGTGGCTTTCCCAATCCAATGATCATTCCAAAAATCCTTGTTAATCCCATTCCCTATTCTCTTCCTTGCCCCCAACTTCAGCACATTCCTTAATATGATAAGATGGTTCCATAAGGAAGAACTAGAAGGAAGATCCAATTGAGATAGGAAACAACCAGAATTCTTGTTTCTCAAGTACTTGGCTTGGAAAAATTTGACCCAATCTTTAGAGCCTTCCAAAATATTCCAGCCAATTTTAGTAGTTAAGGCTTTGTTTAGCATATGTATTCTTCGCATCCCTAATCCCCCACACCTTTTAGGCCTACAAACTTTATCCCAACTAACAAGAGATAGTCTATTTTTTTCCTCCCTTCCTAACCACAAAAATTTCCTCTGAATTTGTTCTATCTTCTCCCCTATATGAGCATGAATTTTAAAAAAAGAAAGGTAATACACTAGAATATTTTGAAGAGAGGCTTTAAGGAGTTGGATTTTACCTGCCAAACTTAGCAACTTCCCCTTCCATCCTACCAATTTATGTTGAATCCTTTCTAATAATTGGTTCCAGTAATTATTTCCTAATCTCTTGGAAAACAATGGGAGGCCTAGGTAGGTATCAGGAAACTCAACTTCTTGAAAACCCATAATTTTTTCCACTTTTTCCCTTAAATGTTGATTAGTGTTGAAAAAGTAAACTTTTATTTTTTCATAGTTAATGCACTGACCAGAAACAATAGCATAATAATTAAGCATTCATTTCCATAAGCCTGCTACCCCCACTGAAGCTTCACCAAACAACAGGGTATCATCAACAAATTGTTGATGGGATTCAGGCTTGAGAGAGGAAGCAACCTTAATACCTTTAAGAGATTGCACATCTACCAACCTTTGAATATTCCTTCCCAAGGCTTCAACAACAATAATAAAAAAGTATAGAGAAAGAGGGTCCCCCTGCCTGAGACCACGACCATAGGAGAAGAAGCCTTGGGGAACAACATTAACCAAAACAAAATACATAAGAGAAGTAACACATGCCAAAATCATCTTTAAAAATCTTCCATCAATCCCATACTTAAGAACAAAAAATAGGAAAGGCCAGGAGACCCTATCATAGGCCTTCGAGATGTCAATTTTGAAGGCCATCCTAGGATTTTTTGAATGCTCCATAGAGTGGATTATCTCATGGGTAGAGATAACAAAGTCAAGAATGTTTTTTCCCTGAACAAAACCTTTTTGATTAGGAGCTATCATTTTTCCTAGCACCAGTTTGAGTCTAAACACCAATATTTTAGAAAACAATTTATAAACTATATTACAAAGGCTAATAGGTCTATAGTCTTTCATTGCTGAGGCATGGGAAAATTTAGGGATAAGAGCTATAAAGGTAGCATTTAGATTACTTAACAGCCTTCCTAACCTAAAAAAATCTCTGGCAGCATTAAAGAGATCATTTTTGACAATTTCCCAATAAGTTTGAAAAAAGATAGGGGAGATCCATCTGGACCAAGGGCTTTAAGAGCTCTAAACAAGAACATGACTTTTTGACTTCTTCCAAAGAAAAAAAATTAGTCATCATCTTTAATTCTAAGTCTGAGACAAATTAGGGATAACATTAAGAAAATAAACATTAACCTGGGGATCTAATTTTCTTAATGTTATCCCATAATATGTTACATATAAGGCTTAAAAACCCCTTTACATTAAATAGGATCTAAAATATAGGTAAGTGAGCATGCCATATATATAGTAAAATACATAATTGATAATAGATACTTTCACCATAAAAGTTGGAAACTTAAATTATAGAAATAGTGGGAGGAAGAAATCCAACCATAAGTTCAACACCATAAATTCCTTTAGAAGTAGCTAGAGTACTTTAAAAATGACTAGAAGGTACCTAATTCAATGAATTATAAATACTATCTCTACACACTCCAATATTTGGTAGGTGAATTTTAAAATCACAAATAGCATATGGAAAGAGCTATATGGGCATGATTATTGTGTGGTATACAAGGGTTAAATTATAAAAAAAATAGTTATAATAATTTTAGAGGTGTATCATCCAAGTAGAACTTCACTAAAATTTTGAGAAGATACAATAGAAATTAGAAAAGGGTCAAAGAACTCTATTGATAGTAAAAAAATAACAAAGAAAATCCATAGTCCTTGTGGGTCATTGGATGGAATCCATCATGGAAAGAGTTGATGGCTCACACTTCTCCAAGAGGAAGTAATTTTTGTTCTTCTTAGAAATCCCAAGAGAATAGAAAAAGATAATTGCTAAGAATGGTGTCTCAATCTTGCTCCTAATGTTGAGTATATGAAGAATGCAATCTTTAGACCATGAAACATGAAATAGTTAGTTTCCAAGCTATAAGCTTTGCTTTTGGGAATTTTTAATTTCTAGTTGTTTGGAATCACTTCTAAGGATGCCTATAGCATATATAATTTTGAGATCTAAAATAAATAATTAAAACAAGAGGCCCCAAAGGCCTTTTGAATCAAAAGTTATGTCTAAAAATTTTAGCTCTTACATTGGAAATGTAAAAGTGCCCAAATATAGAAAAGAGGTGTAAAAGGTAGTCACACTTTTGGGAAAAATTATGATGAATTTTATGACACAACATAAGGATTGTTTGAATGGAGATAATGAATTTGAAATGGAATAACTAATTTGATGAGTGGTTTGTGATGTTCATATAAAAAGTGAAAGGAACATGCTATGTTTAACCCATGTGTTAGATAGGACAACTGAGAGGGGGGGTGAATCAGTTGTCACATATTATAACCTTCAATTCAATTACCAGAACCAACACATAAACTGATTAAATGATTAACAATCAAATGCCAATGCACAACCTCAATAACACTAGATTTACGTGGAAAACCCAATGAGGGAAAAACCACAGTGAGAATTAACTCAAACTATAGAGAATATCAAAACTGATTAAAATAAGTCTCACTGCCTGAAATAAGGCTCACTCCCTAAAATGAGGCTCACTGCTTACAATAAGGACTCACTATTTGACTCACTATCCATAGGGCTACAACCTAGAGATACAAAAGAAGGCAAATAAGACTTGTTATAGAGAGACAACAATCCTAGGCAACAAAGGATTCCACCACAATCACTGATCAACTTGCATGAATGATAGAGTTTTCCTTCTACTCACTACATCTAAAAACTTGGCATTAAGCTTCACATTGTTCAACCACACACATAACTCACACACTTTAAAAATAGCATCAATGTTGCATCTTCTCTTTCACTTATCTTCCTTCTTTTCTTGTGTACAATTTTCATTGCTAGCTCATTTTGTATTTATACTATCTCCAACCTTCAAAAAGATACAAAGTCAGCCATCCAACTTCAAATTCAAATTAGGTTGATGCCAAACATCCTAGGGTGGAATTGGAATGAGGGAAAACAAAACACATGCTTCACCAGGACCCATAATAGATCCAACACGCTTCATCAAATTCAAAGATAGTGCTTAACACATGGTCATCCAAACTAGTGTAAAACACATAGAACAATTAAGCTCAACACTTCTAGATGTTGAAAAATGAGGTGTTTTCTTAGCTTAATACTCTGTAAAACTTTAATATTGCTGTTCTAAGTAAGTTTTTTCTTTGTTACATATATTCTTTATGGGTGATTATCTTGATTAATCCATTTTACTGCTGTAGAATGCAGAGAGAATTATTTAGAAGAACTAGACAGGATAATAGAAGGATCACACAAGATATACTGTGGAGAAACCCTTTCGAAAAAAAAATCCACCAAGAATTATTCTATTATTCAAACTCTGAATTGCAATAGCTCCAATTCTTGCTTGAGAATGCTTCTTCTGTCTTTACCAATCTTCTTCACAACCTGCAATAACAATTATAATAACTCTATTCAACTTGAATGAGATATAGAGACAATATGCAACCTTGTAATCTCCAAATGGTGATAATTACAATGCACAAGCTCAATCCCTTGAAAAGGTATGCCATATTCCTTCAAGTTGAGTTATTCAATGAAGACTAAAGCTTACAACATGTGCTTCATGCATTTGAGTGTCCCAAACTAAAGCTACAACTTCTCCTTCACTTTGGTGATAATTCCAAAGCTCTTCCTCAAAGTTGGTGCCCTTAAGTAAAGCTACTTAAATAAGCCTTCAAAAATATCTTATCATGCATGGGAGGTAATTCCAATAAAGCATCTTGAGTGCCCAAGTTGTCTCTGAGTGCTTTATAGTTAACTGAAACATTTACTCAACACCATTTCCAAAGAATGGTCATCCCTTGTTAATTGGAGGTAGTCCCTATTATCTGTCATACAACTCAATGTTATTAGCCATGCATTACAAGTTAACTGAAGCTAACTACATGCAACTCAAAATAACCAACATGCAAGCAACATACACTAGCATGCAACTGAAGATAACTGAATCGAACTGAACTGAACTAAACTGAACTGAACTGAACTGAACTAAACTTAACTGAACTGAATTGATTCTAAATTGAACTGAACTGAACTAAACTGAACTAAACTGATCTGAACTTAACTTAACTAAACTTAATTGAACTTCAAGCATGCAAATTTCAAATCCTAACTCCTAGGATCTTTACATGCATTCAGAAGTGTTAACTATTACTCTGTAAAGTTAACTGGACACAAGGCGAGTTTCACCTTACCATGTGAGTGTCCCATGTGTCCCTATTATTTAGGAACTCACTATGGATGCCTTCACATGCTTCTTACATTTAGAATTAATTACAAATGTCAATAATCATGATTATTTCATCAAATATTAATCTCATCCTAATCTTAGTGTTGTTGAACACATTCCAAGAATCTAGGAGATGCATGAAATAATTAATGTTTAGGATTTGCAATTGAATGGCAACCTATTTCCAACATTCTCCCACTTGACATTATACATTGCAATTATTCTAAACAAGGAATAATAAAACAAGTACAAGACTCAAGGCCAATGGCCTTCTTGCACCAACTAATCAATCCATGCTAACTTCAAATGCAACTTGCATAATCATGAAGCTTCCAAGCAAATGATTAAAGCCAAGAGAACTTATCTGTATGGTTTCATAAGATAATTTGTAACATTAATTAAAGTGTTAACTTTCTCAATTAATACCTTCCCATTATCAACCAAACCATTACCTTTCCCAAGCCTCTGTAACCAAACCACCTCTTTAGAGGCATGCTAAACCACTGGGTGTGTTGAATTCACATTCAACCAAGGTGTAGGCTCCTCGGTCTTTTCTGTTGAAAAACTTTTCTTACAAGTAACCATTCCAACAAATGTTTCTTACCATAAGAGAACTCTAGCCTCACCTATTTCTCCAAGTATCCATGAGGACCTGTAACCAACCAATCCATGCCAAACTCCAAATGCAACACAACACTTTCATGAAGTAATCAAGCAAATGATTAATGTGCCCAAAACTTAAGAGAACTACACAAGATCATTGTCAAAGCCCCAATCATGAATCGGGAACATAAACATGACATCCATGATCTAACCATCTCCTCTTAGGAGATCACTTGCATCATAACATAATTATACATCCTAGTCTCAAGAGAACCATGTAATATGCCAAAACTCTAATCTAGAGTCAAGAGTTAAACCATGACATAATAGCAACCACTCTAAACCAAGAATGAACCATATCCCCAATCACATGAAGATAACCTTACCAATGATGCATCCAAGTCACTACCAATAACTCCCACTAAACCGTGATACCGAGTCACACATGGCATCGTGACTACCATCCTCTCTATGAATATTACTTTGAAACATGAAGCAAAGAGTTATCACAAATAATATTAGCTGAAATAACCAATGCATCATTACTAACATCTGAGGACTCCTTAGTAGAAGAATCAGAACTCTCTTTCTTGTTCTTACAATCCTTCTTCACATGTCCTAGTTTCCCACAGTTCCAACACTTTACCCTACTTCGTCCTTCTAACTTACCCTTCCCTTCCTTGTTTCCCTTAGGCTCCTTTTTCTTAGGCCTACCTTTTACAAACAAGGCATCTTGGATTTCCTCCTTAGATTTCCTCCTCATCTCCTTTGATAGGAGAGTAGGAATAATGTTGTCCATCTTTGGATCTGCACCATTACCACTAATTGCAACAATTAGATTTTCCCAAGAATTTGGTAATGAACAAAGTAATAAAATGCACTTATCCTTATCCTCAAGCTTTACATCTACGGATGCTAACTGACTGAGAATTAAATTGAAAGCATTTAAATGTTGTGCTACTGAATCACCATCTTTCATTTTCAATGAATATAATTTCCTTTTCAGATACAACTTATTGGTGAGACTCTTAGTTTGATAAATATCCCCTATTCTTTTCCATAATTTATATGCACTAGTTTCCATTGAAACATTTTAAAGAACAACATCAGCAAGACATAACCTTATTTTCCTCTTGCCTTTTTATCTAACTTAGCCCAATCTTCATCTGAAATAGTTGTAGGTGTCTTTGTCTCATTATTAACCGCTAACCGCTGATCTCTTTCTTCAAGAAGATCTTTCATTTTTAATTTCCACATTTCCTAGTTAGAACCATTGAACCTTTCAATCTCTAACCTTGAATTCATTGTAACAAAACTTAATTTCAAAATCAGCAAATAACAAAAATAATATGAGCTCCCACTAAGCTAAAAAATCTCTAATATTTTAAGAGAAAGGCGTCCCAATACTCTACCCAACCTCAGCTCTGATACCAAATGTTGAAAAATGAGGTATTTTCTTAGCTTAATACTCTGTAAAACTTTAATAGTGTTGTTCTAAGTAAGTCTTTTCTTTGTTACATATATTCTTTGTGGGTGATTATCTTGATTAATCTATTTTACTGTTGTAGAATGTAGAGAGAATTATTTAGAAGAACTAGACAGGATAATAGAAGGATCACACAAGATATACCGTGGAGAAACCCTTTCGGGAAAAAAATCCACCAAGAATTATTCTATTATTCAAACTTTGAATTACAATAGCTCCAATTCTTGCTTGAGAATGCTTCTTTTGTCTTTACCAATCTTCTTCACAACCTGCAATAACAATTATAATAACTCTATTCAACTTGAATGAGATATAGAGACAATATGCAACCTTGTAATCTCCAAATGGTGATAATTACAATGCACAAGCTCAAGCCCTTGAAAAGGTATGCCATATTCCTTTAAGTTGAGTTATTCAATGAAGACTAAAGCTTACAACACTTCATGCATTTGAGTGTCCCAAACTAAAGCTGCAACTTCTCCTTCACTTCGGTAATAATTCCAAAGATCTTCCTCAAAGTTGGCACCCTTAAGTAAAGCTACTTAACTGAGCCTTCAAAAATATCTTATCATGCATGAGAGGTAATTCCAATAAAGCATCTTGAGTGCCCAAGTTGTCTCCAAGTGCTTTATAGTTAACTAGAACATTTACTCAACACCATTTCCAAAGAATGGTCATCCCTTGTTAACTGGAGGTAGTCCCTGTTATCTATCATACAACTCAATTTTATTAGCCATGCATTACAAGTTAACTGAAGCTAACTACATGCAACTCAAAATAACCAACATGCATGCAACATACACTTGCATGCAACTGAAGATAACTGAACTGAACTGAACTGAACTAAACTAAACTAAACTAATTCTGAACTGAACTGAATTGAACTGAATTGAACTAAACTAAACTGATATGAACTTAACTTAACTGAACTTAACTGAACTTCAAGCATACAAATGTCAAATCCTAACTCCTAGGATCTTTACATGCCTTTAGAAGTGTTAACTGTTACTCTGTAAAGTTAACTGGACACAAGGTGAGTTTCACCTTACCATGTGAGTGTCCCATGTGTCCCTATTATTTAGGAACTCACTATGGATGCCTTCACATGCTTCTTACATTTAGAATTAATTACAAATTTCAATAATCATGATTATTTCATCAAATATTAATCTCATCCTAATCTTAGTGTTGTTGAACACATTCCAAGAATCTAGGAGATACATGAAATAATTAATGTTTAGGATTTGCAATTGAATGGCAACCTATTTCCAACACTAGAAACCAAAAATATCCTCAATGCAATTAGAAAATCTTTTCTCTAAACCTGAAAGTCAAAAAAATTCAACAAAGAGAAATCTGGACCAACAACATTTCTCCTGGACTTGAGCTAGTACATAGAAAAACATAGTTCACAACTAGTGAACACAACTCGATCTTCACAAAGAACCAATAGCGAAGAATTTGGATATAGAAACCTTCAACAACCTTGAATAACATATCTAATCTTCACAAAAATAGGGACAAGTGTTGGATCAACAACCTCAATAGCTGAACTCCTGTAATCTTCCTTTAATACAATTTTCTCAATATCCTCAACATATGCAGTCAATAGCAACTAGTAGATAACTAGCTGACCAATTGACATAAATGACAACACTTCCATTCCTTTTTCCATTCTTGCAACAATCTCCGCCTTTGTCATTGATGGCAACACATAATGTGAAAAACCATCAAAGACACCATACCAGTTCTGAAAATACTTCTCAATATTTTTTCTATTTGCTTCTCCCCCTTAGAAGATCATCTTCCTCATTACTTTCTTTCTCTTATCATCTTTCTCTCCTTTTCACATTCTTTCTCTCATCCGTTGACATCAATGGAAAAGTTGAAAGATATGTTCATTTAATGTTCCTTTGGGATGAAAAATAAAATACTCATAATGACAACACTTGAAACTACCTACTCCCCCTAAGAGGTAGCCACCAAAACATCAGTGCAAAAAGATAGAACCATGAATCCACTGAACTAATGCACCTACAAATATATATTAGTTTATGAAAGGAGGGGCAATAACTCCTAAATTCTCCCAGAGATACTCAAAAGTATCTTTAGGAAGAGCCTTTGTAAATATATCCGCATTCTGATCCTTTTTTGGAACATACTCAAGCTTGAATTCATTCTCCATGACCTCTCTCAAGAAATGATACTTATAGATATATGCTTCATTCTCAAGTACATCACAAGATTTTCCAAAATGTTTATTGCACTTGTATTATCACAGAAGATAGAAATAGGATAATTATATAGCACTGTAATATCCTTCAAAGTCTATTTCATCCATAACACTTGTGTACAACGAGATGCAACAACAATATACTCAACTTCAGCAGTAGACAAAGAGATTGAATCTTGCTTCTTACTCAACCATGCCGCCAATCTACATCCAAGAAAAAATGCACCACCACTTGTACTCTTTCTGCCATCTATACTTTTATCCCAATTTGCATTTGTATAGGCACTTATTGTAAATTCAATATCTTTAGGATACCATAATCCATAATATGGAGTTCCATTAAAATATCTGAATATTCTTTTAGCTGTAGTAACATGTGTTTCCTTTGGATCTTCTTGAAATCTAGCTACAAGACAAATCACATGCATAATATCTGGTCTAATAGTAGTAAAATACACTAGTCCACCAATCATAGATCTATACTTGCTCTGATCAGCCTTAGGTAAATTGTCATCTTTACCCAACTTGCAACTAGTCACCATAGGAGTACTTACTAGTTTTGAACCGTCCATCCCAAACTTTTTCAACATCTCTCTCGCATACTTAGACTGTGAAATAAAAGTTCCTTTGTCCATTTGATTAATCTATATCCCAAGAAATAAATTCATCTCCCTAAACATAGACATTTCAAATTCTTTATGCATTTCTTCTGCAAACATCTTGCACATCTTTTCATTTCCTCCAAAGACAATGTCATCAACATACACAACTACAATCAAGATATTATCATTTTCAATCTTGAAGTACAAATTATTGTCTCTCATACCTTTGTTAAATCCTTGCTAACTCAAATACTTATATAAACTTGTGTACTAGGCTCTAGTATCTTGCTTCAATCAATATAAAGCTTTCTTCAATCTCCACACCATATCGTATTGTTCTATTAATTGAAATCCTTCTGGTTGTTCCATGTAGACCTCTTCTTCTATCTCGCCATCCAAAAATGTTGACTTGACATCCCTCTAATAGACTTTGAATTCTTTATAAGAAGCTAATGATAAGAACATCCTTATATCTTCCATTCTTGCTATCAGAGCAAAATTCTCCTGAAAATCTATGCTTTGTACTTGTAAGTACCCTTTACAAACAAGCCTTGCTTTGTTTCTAACAACTTTCCCATTCTCATTCAACTTATTTTTGAATACCCATTTCAATCCAAAGATTTTTTTTTTGTTGGTCTTGGGACCAATTCCCAAGTTTTGTTCTTCTCAATCTACAAAAGTTCTTTCATTGCTTCCTTCCAATGTTCATCCTTACATGCTTCACTTACTAACTTAGGCTCAATCTTAGAGAATAAGCACAAATTTACTTCAGCAACAACTTTTCTTTTGGTTAACACACCTTTTGTCTTGTCTCCAATAATTTGACTTTCTGAATGATTCATCTATACATATTTCGGTGTCCTAGGGGACATCACAAGAGCATCCTCTTCTCTTTCATTCTATTCATCTTTCTTTTTCTGCTCATCTTTATCTTGTTCTTCCATAATTTATTCTATTCTTGCACAATCATGTTCGTCAGACACATATCCATCAATATCAATAGAGTTCTTCACTATTTCATCAACCTTCACATTCGAGCTTTCTACAATCTTCCTAAATCTTTTATTAAAACATATGTACACCTTTCTTTTAGTAGATTATCCAAGAAATATTCCTTCATCACTTCTTGTATCAAACTTTCCCAAAGTTTCCTCATCTCTTCTGATATAGCATTTGCTTCCGAATACCTTGAAATATTTAACTATAGGAATTCTCTCATACCATAGCTCATAGGGAGTCTTTGTACTATTTTCTCTCACCTAAACTTGATTGAATACATATATATTAGTGTGAATAGCTTCTTTCCAATAAGCTTCTAGTAATCTGACTTTAGTGATCATTGACCTAGCAACTTCTTGAACTGTTCTATTTTTCCTTTCAACAACTCCATTCTGCTGAGGATTTCTTGAAGCAAATAACTATCTCTTTATTCCATGCACTTCACAAAACATATTGAACTCATGCAAGGTGAATTATCCACCTCTGTTAGATCTCAAACATTTTATCTTCAAATTCACTTTATTTTCAACCATAGCCTTGAATGCCTTGAATATATCTAATGCATCTGATTTCTCTCTTAGAAATGTAACCCATGTATTTCTAGAATAATCATCAATTAAAAGAATAAAGTAACTTTCACCAAGTAGACTTCACACTCTCATAGGACCACAAAAATATGTATGAACCAAATCAAATAATCTAGTAGTAGATTTTTCTCTTGATTTGTAATGATTTTTTGTTTGCTTCCCAAACTAACAATTACTACAAATAGAATTTACAGGCTTTTTAGTTCTTAGTAGATCTCTCATGGCCTGAACAACACTAATCCTTTCCAAGTTATCAAAATTCATGTGACACATTCTCTTGTGCCATAACCAACTATCATCTATCTGATTCATAAAGCATTTTCCATCAGCACCCTTAAGCTGATAAATATTGCCTTCAGATTTCTTTCTTGTAGCAATCAATGTTTTGGATCCTTTCCAAATATCACATTTCTCATCCTTAAACAAAAGATCATATCCTTTTCTACACATTTGACTAACACTCAACATATTATGCCTTAAACCCTTAACATAGTAAACATCATTAGTATGATGCTTTCCATCAAAACTTACTGAACCTATCCCACATATTTTAGCACTAGTATCATCTCCAAACATAACTAGACCTCCATCATATTTCCCAAGTTTCACAAAATTTCTCTTATCACCAATCATGTGATGTGAGAAACCACTATCAACTACCTAAAATTTCTTTTCTTGTTTAGCATGTAGGGAAGAGATAACCGTACCTTCATTTTTCTCCTTCTCCTTCTCTGGAGGACTTTCCTTTGTTTTTTTTTTTTTCTAAATTAGTAGAAGTAGGTTCATCCTTAATTACCAAGAACAAGAATTCATTATATCTGGATCTTCATATTTTGAATCTTCATCTAAAATACTAGCATTCTCATTAACATAGTAAGCTCTGTTAATCTTCTTTCCTTTCTTTTCTTTCTCATATCTTTGTTTATTCCTTTTAGCTCTTTTCGGACACTTTGCAGCATAGTGACCAATTTCTCCACAACTAAAGAATTTAAAGGGAAATTTACCTTCATACTTACTAGAGCCTTTTCTCATCCTTCTTCCAAACTTATCTTCAATTTCATAAAAGTTTTCTTCATCCGGATCTTCAGTTTTTGTAGCTTTAAAAGTAGTCTCTATTTTGAGTCCACTTCTTAGATTCGACTTCCTCATCTCATAAGATGTCAAGAATCCTAGCAGAAAATCCTTAGTATAAGTCTTATAATATATAGTATGCTCAATAGCACTCACCTTCTCACTGTAAGCATTAGGAAGAGTTCTAAGAATTTTCTTTACAATCCTGGTTTCATCTATAGTAGCGCTGAGAGATTGCATTCTAACCACTACCTCATCCAATCTTTGTACATAAGCTTTAACATTTTCATCTTCAGACATATGTATAAGATCAAACTATGTTTCCAAATTCTATAATTGTTCCTCTTTTACCCTTTCGTCACCATCGTGTGCTCTTTCTAAAGCATCCCAGACTTAATTATCTTCAGGTTTTGAACCATAATCAACTCGTAATGTACCAAACTATTCTTCAAGATGAAATTTTCCTTATTATTCACTTCATGTTCTCTAATTTCTTCACGTGTACTTAGACCATTAGCAGGAGGAGTGTAGGGATTCTTAAGCTTTCTCTACATCATATCTGCAATACTCCAAATATTCTTCTATCAATACTTTCTAGATACCATAATTAGTTCCATCAAACCTCGGATAATCAAATACCATTTTGCTAGCCATCTTGGGCCTTCCTCAAGCGGTTAAGATCTTCACTAAGGAACCAAGCTTTGATACCATTTGTTGGATAGGACAACTAAGATGGGGGGTGAATTAGTTGTCACATATTATAACATTCACTTCAATTACTAGAACTAACACATAAATTGATTAAATGATTAACCATCAAATTCCAATGCACAAACATAATAACACTAGATTTACATGGAAAAACCAATGAGGGAAAAACCATGGTGAGGATTAACTCATACTATAGAGAATATCAAAATAGATTACAAAAAGGATCACTGCCTAAAATGAGGCTCACTGCCTACAATAAGGACTCACTATCCAGAATCACTATCCATAGGGCTACAACCTAGAGATACAAAAGAAGATAAAGAAGACTTGTTATAGAGAGACAACAATCCCAATGCAACAAAGGATTCCACCACAATCACTGATCAACTTGGATGAATGATAGAGTTTTCCTTCTACTCACTACATCTAGAAACTTAGAATTAAGCTTCACACTAATCAACCACACACATAACTCACACACTTTTAGAATAGCATCAAGGTCGTGTCTACTCTTTCACTTATCTTCCTTCTTTTCTTGTGTACAATTTTCATTTCTAGCTCAGTCTATACTTATACTATCTCCAACCTTGAAAAAGATACAAAGTAGGCCATCCAACTTCAAATTCAAATTAGGTCAGTGCCAAACATCCTAAGATGGAATTAGAATGAGGGTGACCCAAACATATGATTCACCGAGACCCATAGTAGATCCAACATGCTTCATCAACTTTGAAGATAGTGCTTAACACATGGTCAGCCAAACCAGTGTAAAACACATAGAATGATTAAGCTCAACACTTCTAGAAACCAAAAATATCCTCAATGCAATCAAAACATCTCTTCTCTATACCCACAAGTCAAAAAAATTCAACAAAGAGAAATCCAGACCAACAACATTTCTCTTGGACCTCGGCCAATACATAGAAAAACATAGTTCACAATTGGTGAACATAATTTGATCTTCACAAAGTACCAATAGCCAAGAATTTGGATATAGAAACCTTCAACAAGTTTGACTAACATATCTGATCCGCACAAACATAGGGACAAGTACTAGATACACAACCTCAATAGTTGAACACTTGTAATCTTCGTTTAATATAATTTTCTCAATATCCTCAACATATATAGTCAACAACAACTAGTAGATAACCAATTGACCAGTTGGCATCAATGACAACACTTTCATTCCCTTTTCCATTCTTGCAACACTATGAACTCATCTTGGGATTTAGTTGTTATTTTTCTAACTAGGTATTTGGGAACCAATTTTTTTATGATTTTAGTTCATGGTTTTTTAAAATACCATTTGATGGTTTTTTATTACTTATCCTATTTATAGGATGATTATGATGAAGGTTTTGATAATGAGTTAGTAGGTACTATTATGCAACAAAAAATAATCTAGATCTCTAGTTAGTAATAGTCATGTAAAGGATTTATCTACAAGTGTGTCATAAATATACTTTAGAATATAAATATTATATTAAACTAATTTTAAGTGTGGGGAATTTCTCTTGGAAGGGTTTTCGTCATGTACTAGACTATTCTATGGCATGATTTTTTTTATGTTTTACATATGTTTCTTTTTTCTCTAATTGTAAAGACCTAAAATTTGTAAATCAATATCCTCTTAGGTTAGTTTAGGAAGTATTTCCATGTAAATTACTTCTTTTAATTTGGTATTAAAGCTTAATAAACTCAAATAATAGGTGTTGAGTAAAGGGTTTTATTTACCAATATTTGTTTAAGTGGGAGCTTACACAAAAGGGTTTGGTTTTATTGTATGAAGATATGGAAAACACATATAAAATTTAATGGATCACTCCTTAGGCACAAGATTTTGAGATTTGGGAGCTTAATATGGAGTATATTCTCATGGATATAAATCTATAGGAAAAGGTATCTTGATCCATTTAACTTCTACTACATCAGAAGAATACTAGGAAAAAATAGATTGAAAATATAAGGTTCCCTTTAAATTATGTTTGGGTGACTTAATATTTTTGAATATAAATGAAGATACCATCATATAAATTATTTCTAAGTTATTGTAAGATTTATATCAGGTTAAATCTATAGAAAAAAAATATTTGTGAGAAATAATTTGTATACCCTTAGGATGAAAGATGGCAACTCTATGGAAAAATATTTTAATGTATCAAACATGGTTGTTACCTAGTTTCATTCTATTGAAGTTAAAATGGAGGAGGTAGGTCACTACATGAGTTTGTTTTTTTTTCCTAGATTGTATTGGGTGAAAATTATGTAATCAACTTTTCGATAGATTACACAACTAGGACTTTAGCCACAACTATGTGAGATGTGAATCTCTCCTCTCAGAAAGGGGAGGCACCCTTCTTACTATTGACAAAAGTGATAGTAAAACAAACAAAGTAATTCAAAAATGTACACAATACTTATGAAGTGGGGGGGGGGGTGTGTTACATTCATCCTTCTCTCTTTTTTTAGAGATGTTTACAATGCTTCACTATTGGAAGTTCTTAATTCACAATAACTTTAAACTAACAACGAGCAGTAATTCCAATACCTCTATCTTTTCAAAGCAAAGCATAGAGGTACCACAAGTGATTAACAATAAACTAGTAAAATAAAAGGGAAAGCTCACGAAGGCACAAAGTCGTTCCATAGCTTTATCAATGGTGGATCTATGAAAAGTGTGTCATTTGTCACATTATAAGCACAAAGTCTTCTTAGATGCAACAATTCCTCAAATAGTATGAGTAATTACAAGTGCAAAGTCTTGTAGATTATCCAACCAAAGTATCCAAAGAGCATGAATAATTACAAGTACAAAGTCTTGTAGATCATTCAACCATAATATCCAAAACACAAATGAAAATCTAAATAAAGGATGTAACACAAAGTTTACATGAATTACTTAGAGTCCTTCAAATTCCATAAGCTAATCACCACCAAATGAGAACAATTCATAAAAGTATCGAATCCAATGAAAATTCTGGTTTGTAATCCTCTTCTATATTGATCAAATTTCATTCACAAAGTATGAACACAAAGTTTCACAATTCTGCTTCAAAAAGGGCAGCACTTCGTTGCAAAATACTAAAGGATCAATTTTACAATAAAAATCCCTCACATTATATAGAAAGATGGATGAGCAAAATTAGGAATTTAATTGAGGAAATCAAGGAAAGTTAGGTGAGCAATTTAAGGCGATCTCACCTAACTTGGACCAAAATCAAAGTGTAATTTTTTTTCAAAAGATTACATCTTTGAACTTGGTGCAATTACAATTTACAAAAATACATATAAGATGTCAAGAAATATTTACAAGATGCATAAAGGGATGCACCAGAAATGTCTAATACTGGAGATCAGGAACCTTCTTCATGTTTCCTTGCTTTGGGCATGAAAGTCTTCGTATTTCTTCCTAGTCTCCTGCACGAACTTCTCATCCGGACCAACAGTGTAATCCACAATGGTGTGAATTCTCGTGATCAATCTCATGGCAGATGAGTGAACCTTCTTGCACCTATCAAGATGTGTTTTTAGGTTATCCAATGTGAGCCTTGTATCACAAATGACGTTCAGAGAGGCTTCTGAAAATTTTGCACTGTCAATCAACTTCATGATGGCTTCCCTGAAGATCTAAGATATTTTTGTGGCCAGCAGGAAGATACGATTCTCCTCAAGAAGTTGACCTGGTAACTCCTTGATACCTTTTTCAATAATAACACAATGCCCTTTGACATCTTCCTACACTTGGTGGAGATCTTTCATAAGAGATTGAATTACTTGAATTTGATGTTTCAAGGATTCTCTTACCTCAATGAACTTTTCTTTGTCAGGAATTACCCCGACTTCCACCAATTTACTGAGCTTTACCTACTTCATATGTGACCATGACATCAGGCATTTTTCCATATCTCTGCACTCCTAGGAAAGTACACTTTTCTCTTTATCAAGCTCTGTGGTGAGCTTGGCCAACAAGGTAGTTTTCTCGTCCACAGCAATTATGATTTGAGACCCATGTTCTATGATCTTCTCAACGAAATCATACAACACTCTGCCTTTGGAGGTGAACTTCTTAGCTTTCTTGACAGCTGGGTCCTCAATACTTACCACAATCAGTGGTTGTGCATTAGTTGGATATCCTGCAAGTCTCTTTACAACAGTGGCATAATGCTCTACCCTCTGTTTGTACATATTGTGAGCTTGCTCCATTTTATCCAGTCTTCCAACCAAGATATCCAATGTCACTTGTGCATCTGCTTTTGCACTTTCATTGGTAACCTTGCCAAGCTATACTTTTGTTACCATGTAGTCCTCCATATTGACATCTCCTTCTTCTTGCGGTGGTATGCCAATTTTTGCATACTTGTGGCTAGTCTTGTCAATGTTTAGCCTTGAGTATACTTTTTCCTTTTTCTTCCATTTAGCCTTTGGAGGGACTATCTCTTTGAGGTTGATTTCCTTTGGAGAGATCATTTTTTTCTTCCACTTCGTCACTTGAGATATCAGCCAAGGGGGAAGGAAGGAGGTGTGAACTTCTGGATTCACTGTCAACTCAGTTGTCATCGTCACTTCTGAAGTGATTGTCACATCTGAAGTTACCGTGGGTATTGTGACAATAGGAGAAGTGTTTGTCATCATTGCTTCTATAGACTGCACATTGAGCTGATCATGCATTGACTCATTCATTTAACGAATGAATTCATTTTCAAAAGTGATATCATACATTGGTGAAGACAGGCTAGGAATGGATGATGGAGGACTCGATAGTATATCAACCGTATGAATGCTTGTCACCAAGGGATTATCAAGCGGGGTTGATGCTGTAGGAATAGTGGATATCTCAACTGCAAGAATGCATGTGGTAGGAATGGGTGATGAGGGAACAGGAGGTGGAAGAGTTCTTGAATTTGGAGGGGTATGAGGAACACTGGAAATCACAGGTGATGACATTATAGGAATTTCCTCAACTACATTCTCAGGTGAAGATGTAGTTCTTTCTTGATCATGCCTGGGTTCCTGTTGATCACCCTCTTATCTCTCTGATTCTGGTTCACCTTCAGAATCACCTTCAGATTCTTCTTCAGACTCTTGCCCACTTTCAAAAACCTCTTCTGCATCAGAGTTTACTTTTGCTGAGTCTACATATTCAGTGGACTGGTCACTGGAAGTATCTTCGTCATCAGAATCTATCTCCTCTGGAATGGAATTTTTACCTTTAGAGTGAGATGGATCAAATTTCATGGTTTCTCCTTCTGGGATGGACTGGGTATCTTTCTTTCCAATAGTAAACTTGATCCTAGAAACTCTTCCTGAATAAGTGGGAACAACCACTGATTTATTCTTCATGCGGAGTTCTTGTTGTCAGTGAGCTTCTGCTTTAGATTCTTCTCCTTCTGAATATGTTCTAAAACTTTTCATTTCAAAACCATGCTTATGTAACCATTCTGCAATGTTGGCTAAGATTGGATTCAATCTCTCTCTCATGCTGGTACTTTCTTTCCTAGACCATTGAATTGTAGGCAACGACCTTTTAGAAACCTCTTGTTCATCATAGACAACATTCACGATATTTCCAGGATCTATATAATCCTCTAGTAGGTCAGCAACATCAAGGTCTTTGATCTACTGAACATTCAACCTGCAATAATCCATTTTACAAATGGCTTCTTCATCTCTATAATAAACCTAGATGTCTTCAAAATGGTACTTGTGATGATGACCCTTTTGTAATTTCTTTCTAACATCCCGGTAATCAAAATCAAACCAATACCTGTAGGTCTTGATTGTCATGATTTGCATCTCAACATAAACAGATTTGGCTTTCTGTACAGTTGGGATAGTATATCTGCCAATTGTTATTGGGAACTTGAATCCATGCTTGTGGTTACTTCTTCATTCTTTATGAACTGAAATCAACTGTTTGCATGTATCCATGAGAACCCACTTATTTGAAGGATAACATGGCAGCATGTAAGGACAGCCAGTGTAGCACCCTACTCTCAATAAGTAAATGTTGGGAATTGAAGAAATAGGCATCCAACTTTACTTACCGCCTTATAGGCCACATTAGATACCCTTCTCCTTTCGAGAGTTGGATCAAAATTGAAAAGCAAAGGTGTGAAGAAAGCATCAATAACCCACCTGAAATGATGGAATCTTTCCTTCAATTCCAGTTGATAGAAGAATTTATACACAGGTACCAACATCTGATTCACTTTTGTGGATAGAACTGGAAATTGTCTCATTATAGGTGTTGCGTACACTAGGTAAGAATTCATATAGAATTTCAATGTGGAAGGCGCATTGATCAGTTGCTCATGTATTTCATCACTGATATGTTTGCCCCAATCAATGTGCACCTTTTGTCTTCTTATAATCCTAATGTATTCATACATCCAATCATGAAAAGTGGATGATTCAGACAAGCCTTTTACTCTGCTTAAAAATGTGATCATATCTTTGACGTCATCTTTGAAATCACTTCGTAGGAGTCCCTTTGGCCATCTAGAAACAGATTGTCTAGGATTCTTCAACCATTGAGTATTTATTAGGTTCTTAGCCTTGTTAGGATCAATGTCAAAGACTTCTTGTCCTTTTTGTATAGAGATATCAATGTATTTCTCCATTTGAGGAACCTTAAACACAATGTCAAAGAATTCAGGTTCAAGTCTTAAAATCTCATGCCCAGAAGAATCAATCACACTTCTTCTTTCCTTGATGTAATGAGATTCCACTTGAAGGACAAATTTTGTATTGTGTGCAGCAGTAGGGAACATAGCTACCAAATGCAAGTTACTGTGTACAATTGCTCTCATCGGGTCAGGAAGAGGCTTCATCTTAGTTTGCTTTGCAAAATCAATCAAATCTTGATGGAAAACCTCTGTGTCTTTTATTTCTTCCACCTTGGAAACCACTACAGCCGGTGGATAGACACCTTGATATTTATATTTCATTTTTCCTTTTGCTTTTGAAGAAGATGGAGATTTTCTAGCAGTCATCAAGAGCAACTGAAACTTTGATCAATCAAATTTGAAGGTCTTTGAAAAGAGACTGCAAAGTCTCGAGCCAGAACAAAAATTAGTCATTAAATAACATGGGAATGTGCAAAATGAGCAACGATGATGATCAATTGTGGAGCGGATGGCAAGGCACACAAAACAATGCAAAAAATGGAAGGAACGAGGTTTAGAATGAAAATTGACAAGTTTGAAGCGTTAAGGGAAAAATTGTGAAAAGTGTAAGGGCACACTTTTTCAGTTCCCTTACATTTTGAAGGATTCTAGCTTTGATGCAGGAGCATTGAAAAACAATGCTCCTGCACTTTTCATTGTTAGAATAAATTTCAAAATGCCAGGGTGCTCTTTTTCAGTGCCATGACATCTCTCACTGTGAAGTTGGAAATTGATATCTGGGAAGAACTAAATGAATGTATAAGCACACATTTTGGATGCTATTGCATGTGAAGCTTGAGGTTTGGAAAACAACACGTAGTGATGTTGAAAAACAATGCTTGACTCTTGAGGCACGAATTTCTTTGTGTGAAGCATGTGAAAAATGTATTTTTGAAAAGGAAACCTGTTACCACACATTCTGGAAGGACAAACCTACATCTTTATGCCACTATACATTGATGTAAATGGTGATAGAGGTAAGAAAACATGGCGATGCTTGAAAAGAAAGGAACGTGGGAAGAGAGAAATCATGCCAAAATGAGCCATGAAAATACCATTGCGTGAGGGTGCATCAGGAAGATGTGTGGACATAGGATGGACACATAAAGAAATAAAAAAAATGAGATTAGGATAAAAAGAAACGCCCATACATTTTGAAGAATTCTGAAAACGAAGAAAGGAAAAAAAATGCATGGTAGAAGAAAAACATATGAAGAAAACGAAGGTAAGAATAAAAAATGCATATATAAATCTCCAAGACATGCACAAAATAATAAAGGAGAATGGAGAGAAAGTAAGAAGAACAACTTACCAAGAGAAAATGCAAAATTTGTTTGAGAGGAATTTCAGATTTCTCAAAAACGTGTTTTGCAGCTTGAGAAGATTTCGCCCAGCATGAAGGAATGAAGTTGAAGATCATAAACAATGAAAAAGAAACAATAAAACACTTTTAAGTGAATGAGAACACAAAAAACCTAACTAAAGTCGAGCAATTAATTTAGGCACAAAAAGTGGCACGATGAGCGAAAAATGTAAAACGCATGAAGAAACGCACCAAAGCAAGAAAATGACTAAGTCTAGATAAAAAGTGTAATAGTGCACTTTTTCAATGCTCTTACACTTTGAAAGAAATCACTTTCATGCAGGGGCGTTGAAAATCAGTGCCCCTACACTTTTTATACTTAGCCAATTTTTGGCTTGTGAACAGGAGTGCACTTTTTCAGTGCAACTACATTTTTCACAATTAACTAAGTACGAATAGTGAGACTTCATGAAGGGGCTCGTTTCAAAGTTCTTCGCAAGGCAAACATAGGGGGATGCTCAAACTAAAATTTCAATACTTTGGAACGCATTTTGAGGTGGCTTGAAAATCACCTCGTTTTGCGTGCTTGAACTCCACGAACCTAGGAAACATACAAGTTTCGTAGGGGTTATCCGTGGAATGAGTGCTGCTAGATTCCATGATAACAGATTGATGTGTGACCATATTATCATGGCTATTGGGACCACCAGCACCAAGTTTAAAATGAATGATGTGTTGGCATTGTTGTTGTATAAAGAGATGTGAAGAAATACTTCTAATTTTATCAAAGATTCCCCAAATTTTTGTGATAGGTCCATAAATAAAAAGGAAGGGAGGAAAAGAAGAAATTAAATTTTAGATATAAATCCCATGGGAGATCTACATATTCTAATAATTCCAAGGGAAAATGTTGAAACTATTGCAAGAATAGCCATTATAGAAGAAATTGTAAAGTAGAAAAGAAAATAAAAAAGAGGGATTTTAATGATAAGTTCAAGAAATCCTCATAGGATTATGGTGACACTTTTGTCATATCCTTGGATACACATGCATCAGAAGGTGTATGGTTGATTGATTTTAGTGTATCCTTTCACATGACCTCACATAAAGGTTGGTTTACAAAATATGAAGAATATGATGTTGTGAAGGTGTACCTTGAAGATTATTCTCATCTAAAGATTGTTTTTCATGGTAGATTCCTAATTTAATTACCTAATTGAGTAGTGAAATAGATCAATGGTGTATTGCATATCCCTTTTTGGATCAAAACCTAATTTATATATGTGTAATGGCATAGATTTTTACCCTAGGAAAATTTCCCATTTATTTACCCTTACTTTAGAATTACAAGTATGATGATGCATAAACCCACCATCATCTTCTTGATCTTCCCATGTGTCCCTATCTTTTTGCATTGATGGAGGAATTTTTTTCAGGGATGCACATGTGCTGAGTGGATGTTTGCACATCGCCCTACTATCCTAACAAATTCTTGCCTCTAAAATCTACATAAGCATTACATTTACTAGTTGGTCATGAATGTAATGTTCTTTGTTGGGTCTTGACCAATAAAAAATGACTATTTTTCTCTATTTTACTCATTCAAATTCATTATTTCACTCTCTTACACTCTATTCACTTCTCTAATTCTCAACTTCAATCTCTCACTTATTGATCATTTCTCGCTTCTCCATAGCTCTATCTTGCTGCTACCAACTTTCTACTTGGTCTCTACAATGTCTTCTTGCTTCAATACCATCACCATTTTAGGTATACAGAGTTATATCTCCTCAACATGATGGTGCCATTCTCTTCTTTCCTCTATTGGCCTTGAGTGCTTGTAGCAGGGAAGGTAACATTGTGTCTTTTCATTTACTTGCATCTATCGTCTTGTGGAGTAGCATTCAATTTGTCATTGCTCTCTACCTTATTATGTCATTTACATTCTCTTCTTTATCACTTTCTCTATATTGTTGCATATTTGGCTATCTATGGAGGTGGGAACACTGAAAAGGGGGTCTAATTGAGGTAGACCTCATAACACAACCCAACATTTTTCTTGTTTTTATGTGTGTGGGTGCAGGTTCATCCACTCAAAGCTAGCTAGAGAACTAGACCATGCATGAGTTATCTCTCTCTCTCTCTCTTTCTTCATCATCTTATTGTTAGAATAACTTTATAAATAGTCTTCTTGTTGTACTATTTATTTCTATATTTTTCATTTTAATCTATTAAATTAAAAAAACTAGTATTTGGGTCGTAAGTAGACCTTTAGTGTTTTTTACCTTCATCTGACCCTCTACCCATATAGGATACCAACATGTCCCTAAGACTCTATTTTTCTGTGCTAAAGTTAGGTTCCCGTGCTACCATCCTCAAATAAAAAGCTATCTGATTCATAGTCTAAGACCCTTGCAGTCTTCTCACCTAGTTTCTAAAAACACCTATCATTAGTAAAAGGCAAATAGGGTCCTATTTTCCCTTCCTTTTTACCTTGTCTCTTCTTTATTTACCTTTTTTATCAACCTAAGGTATTTTAGGGTAGTTTTTTCCTTGAGGCTCTCCTGTGACTTGGAGAGTTGGGGGTGACAAATCCCCCTACTCCATATTTTTGGTGAACTTGACGTGAAAGTCTTGCTTTTGTTTCTTCATGTTAGATATCTTCCTCTCGTGTCTTGGGTGCATTATAGATTCATGTGTGATGGAGCTTTATGAAATTTATGAATCATTCTACAACATTTGAGCATGTGGTTAGAAGGAGCCTACAACATATAGAGATATATTCCAAGAAGGTCAATTTGGGTCAAACTGGTCCTACCTTTGAAGAAGTAGTTTTGAGAATGCATACCAGTTTCTCTAGTCTCTTTGGAGAAGCCATTACATGTGTTCCTACCCCTCTTTCTTCTCCTTCCACTTTATCTATGGAGGAATATGATGCTCTTGAGGTCTCCACAAAGAAACTTCTTTCCCTAGATACGAGACTCAGGGAGTTTGAGAAGTATCTAGAAAACTATGGTTGTTAACAAATTAACAACTATGTTGGACAAGGACCAAATAGGTCTATAATTTCTTTGGGTACTTTGAGACATTATGGACACTCATGTCCTGAACTACAATTCTAACTTAGGCATTTCTTGAAACCTTGGTTTTGAGACTGCTGAAAGATAGCTAGAAGTCTCGATACCTAGGGTATCAGTATGCATGATTAGTACTAGACCTTCTATTAACACCACGTCTATACCTTAGTCGACTCCATCGTTAAGGTATATAAGGTACCCTTGGGTTTTATCTCTACCAATCCTAATTTTCATGTTGGTAATCCTAGAGCCCACACTTGTCCTAGTGGTGGGGTCTCTTCTGGTATGGGGGTTGGTGGCTCTGATGGTTCTAGTGGAGGCTTGTTGGGTGAATATTTTATAATTCCTTTACAAATTACAAAATAAGAGCTTCAACCATAGCTATGATGATAATGTTCTCTCCTCTCTAAAAGGGGAGGCTCCCTTCTTACTTATTATTGGAAAAAAATTAAACTATGCTAAACTAAAAGTATTTACACTAGCTTTAACCATGTGGGGTGTGTTACATTCATCATTTTCTCTTCTTTCAAAAAATATGTTTACAATGTTCCACAGTAATATTTTACAATGCTCTAAACTTCTAAATATATACCTAAGCAGTAATCACCAATATTCTTGATTAAATATAAGAGTAATCAAAGATTACTAGTATAACTATAATATAAGTAACCGAAAGACACACAAATGCCCAAAGTCTTCTTGTTGCCTTCTATGATAATATTGTAGTAACAAATGATTCACATTGTAGCACAAAGTCTATCAACCCACTTCACCAATAGATTTGCACACAAAGTAAATAAATCCAAGCACAAAGTCTTGATAATCTCTCACCAAGACACACTTACATCACATAATTCCAAGTAATTAATATAACTCAAGTTTTATATACACTATCTGGAATGTCCTTCCAATCATAAGAATGAATCACCACTTATCCAATTAACAATAAGCTAAATTAGAAAGAACAACATAAGAACATTATCACTCATACAAACTTGATTCAAAACAAAGGTTGAAATCAAAATTTGCCTCCTTTTATTAACTAAATTTGATCTTTCAATTTGATCACAAAGTTTCAATGTTGAGTCACAATTTGGGTAGCACTTCATTGCATGAGATTAAAGGTCCTAATTATAAATGATCCCTCTCATATTTATAAATGAGAGCAAAGAGCTAATCTAGGAAGGAAATAACTACTTTGACTTAGTCAACATTGGAGTCCAAAATTATTAGAGGACTTCTTTATTTTTGCATGCATTTACAATTCTGAAAAAGACATGTAAATTGTCTTGAACTAACTACAAAAGGTAGAGGAAGGTATTAAAAACTAAAATAAGGAAAAATCAACCTTCTGCAACATACCTTGTTAGGAAATCATCATGCCTTTTTAGTATCATTTTCACTTCATCATTGTTTGGACCCGAGGTATATTTTTCATTTGAATCCTTTACCATATCACAAGATTCATCATGTCTTCCCAAAAAAACTCCCAGGTTCTCCAAAGTCAACTAAAAATACAACTTTTCCATTGCAGCCACTAAAAAGGCTTGGTCTTCAAATTCCCTTTGGACCATGTCAGTGAACTCTTGGACAACTGCATCAGTGGAAAGAAACTTTTGATTATCATCAATCACTTTACAAGGAAGTTCCTCAACCCTATTAATAGGGTTCAAATCATGATCATCACTGACCTCTTGAAACACTTTGCAAATCCTCGATCAAATCCCTAATGGCATTTTCTTTATGTATCATGGCTTCTTTCATCTCAACAAACTTAGCCCTATTGGGAATAATTGTTGGAAAAATGAAGAACATCTCATTTTGTTATTTTGTGTTGTCATTGATGTCACCATGACATATGAGTTGCAACTACAAGATCAAGTCTGAATTGTATCTGAACCAGTATTTTGCTTACATTCTCCATTAGTTTGGTCTACATTTGTTTGTTGGTGATTACTATTGCTTGCGGTTTTGGGAAATGTTTTGTAGACATCGGGAGCACATACATTCAAGATCTCACGTATCCAGATGCTTGTATGGTGTATCAACATTACATTGGTATTTGCAATTGTGCTATTAGGCTTATCCTTGTATGACCTAATGGATGTATTGTGTAATGGTGAATTAATTTTTGTTATGCAGATATATGTGTGACATATCTTAGGTCCATATCGACTTGATGTAGCATGTTGGATGTGTGAATTTATTTTTGAATATTTTGTGAAAGCTTGAAGCCGACACTTAGTGCATCTAATTAGGTTGAACTAATTGATGCTTGCAAAGACAACAGATATATATATTGGATAGTTTTTGGAGTTTGGAAAATGTAATGGTCATGATGTGAATGTGAATGTGAATGTGAAGAAGAGAAAATATGATGAAGTGTGTCAAGTTAGTTTACTAAGCTTCATTGGAACTGAATCAACACTCACTAGGTGTACTTTATTAGTTCATTTTATGGATGTAAGCGATTTTATCATTGTAATTTTGTAGGCAGCGATCCTTTGTATTTGGACAGTGAGTCCTAGTAGTGAGCCACCCATTTTGTAATATCTTATAACTAGTTATACTATATTGTGATCTAACACTCACTGTGGTTTTTCCCATTTTGGGTTTTCCATGTAAAAATCCTGGTGTTCATGTGTTCTATGATTTCATTTTTTGTTAATGCTTTCACTTATCTTTGCTATTGTATAAATTGGAATAATTGGATGGTATCTTATCAAAAAATTTAGAAGATACTAATTCACCCCCCCTCTCAGTATCTTGGAAATTTAACAATTGGTATCAAAGCTTGGTTCCTTCGGAAAAGCCTAATAGCTTGAGGGAGATTTTGAAGATGGAAGAAATGAATGATAAAGGAGAGCTTCAGACTACTCTTAAGGATCTTGACAAAGTTGAAAGAGAAAATAGGGATATGAAAGAGAATCTTGAAGATGTGAATGAATGTGTCTGGAAATTAAAGGAGCAATTGAAAAAGTTCAAAGATAGGCATAGGGAAGTAATTGATCAGTTGAAGAAGGCTAATGAAGATATTTCTAGTTTGAAAGTGTAAATAGAGGAGAAGAAAAGAATTGAAGAGCATCTGAACAAGTTGGTACAAATCAAGTCTAAAGATTGCACCAAGCTTGAACAAGAAGTTATGAACCTGAAAGTGGATATGGAGAAGGAAAAAATCTATGGGAAAAATTTCAAATCTAAGACAGGCTTGATGAATTGATTGTAGGATAGAAACTGAGTAAAGAAAAAGGTGGCCTAGGAAATGATATAGGTGAAAGTTCCAAGACTGTGAATAGTCAAAAGACTTTGAATAAAGGAAAGAAAAAATAAAATTCAAGGAACTCTACTAGGAGACCTCCTGTGAGACAACCTAATGCACAAAGGTATCCTTCTTTTAATGGCACTTGTTTTTCATGCAATAAATTTGGTCACAAGGCAACAAAATGTAGGAGTAGGATGAATTAGATCCCTAGTCCTTTTACTGGTCAATTTTTTGCATGCAAAAGAATTGGACATAGGGCAGTGAATCCAGAACCTTGATGATGAATCAATTTAATGGAGGAATAATGAATCAATCATTTAATGGCTACTATTTGTAACAAGTATGGACATAAAGCTAATCAATGAAGAATAAGAGTCAGTGGAAGTCAATCTAATAATAGAAATATTGTCTGCTATAACTACAACAAACTAGGACATATTTCAAGAATTTGTAGAAGCAAGAAGAGTAAGGAGACCAATCCGATAGAAAAGAATGAATTTGTGAAGAAGGTTGACAAAGATGAGATTAAGCAAGAGATGAATAATATTTGGAGGAAGAAAGAAGAACCAGATACTATTGATGTGTTTGTTCCCTCATTCGGTATAGACAATTCCTCTGGGAATTAGACCTAGCATGGTCTTAGGGGGAGCATTATCAGAAAATCATAAGACCCCCCTAGATAAATGGCATGCCAGAGGCTAGCATGAGGATGAAATGTGAAGAATGAATAATCAAAGGTTTTTGAAAAATAACTGGAAGGAAATATGAAGGAATGATCTTTTGCAGAGCTAATTAGGCTTTTTTTGAGTAAAAGAGAAGAGTTTTTAGCAGCTTTTTGAAATTTGCTGCATTTAATGCAAATTAGGGAAAATCATTATTTTACAAAGAAAATGTATAAGGAATTTTGATCATTTGTGCATTTGAAGAGATTGAAGAGCTTTTGGAGCATTCTTGAGGAGATTTGGAGTTTGAGTTGTGCAAACCCTAGTTGAGGTTCATTGTGAAGAAAAAGGTATTTTAATCTTCTGTGCATTTTTGTTTTTGTGTTGTTTGAGTTGTTTGAATTTAGAATTGGAAGAATGGTAACCCTTGTAGTCATTAAATTTTTTGAAGAGGCCAATACCCTCTTATAGGAAATATTCCTTGAAAGTTTTTGAAGATGACCCCATGGGTGTATTCTCGTCAATCCCTCATGGAATTATGTTGATCGAGGATACAAGGACATATATTTGAGTAAAGTTTGAGGAATACAGTCACACAAAGTTGATTAAAATTTGGCAGAATGAGCTTAATGGTGATGATTTCTTGATAAAAATTGAGTACTCGAACCTGGTCATGAAAAGGTTAGACAGATGGAAAATTTTTCCCAACTTCATATATGGGATTGTGTTGGGACCCTCTACAATAACCTCTCTTGGTTTTTTCTATCTCAAAGGTATTTTCTTATGGTGACGAGTTTTTACAGTTGAGGAAAAAGTTGTCAAATGCAAGCAGTGTAAAGTTGCAAAGTGGTGCAACTTTCATTTTGAAACTCGTACCAACAAATGGACTATTCCAACACATCCAAATGGGTATGTTTACACTAGGCATGGTCCTATTTTGCAACCAAACACGCTGAACCACTTTGAGCTACATTGGACTGGAGATTTCCCTTCAGAGTCTAAAGTGCTAAAAGGCAACAATCTTTGATGAGATATTACTTGAAAAATAATCCATCTGAGTCTACAGGATCAAATAGGGCCCCTCTAAATAACCTCTCTCATTTTTTGATACCTCTAAGGAATTTTCCTGTGGTGTCGAGTTTTCAGTGGATGGAAAAAGGGTTAGATGGATGTGATGTAAATGTGCAAAGGGGTTTAGGGTTCATTTTTCTCCCCATGAGTAAGTGTAAAAGTGAATCATTTACTCAAATACACTTAATTCAAGAACTACACATATGAATACAAAGTATAGACATGAAAAAACGTAGGTCATAAAGTATACATTGGAATGCTCATAAGTGACAAAGTATACACAAAATTTTTATACACTTGAATACACATAAAGTATACACAATACACATGATATTATCATTCAAGAATTGCTATAAAACATAGGATTTACAAAATTTCATGTAATCATACAACAAACGGCCCTAATACATAGTCATTTCCCAGTAGGGGAAGGAAATAGATCATGTGTTGCCTTCGCGGATGACTCAGTCTTCCACAATAGTAGCATGTTGACGTTCTAGAGTGACAAGCACCTGTACAAACCATCAAGGTAACAATTAAAATACATACAATAGAAAAGATGCTTAGAATAAAAAATCTATATTATTCTAAACAACCTAAATGATGATGAAATGGTAATACAAATTATAAAAGATGGTTAGAATAACAAATCTATATTATTCTAATCTTCCCTATACCTCTGCCAAAGAATCAAAGCTAGCTATTGTTACAGCAGCTCCATGATCAATCATGCCAGGAACATCACAATATACTTCAAATGACAAATCTATATGGTCACAATAGAAAATATGCTTAGACTAAAAAATCTATATTATTCTAATTAGACACATACTTCTGCCAAAGGATCAGACCTGACTATTGTTGTAGTAGCTCCATGATTAATTCTGCTAGGAACAACGCAATATAATTTGAATGAGAAACCTATATGGTCACAATAGAAAAGATGCTTAGACTAAGAAATCTATATAATTCTAAACAAATTGAATGATGATGAATTGGTATTACAAACTATAAAAGATACTTAGAATAGAAAATCTATATTATTCTAAACAACCTAAATTGGAACTTAGCAGATAAACAATATCAAAATGTGATGAACAATATCATACATGTCCCATACAACAAATAATCAGCTACTCAAGTGTCCCTGAAGGGTCATCTCTTACCTTCAGAGTTTCCAGTAACGCTTCATGATCAACACTACTAATTTTGCATAGTTCTTTTGTTTTTAGTCTAGCATGATGTCTCAATAACTTAACATTTGTTGCTATAACAAGGTGTGAATACACGAGAATGGTTTTTAGTGATTTTTTTAGTGGCTAATATTTTCCAATTAGCTAATAATTGAAATTATGCAATCCAAAATTGGCTAATAGTTTGAGCTATAACTTGACTTGAATCGCCACATTTTTACAAAATTTCATTATAGTCTTATTTAAATTGCCAAAGAATTTATTTTATTAAAAAAAAATAGTTCAAAAATTCACCACAATATTTGATGCATGATTAGATTAGATTTTCCTTAATTTTATAAATTATAGTAGAAAACTATATTAAATCACCAATAGTATATCGTAATTATTAGTTTCTTTAGGGCTATATTTCTAATCTTTAGCTTCCAGCATTGATTTGGAATATAATCTAATGGCCCTTATTGTATTCCATGAAGAAAAATGTACTTGCAATCTGTAATGCCCATGGGGTTCATAATTTTGATTTTGATGAGTATTATAGATTGTTGTTACATTTACCTTGTAAAGTACAATGAGGGTTGTTAGATCAATTATCAAAAAGAAATTTTAGGCCCCATGATAATTACAAATCATGGGTATATTTTACCTTGCATAATACAATGAGGGTTATATTATATTTTAAAATAATCATGGCAAGTAAATATTATTGTCTACCCCTTACACCCATCAATAATTTCCACTCTTGGGCTCCTACTTTTCCATGAGAATCATGTTTATATTGGATGGATTTTCCATCACAATTAATGCATTTTCCTATTATTTTTTCAAGATTCGCCAAAATTTTCTACAAAATTTTAGTGATGTAAAAAAAATTCCAATAAAACTAATATTTTTTCAAGAAAAGGAAAGATTCACCAATAGAAATATACATAGAATAAAAAATCTATATTTCGTCTAAACAACCTAAATGATGAAGAAATGGTAATACAACCAAGATCGAGAAAGGATAACTGAACCTGTAGGATACATGAACCAATCATCATCTATCATCAGTTGTGTTAGATTTTTCTTTCTCTGTACACATCATGGCAACAAATAGTATGATCCCTCTTCATTCCCTTGCAGTGCTACAACTGTATAGACATGTCCTAGTCGTACAAGATCTAAAAGATGGTCATAGTCAAGTGAAATTTCCATTACATCTTCTAATGAGGATTGTGCTATAGATAAATGGGTTAGGTACTATGGAATCAATGTAATTACCCACTCACTTGACTCGCACCAAGCCTAATCACATTGAATACAATTCTAACAAAAAAAAGTCATATCTTATGTCCATATGGTCCATGCACTCGCATATGAGCTTCGAAATGAATACATCTTTGAAGAATCTCTAATTGTTTGAAATTTCATTTTGTCTCCCACTATGTCCTCCTCAACCAACCAAAAGAACCTACACACTTGTGAATCAAGTTTCCCTCCTTATGATAGTGCATAAGTACTAATCATCAATAGAATGTACATCATTGAGTGTTGCACCACCTATTGGCCTAATACAATGATTTAACAACTAAGCCCTTAAAGTTGTGATTCCGAGATTGGAAATCTAATCTAAATAGCTATCTCAACCATCATGAAGGTTCATTTAACTTGTCAACCCAAGGACATAGAATTGAAATGGATCAGCACAATATATGCACTAAGAATCCATAGTAGCCATCTTCATTCTACAACTAAGAAAGACATAATGCTGAAATTAAATTGCTCGGAAAGAAATAACATAAGTGCTAAGCATCAACCAATAACTATACTAAGCCGAAGTATATGACATAAATGAAAATTTGGGAAAACAAACAAGAAACTAATCTATTTTATTTGGATTTAGGAATAGTCATAGAATGGAATTCTAGTGGTTGTAGGAATAGACAATTGCCATATTCTTAACTAATTGTTGAACAAAATGTAATAACTAAACTAAAGGAGGGAATGCTCCCCAAGTGGACCCCCCTTGGATGAGTATCCCTTAAGACAAATGTAAACTCATATGCACAAACTTATAACTTCATTTTATTGATTGGAAAACATGAGTACAATTGAGTAGCATCACTATATTACTAAAAAACTAAAAATGTTATTACAACATCAAATTAATCAACCCTTTGAGAAGGAGCATTCAAGTCTTATCCATAGAAGAAAAAATACTAACTAACTACCTAGCAAGGTGATCAACTCGAACAGATTAGGAGGATGCCACTTTAGGAAAAGCATAAAAAGTGGAGAGGAGGTTATGCATGCATGGAATTTGGTCAAGTTAGTTTTCCTTAATGCATATATAGCATAACAATAGCTCCTATATTCACTCAACAGACTATTAATACCTTTATGGCGAATGACCAACTGGAAGAATCTTCCTCATCTTTGTAGGCTCTAATTATATCTACATAACAATATTAGTATGCACAACAATTGCATATCTATAACTATCTTAAAGTAACATTCATTAATCCACATGTAAAATTAACATAGATAGTTCATATAGCATGTCAATATCATTTACAAGTTACAAAAATAAGCTTATGCCCAATGTCCATGGTTTCAAGGAAATAATATAAAAATGTCAACATCCAAGTATCAAGGTCTATGACAACTACAACAAATGGATGATAACTCTATCAAAATTGAACCATAAACTGGACTCATCACTCCCACCAACCTAAGGTTTTTTTGGTCCTCTAGTAGAGGAAGATTTATTCTTCTGCTTAGTCAATTCCCTGAAATTTGCAACTTCCAATTGCCCAACATCAGTTCTTGCAGTGAATGAATTGGGGTCCCAATAGAACCCTTGCTTGTTGTCAAACTTTTTCCATCTTTGTCTTTTTGTAGCTATATCATACTGGTAATACCTAAAATTTGGAATAGGCCATAATAGGATAGGTGGCCAAAAATTTAGTGGAAGCCAAAATTGTCCCTTTGTCCTTCCAATCTGTATATACCTACCAACTCTTTTAAGTGCTACATCATAGTTCTATAGGGAGTGAGGCTCAGCTTGTTTCAGCTCATCAGTCAGACTATTCCACCTCTATGATAGATATCCCATTACAAATTCCCATGTGGTTTTTGCTACCTTCTCATATTCTATGTAAATTGTTTCTCTCTTAGGTAGGATCCTACTGCTATAACTTGGTTTGTAAAGGAATATGTACCATTCCCTGAAAAATGTCTCTTGGGTTTCTAGATACAACCTTGATGGGCAGGGGAGTGTAGGATTCTATTTTCCTATAAGTCCTAAACTATTGTCCCCAACTAATTTCATTCTGTATCCAGGACATGAATTCCCTTAATTGGAGATCCCCAACATACAACAATGAATTCTAATCATGATCTTGGGAAACATCATAATTATGCAAATAGAATTCACAAAAGTTTTTTTAATTTCAGGAGGAGCAATTTGATAAGCTTGGAAAAATTCAAGAGGAGTCTCAATGGAAGAATTCAAACTTGAAATGATCCTTGACAATTTGAAAGAAAGATTCTTCTCCTTCAAATATAGAGCATAGACCCTTGAAGGAGTCCTGCACTCTAATATTTGAGGTACTAAACTACTATATTGTCCACCTTTTCCTTTAAAACAACAATTTTTGTATTCTTCTCTTCAATCTCCTCATCTTTCTTCTTAATTTCATCCTTTAACCTATGTTTCTCCTCTTTCCATTCCTCTTCCCTCCTTTGCATTTCACTCCATAAGTTGATGGCTACCATGTGCATTGAAAAATTAGAGGGCTTATGTATTCCTACAAGAATTTTTCCTGGTACTGATGCTTTCTCTTCATGTGGCCCTAGCTATAGGGATTCTGATTGTTCAGCCAATTCCAGCTACAGGGGTGTTGATTGTTCTCCCAGTTATGGTTGTAGGGGATATTGTTCTTGTTTTGGATCTTGCTACAGGAACTCTTGCTCTTGCTCTTGCTACATGAGTTCTTGATTCTCCTCATACTTTTGACTCCCAACTTGTTCTGTGATGTCAACAAGTTTTGCCAAAGTTGTATTTTCCGCTTCCTCAAATATGTCCTTTTCCTCAACATTCACCTGCCCCATTGGGGCATCTATGTCTTCTTGTGATTTTCCTTGAGGCCTAGGGATTCCTTGTAGAGATACACCAAAGGATGGCCCAACTGGTATTTATTTTCTAGGGGGCTTTCATATTTTTCTTTAGCTGCAAGAAGAACAGTGTCAACCTTTCATTTCTTAGAGATTGGAATTTATTTTTTTGTCATTTTCTTTTGAGCTTTTCCCTTCCTTATTTATGTCTCTTTATTTTTTTCCCTAGTTTGCATTAGGGTTCCAAGAGGGACATCATCATCAAAATTTGAAGAGGAACTTTCTTTGTCTGATTGTTTTGTCTCAGAAGAACTAATCTCTATAGTTTGTTAAGTTGCAGGAGGGTTTACACTAGGGCTTGCACTAGAAGTTGAGGCTCCAAGAGTGGCTCTAACATTGCTCATTCTCCTACTAACCCTATGAGGTTGAGGTAAACCCTAGGTTGCAAATGTTCTGGTCTAATTTGATCAATATTTAAGAATTCTTCCCAAGTCATATCAAACACATCCTACAGAGACTTCTCTACTAATAATTTGATCAAACAATGGTGGGAAATGGAATTATCCCTACCTTTTTGAGTTTTAGCTTCCATGATTGAAAGGAGATGATATAACATGTTTGACACATTCATTCTCCTCCCATGCCGCCTATGATTTAGGATTTTGAAGTGCACAAAATGTAGGTTCGATAGACAACCTTCACAAGTGATGTAGTTTATAATGTAGAAAACTATTTTCTTCCATGGCTTAGGAAGAGAGGTTCTCTTCGCACCTTTCTTGTCCACATTCAATGGAGGGTCACTAGGTTCTATAAATTCAACCCTAGATGACTTGGCATCTCTAGTAGCAGGGTAATGTTGACCATCAGTATGCAACCTTGTAACTTCCGCAATCCTTTCTTTAGTAGCTATTACCTCTAACCCTTTTACCATGGCTTTTCCTTTAGACAATGTCTATGCAAATTCCATCACAACATCTTCATTATAGCCATTCAGCTTCAGGAAATAATCTAACCATCCATAATTTCTAAATTTGGCTTGGGCAAGTACATTCTGTAGCACATCATGAACCATGGGTTCATTTCTAATTAACCCACCTCCCATTGTTTAGCTATTTGCAATTAAATAATCACTCTGCAAGGTTTCCCTTTCCTGCAATCTTCATCTAAAAGCCAAATTTCTCCTTCCTACAACACTGCAAAATTCCCAATGCCAATATCATCTAAATTTTACCTTTTTGGAAACTTAGGATAATGATAGAGGAAATAAAAGTAGTAAAGGAGTAACAAATGAAATATATCATCAAGAAAAATGGCAGTGGTTGATGTCATCTCACACATGTGAGCTGTCATCTCACTCAGAATTCAAATTGGCTCAATTTAAACTTTGTTGACGTGGACCAACATAGAGTAACATGTGGACATGGTAACATACTTCCCCCCAACCTAAATTTGAGCATGTTTCCTCGCATGTGAGGTAGTAATGGAGATTTGACAGGGGTAGGGAATAATCACATGCTATGGTGAATGCCTATCTTAATGTACAGTAATTAAATGAATGTACTAAAAGACAATTAAGATTTAAAAAATTGATGCACACGTACATGAATTCATGGAATATTTGTTGCAAAGAATATGGAGGAAGTATTAGTCACCTTTTAAGAAGTTAGTTGAGAAATTAATGAAAGTGGAGATGGATGAAGTGAAGTTATGGTGGCATGATGGAAGAGAGAGAAAGGTGGAGATGGATGGTCAGATGGGTGAATGAATGAAGAAGTGGACTCCCACAAAAGTGAAATTATTTATTATGACAAGTTACGTACCTTAGTTAGCCAGAAGGAGGCACACTAGGTCCACTTCCTTCGGCTGTAGGAAGTTTAGGTGCTACATGTTAAGTGAATTGCTATAGGAATTACTCCTTAGAAGTTGGCTTGTGATACAACCTCATGTGATGATTGTTGAAAAGCAGCTTAAATCCGATAGGGTCAATGGTAGTGAGTTGAAAAAAACCATTGGAGAAGACTTCAACAACCTCATGTGGTCCTAGCCACCTTGTCTACAATTTTCCTACATTATCTTGGTACCTTGAGTCATAGAGCAGTGCCTGGTCACCTGGTTGGAATTTCTTGTCCTTTATGAATTTTTCATGCCACTTTATTCTCTGATTCTGCACTACCTCTGTGTGATGCAAGGTTTCCTTCCTCATTTCATCCAAAGCATTCAACTGCATGATTCTATCCCTTTGTGCCTCAGAGATATCCATCCCTAAGTCTAGTGTAGTCTTAAGAGTCTTATGCTAAAATTCAATGGGAATCATAGACGCCTTTCCATACAACAACTCAAAAGGAGTGAAGCCTGTGGTTATTTTCCAGGTGGTTGGATAGGCCCAAACAGCTTCTAGCAGCCTATTTTCCCAATGCTTCCTATGTATGGCCACTATTTTGGTCAGAATGGCTTCAATTTCCCTGCTAGTCACCTCAACTTGGCCATTGGCCTAAGGGTGATAAGGATTAGACTTCCTATTCTTATGTTATATTCATTGACCAATGTTGTAACAAGGGTTGAGGTAAATTGAGCCCCTTGATCAGCCACTATCTAGATCCCTTGGAACCCCATACCATGTGAAAATGTCCTCATAAAGGAATTCTACAACCTTATTAGCTCTTGCATGCTTCATGGCCTTAACTTCTACCCACTTGGTTACATAATCAGTGCATACCAAGATACAGGATTTACCATTTGATGGAGGATCAATGGGTCCTACTAAATCCAATCCCCACTTATCAAATGGAGTGATTACTGCCTGTGGGTAAAGTGGCATCTCATCATATTTGGTTGGTTGTCCCATCCTTTGGAATCTTTCACACTTCCTTGTATGTTTCCCTACATCCCTGTGGAGTGTTGGCCAGCAATATCTCGTGTTCAAAATTTTCATTATTGTCCTCTTGGCTGCAAAGTGCCCTCCATAGGATTCATTGTGACATGGATGCAGTATATCGTATTGGCCATATAGGGTTATCCATATCATGAGATGACTGAGCAAGAGGGTAAAGAAAAAAAAATGGTTCTCTTCCCATAAAAAAATGGTCATGTCTCCTGATTGACATCCAATATAGGCATCTGCTATTGCTAACCATGGCCTTCCAAGAATAATGGGATACCCTCCTAGTGTAGCTTTAGGAGAAAGAATCATGAAATATTTTGGGTACTCCCAAGAGTCTAGAGTTACCACAAGATCCTCTACTATACCATTAGGTTTAACCGTGAAACTATTAGCAAGCTGTAAGATAGTAGGAGTAGATCTCATGCTTGCAATGTTTAGTTGATGCAGGATATCCTTAGTCATCACATTTATTGCTACTCCCAAATCAATCAAAGCATTCTTTATTTGGATCCCATTTATAAAAACTCCTACCACAAGACTACCTAGGTCATTATACTTGGGGACAGTCACTTTTCCAAGCATGATGTCAGCCAACTATCCCACTACATGAACCATAGTGGGGTCTTTCTTTTTCCTACCTAGATTCTTGAGGCATGCTTCCTTAATTGATTTTCTATATATGGAAACATCTTTTATGGCCTAAAATAGAGGTATCTTAACACATATATTCTTTAACTGATCTAAAATGTCAAATTTTGTTTCCTCCTCTTCCTTTTGCTTAGAAACTTCCAATCTCTAAGGAAATGGTGGTTCTTGTTTAGTCTACTGGACTAGGACTGATTCAGGGCTTTTAGGTGCACTTGGTTGAATGGGGACATTTAGATGCTCCTCTTCCTCTTCCACAGGAAGCTCAATAATAATGAGTGTCAAAGGAGCTGAAAAAGTAGTTCTTGAACATAAGTGGATGTCACTTACACTCACAACATATGCAAGAAATTGGTTTGGATCAATAGAATATACTGGCTATTGCTATTGTGGTTTCTTATTTGGGTTAGGTGTGGAATGAGCCGGTAGCTAAGTAGGTTTAGGTGTGTTTGAAATTGCACTAGTAGGAGGAGGCATTATAGCAGGTTGTTGGGGTTGATAAGGTGGATGCATGTAACTAGTGGTCTGGTTTGACCATTTCTATCATCCTCTGTATTGAGATGTTTGTTGTTAGTTTCCTGGAGGTGGCTTCCAATTTCCCTAAAATTGCTATCGATTCCCCTGAGGTTGCTACCACTAGGGTGGAGCATTTTGGTGATTAGGCCAGGTATTTGGAGGGTTATTCCAAGGTTGTGATGGATATCCTCCATAATTGGATGGATATAGGGTTTTCCATTGGTTACTAGATGAATAAATTGAAATATGCCCCAACAAAAGATAGTGGATCTAGTGGCATACCTTGTCTTGGAGCCCATGGCCTCTTTTGTGCAACATAGTAGAATTGATCATCTTCACCTTGGATTGGCTTGAACTTAGGTGGGATCTACTTGCTATCAATATTAGCTACCATCTTGCATCTGTAGTCCTTCTTTTGTCTACAATGAGGGAAATATTCTGCCAACATTGCCTCTGCCTCCTCTTGTTTCTTCTTAACTTGAAGTGTATCCAGCTGGGTAGCCAGATTGTTTATGATGTCTTGCTTGAAGTATGAAAACAAGTGAGTACTCTCCATCCTTGAGACTCCACTGATAGATGAATCACCCATAGAGGAATTGCAAGCTCTCCCTTTCTTTGAAGCTTCCCTAGAATAGTTCTAACATATCTTCTTGATATCCTCCCAAGGAACTTGGGGGATATCTCCTCCTGCCATCAGGTCCAAGGCATTAGTGAAGTTGTCATTAATTCTTCTTAGGAAAAGAAACTTTTGTTATTGTTCATTGAGTGTATGGTGTGGAGATTTCTATAGGAAAAACAAAAACCTTGAAATGTAATCCTCCAGGCTCTCATCTTCCTTTTTGCTGCATCCTAAAAATGTCATCTCCCCTCATGTCACTGCCCTTACAATATTCCTTGTACTTCTTAAGGAAATTTATCTTCATGTCCTCACAAGTCTCCATAGTATTTATTCCTAGGCTCATAAACCATATTAATGCAACTTCTTTCAAAGTGGTAGGAAATAGCTTAAGCCTATAAGCATCAATGGTATAGTCATAGCTCCTGTAGAGTATATCAAACTCAAACAACAAGGTATCAGGGTCCTCTGTGACAAGTCCATAGAACTTAGGAAGGACTGAAGAAGGGATATTTTTGAGGTTGTCAAATTCATTCTGATGAGCAATGGGGAAAGGAAAGGTTGGTTGGTTAGGTTTGTTTCTATTTGCATCACCCATTCCTGCTTGATGGATTTCCAAAGCAAAGGGATTCTCAATTTGATTTTGGTCTTTAGAGGAAAATTTAGAACTAGTCAGATTAGGAAATGCATTAGCAAAGGGATGTGGCTCTTCTTCTTCTTCTCTAGGAAAATTTGGAAGCTCTTCTAGCTGAAATGGATTAGGATCATTAGGAAGGAATCTCTGATAAGCATCTCTTTTCCTTCCTCTATCCATATGATATCAACTCAGCATCAACCAACTCACACAAAGAATTGTTGAAAGAATAGGGGGTCATTACTTCCTAAATGAGGGGTGTACAAAGTAAAAACTTTCATAAATACTTCAATAGGAAAGAAACTATCAATGACTCCAAAGAAATCTCTAGTTTGACACCATCCTCGGCAATGGCACCAAAAATGTTGGCCTCCTACAATGATTTAACAACTAAGCCCTTAAAGCTATGATTCAAAGATTGGAAATCTAATCTAAATAGCTATCTCAACCATAATGAAGGCTCATTTAACTTTTCAACCCAGGGACATAGACTTGAAATAGGTCAGCATGGTATGTGCACTAGGAATCCATAGTACCCATCTTCATTCTACAACTAAGAAAGACATAATGTTGAAAGTAAATTTCTTGGAAAGAAATAACATAAGTGTTGAGCATCAACCAATAACTATACTAAGCCAAAGTATATGACATAAATGAAAATATGGGCAAACAAACATGAAACTACTATGTCTGCTTTGGCTGTAGGAATAGTCACATAATGAAATTCTAGTGGCTGCAAGAACATATAGTAGTCAGATTCTTAACTAATTATTGAACAGAAAGTAATAACCAAACTAAAGGATGGAATGCTCACCAAGTGGGGCCCCTTGTATGAGTATCCCTTAAGACCAATGTAAACTTAGATGCATGAACTTATAACTTCATTTTATTCATTGGAAAACATGAGTACAATTGAGTAGCATCACTATATTACTAGAAAACTAAGAATGTGATTACAACATCAGATTAATCAACCCTCTAAGAAGGAGCATTTGAGTCTTATTTATAGAAGGAGAACTACTAACTACTTAGCAAGGCATTAAACTCCAACAGATTAGGAGGACACCACTTTAGGGAAAGCATAAAAAGTGGAGAGGAGGTTATGCATGCATGGAATTTGGTCAAGCCGGTTTCCCTTAATGTAGATCTAGCATAACAATAGCTCCTATATTCACTCAATAGACTATTAAGACCTTTATGGTGAATGACTAGCTAGTAAAATCTTTCTCAACTTTGTAGGCTCTAATTATATCTACATAAAAATATAAGTATGCACAACAATTGCATATTTGTAACTATTTTAAAGTAACATTCGTCAATCCACATATAAAATTAACATAGATAGTTCATATAACATGTCAATATCATTTAAAGGTTACAAAAATAAGATTATGCCCAATGTCCATGGTTTCAAGGAAATAACATAAAAATTTCAACATCTAAGTATGAAGGCTATGACAACTACAACAAATGGATGATAACTCTATCAAAATTGAACCATAAACTAGACTCATCACCACCTCTGATCTTCATTTGTTCCTTAACCAAAGCTCTCTTCACACATGCACCTACACCATCATGCTCACCTTTTCCATGCCTATCTTTGAAAAACCTCCAAATATGTTGTACACCCCTCTCTATATGCATCATGCTCAACCAATAAAACATGTGAGCATTCTTCAATTTCCCCGTGCAGCTATCTAACCAAATCAGGTGTTCACCCATTGGAAAAAAAAATTCTTGCAAGAACTCAATTTTTTTTTCAAAACAATGTTGTACAAACTCAGATGAATGAGATCTATCATCACTCATGTAAAAATGGTATTCCTTGATTATCTTCCTTTCCTCTTCTATACTATTAGGGACATGCCTATATGTTATGTGGAAAAAATAGCAATTTGAATATAATTATAATATTGTGATTGAACTTCATTTTGTGGTTGCAATATGTCATTTTTAGCAAAATAAACTATAGATACAATAGTTCCAATGGGGAAAGAGTCGTTACACATCCTGAATTTTTTATCCAACCATTATGACCTCTAGCTATGTCGTGCATACTTATAGAAAATATTTTTCTTAAAATTAGAAATAAAATCAGCAATACTTACCTCACTTGCAACGAACTTGCATCTAGAACCCTCACCTCCACTCTTCATTGTGTATTTGACTGTCCCAAACCTTTTCTTCTCAAAAATATTGTTACCAAAATCATGATCACTACCCTCATGAAAGCAAGTTACAAACCTTGATAAATCACCACATTGCAAACGTGTTTCATTTAAACAATCATTTCTATAAAATGTATTACCATCACTTCTAATGCATAAAAATGAATCTAACAACTCCCTAGATGACTTGGGAAGTTGCACTATATGACACTCCTGCAACATTTCATTAGTATGCATAGTAGAACAAATATGGCATAACAATTCATTATACATTAAAAATTCAACATAGTATTTACAACATGTATTATGAACATTAAAAGGTACACAATAAAATGGCTTGCAAGAATCAAAAGCTCTTTGTGAGATTTGCAAATTTGGATTTTGTTGAAAAAATTGTTTGGCTACATTCCAAAAAATGTTTAGGATGCGATGTACAATCTCAATTACCAATTTGTAACTTTAAAACATCCTTTACATTCGGTGATACTCTACAGTGAGAATTCCAAAATTGTTCAATTTGCATCTTTACATTATCGATTAGCTTTTTATCAACATGTGGAAGCCTACCATTAAAAGCCCACATATCATTTTGAAGAGGACTATTGAGTATTCCTGTTCTTGAGAGTGCTCTATTCAATGTTTTATGATTTAAGTTAAAATCAATACAAGTTTGTCTCATTAAATGAGTCTTTCTCAAATGATGGCTTACTAGTGAGGTTGTGATCACTCTTTGAGCAGCCCTTTTATCTTTTTCCTTACTAGTCTTTCCAATAGAGGTTAGAGCATTAAAAATATTTTTTACAATAAGGCTATTTTTTTCTATTTTTTTGTGAGATAAATCTTCAATTTTTTCAATAATGGTCTCATTTTGTAAATCTTAAGTAATTGCACAAAAAGTTGACATTGTTCAATTAATGTCTTATTGGAAAATAATTCATTGAAAATTTTGGTAGCCCACAAATGAACCATTCATTGTGACCTTTTTCCTTCAAGATTATCAATTATGTTCTCATCTATTTCAACCAACCATTTAGGGGTTCTCTTGTAATTAGGTGTTACATAAGGTTCATTTTCAACATTTTCATTTTCAAGTTCAATGTTATTAACATTTTCATTCTCACTATTTTCAATATTTTCAACATTTTTCAATAACAATTTTATTTTCAACAACATTTTCATTTTCAACATTTTCAATAACATTTTCAACAACATTTTCATTCTCAATGTTGTTCAAATTTTTATTTTCAATTTCAATGTTTTCATTTTCATCTTCAATATGATCAATATTTTCAATTTCTATTTCATCTTCACTTGAATTAACATTTAACGGTGCAGAAGAAGCTACAATTTGAATATTTTTCATACCTTGTCTTCTTTTCCTATTACTTTCTCTGTCTTTTTCTCTATATGATTCAATTTCATCTGATGTAAGTTTCCTTTTACCTTTTCTCTTATGAAAACTAGTGCTCCCCATTGCACAAAAAACACACACACACAAATGATTGGAATTGTAAAAAAAGTGTAAGAGAATCTTTCAAAAGCTAAATTTCATTTGATGTAGATAGAAAGCACGAGAATTTCACAACAGAGAAAATGTAGGGACCGTTGAAATACTCAAAACGGTCTCATTTTTTTTTATATAACTTACAAAACAGATATCCATTATTTTTAGTGTTATAAATTACAATGTTATAATATATATATTTATTATATATTAATATACTATATTAATTTATTATATACATTTAAATATTATATATTATATATTAATATTACATTAATATATAATATATATTAATTTGTAAGATGGGGAAATCAACTTAGCCTAGATAAAGTGACAACCAACACTTCTAAACTATAACCCTAATCTTAAACAAGAGAATACAAACAAGGAGAGAAATCAAAATGCAAGAAAATGAAATAGATCACTCCCCATTGAAGTTGATTCCTTCTCTTGTCTCTCCTTTTGCAAATATGTCCTCAGATTTGTAGTCTAATTTATGCAAATACCTGCAAATTGTAAGCAAAAAAGTTGGAGATAATGGTTGTTCATAAAAAATGGGAGAGAATGGCTTCTTTTATAGACAACCATTCAAACAGATGGACAAGATTAGTTATCTAGAATGATTCCAAGATCGACAAATGAGGATCAAAGAGAGGGAGGTTACAAAATAGATGGTCAAGATTAATGGATTTTTAGTTCGATCAATGGCTGCAATTAATCAAGATGGGATGGGATAAGATCGGAAGTGAAAGAGCAAGAGGAAATTAATTGAAAAATCAGTTAGCTCGAAAAGGAATTTGCATTTTGAAATAATGTAAACATTATCTCATTGCAAAAGGAAAAGATGAGTTAATTTTTTTATTTAAATAGAAATTTAATTCAAAAGGTGAGAGAAAAGATGAATCATTAATTAAATAAAATTTAATTAATTTGTGACAGAAAAGCTAATAGTGGATAATTAAATAATTAATATAACTATTTAATTATCATTGAAAGTGGAAATAATTAAATACATAAAGTTTATTTAATTATAGAGGAAAGACATTAGTGACGTAATTGAATAAGTATAATTTATTTAATTAATCAAGGAGGAATTAAGATAGAAATGAATTAATTAAATAATTAAAACTATTTAATCATGAAGAGTGAAAGGGGAAATGATGGAGAAATCAGGAGTAGTAGGCCTGGGACAATTTTTAGTGTCTACAATATTATATTAATATATAATATATAATAATTTATATTATATATTAATATATATTATTTCTCATGCAAGTGAACAACCTATACCAAACAAAATGGATATCCATTATAAACGGATATCCGTTCACTTGAGTTTTAAGAATTATTATTTTTTATTATAAATGATATAAATTTATTATATATTAATATATTAACATATATTATATATATTAATATATATTATATAATATATATTATCCCACTCTCCTCTCTCCCTCTCCCCCCCTCTCTCTCTCTCTCTCTCTCT
>VDFB02270651.1:463052048-463132240 GCA_007258455.2 Sequoia sempervirens | reverse complement strand
CTCCCTCTCAACTATCTCTCTCCCCCTCTCTCTCAAGTCCCTCCCACTCCCTCTCTCTCTCTCTCTTGTGAATTGACCACATCATTAAATATATAATATATACGATGTATTAAATATATTATATAATATATAATATATATTAAACATAATATTCATATAATATTTCATATTTCATATATATACTATACAATATACAATATAATATATAATATATAACATATAATATAATAATATATAATATGTAATATATAATATAATAATGCATAATATAATATATTATATAATACATAATATTATATATTATAAATATATGTATTATAAATAATACAGGTAATGGATGTCTGTTTAATAACAGATATCCATTTTGAATGGATATCCATTTTTTCTAACATAATCAATAGGCTTGGGATTTGGCTCCAGATTTGGTTTGGGATTTCCTAACCTGGAAAGTCAACCCAAAAAATGTATTTGAAAATTTTCTTAGTTTTTTGAAGTTTTCCCTTGTGGCTGACAACTTTTTTTATCCAAATTTAATCAAACAAAAAGGGTTTATAGAAAAAATTATCAACGTTCCACCAATATAATTTTTTCCTTATTTTGAGTTTAATAAATATTTATTATTGATTTTTGACATACATCATGACTAAAGTCTTGATTGATAGGTTGATTGAAAAACTTCTATAACTTTCAAACTACTTAACATTTTTCAAACCTACAAGATGCACCAAATTCTATGCTTCACATACTATAGGATAAAAAAAATGAATTTCATAAATTTTTGACCAAGTTATGGTGGTCAAACACATATGATTTAATAATTCTAAAAAGTTCTAATAAAAAATCATAAGTAATTATTTACATGGAAAAAAATTACAAAAAAAAAAATCCTGCACATCCAGGCATGTGTCCTCTACTTATATTGAAAGATTTAGAATTTTTTTTTTCTTGCACTTAGGGTGGTCAAACATACACCTGCTTCTTATCTTTTTTCTTGAAAATTTAGTACCCCTGCATTGAAATTTCAAATTTTCTCAAAACAAATTTACTTTTTTCCAAAAAAGGACTAGTAGCCTAGAAACTACATTCAATTTTCTACAAATTTTGTTCTTACATATTTTTCAAATTATGTTAATAACCTATTCAAATTTTTATTTCAAGTTGCCTAACTCTGATTTTTTGAATTTTCATTGCCACTTAGAGGCCTAGTTTGGACCCCCATGTGTAAGGAAAGCTAGATGCGAAAGCAACTCTCTTAACGTCAAAACCTCATGGAAGAATGCTGAGACACTTTTGATTTTTTTTACAATTACAGTCCAATTAAGATGCACATGAAAGAGATAACAAAAATAGAGAATTATACATACACATATGAACACCGAATTTATGTGGGAAAACCCTTACGGGAGAAAAACCCACCACACCAAGAGAAGTCACTTTGTATTATAGTAATAAAGATTACATACAGAGATCTGACTTATCTTTCTGATGTTAGTTTACAACAACATTCACTATGATCAACCTTGTATAGAACTTTCACATTTCAATGTTCTCAGAATCGAATTCATCCACTAATCATACAACCACGCCATCAATCTATCGAACCATCAAACCCATCACAATATGCAATCACTGAGTATATCCATGTCACCCCTATTTGTCGAGCTTCCTCTCAGTAATGACTGCAATAGTCAATTGCTAGCGGTTCCCATTCTTCTCTTAGATTGGTCGAACACAAGCCACGTAGGATGGTCTTCACTCGGTCAAAGTGCTCAACCTGTGTTGGCATGTCGGTGAGACACTAACCGTGTCCCTAATGCCAACAAAGCCAACATTCGATATCACCAAGAGTCAACACTATCGGAAAGAGGTTCTACCAAGTTCAGAAAGTTATCGCTCAGACTTCGCCTTGTCACCAAGACCTCATATTGATGATCGTCACTTGTATCGCTATCGCCAAGACTTATCCCTATCGGTGAAACATCATACCAAAGCTCCAAAGTCACATAGACAATAGAATTCCCATCGGCAAGACTATCATCCTTTGCTGAGAGATCATACCAAGCTCTTTATGTTATACCGAAACATCCAACAATCTGCAAGACTTATCACTTTCGCTAGGAGATCATACCGAGGTTCAAAGTTACTCCGAAGTGCTCATCTACCACCAAGACATATCGCTATTTCCGAGACGTTACTCTGAAGTCTTAAGTCATACCGAGCACCAAACAATAGTCAGAAATACTTCTCTCCATCGCTAAGACTTCATTCTAAAACACATGAGTTACTCCGACGACCGCAGGTGTATAACTATCAGCAAGACTTCTCTTGTCGGTATGAGACATACCCAACATCTAAGAATCTACCTGACACCACTTGTCACCTAGAGTCTCCTCGATATACAATAAGAGTGGCCTGTTGGCCAGAGATCTCCACTCAGTAGAAGGTTACAATGAATGCCACAAGTCACAACGATAACCCCAGTTGGCAAGAGAGAAGTAAGGTCACAACAACTAGATCATTTCAAAAGGTTTCACAACTAGTCAGCCAGACACAAAGCATGTCACACCTACTTTGCTTTCTTAGAGGTTTCAGCCTATGGGATTGAGGCATATATTTCCAACAATCTCCCACTTGACAAAGATCACACATGCACCTCTAGAGCACAACGAAACTACTGAAAATCATGGACACTAAGGCCCATTGAACTGGCACACCACTTGAACTTGTTTGTGCTCACTGGATTCTTCAATGCATCTACAACATTCCCCAAAGTATCAACTTTTTCCAAACTGATCTTTCCATCCTCCACCATATCTTGTACAAAGTGGTACTGTACATCTATATGTTTCATTCTGGCATGGAAAGTAAGATTCTTTGCCAGAAAAATTGCACTCTGACTATTACAAAAAATAGTTATTTTCCCCACATGAAAACCAATGTTAGAACACAAAATTTTTAACCAAAATTCTTCTTTACAAGCATGTGTAGCTGCCATGTATTCAGCCTCTATAGTGGACAAAGCGACTACAGCCTGCCGCTTACTCATCCAACTCATTGCACCACCATTCAACATGAAAGTATATCCACTAGTGGACCTCCTACTGTCAATGTCCCCTGCCCAATCAAAATCCACATAGCCTCGAATACTGAGAGTCCTCTATGATTCAACCAAGTTCCCATGGTAACACAAAGAAAACTCTGAAGTTCCCTTCAAATATCTGAAAACTCTCTTTACAACATCCCAATGTGTCCTTCCAAGATTAGCCATAAACCGACTAAGAACTCCCACTGCTTGAGCAATGTTTGGCCTTGTACAGACCATTGCATACATAAGATTTCCAATTGCACTAGCATAAGGTACACTGGTTATGTCCTCCATCTTAGTAGGAGATTTTGGACAGTCTTCAACATATAGCTTCATTCCCTGCAAGACTGGAACAACTAGCTTCTTGCAATCATTCATGCAAAATCTCTCTAGAACAGTCTTGACATACTTACTCTGACTGAGCCAAAGTTTTCTACTATTCCTATCCCTGGTTAACTCCATCCCCAGAATATACCTTGCTGCACCAAGATCTTTCATTTCAAACTTAGCAGCACAACTGAGACTTAAGATCAGAAATCATCAACTTACTATTGCCTATGAACAACATATCATCAACATAGAGAGCAATAATAAGAACTTGATCACTTTCAGCTTTATAATAAACACAATGATCAGATTTAGATCTCACAAATCCCAAAGACAATACAAAAATATCAAATTTCTGGTACTACATTCTAGGTGACTACTTTAACCCATACAAAGACATTTTTAATTTGCAAACCAGTTTCTCTTTACCTTTTTCAACAAAGTGCTCAGGCTGGGACATATAGACTTCTTCTTCAAGATCACCATGAAGAAATGCTTGTTCACATCCATCCTGCTCTCACCTCTAAGTCATACCGCCATCGCAGTGACAAAGAAATTTGATAGATGTCACTTTAGCTATAGGAGAAAATTTCCCCATAATCAATTTCAATTGGAATAACCCTTTCGCAACCAACCTCACCGTGATATTTTTCCCCAATAATCGCCATGTAGATCAATTCTTTTTAAATACCCATTTGTAGCCAATAGCTTTTCTGCCTTCATACAAGGGCACCAAACTCCAAGTATCATTCTTTTCTAATGATGCCATTTCCTCATTCATGGCTTCTAACCAAGAGTTTCAATCAGACATTCTAAATGCCTCTTTCACAAATTCTAGCCCATCGCTAGAAATTAAAGCATAGGCAATGTAAGTAGAATCTATCAAAAGAAAACCCATACCTATTAGGTTGTTTTCTTTCACGAAGTTGACCTCCTCACTCTGTCAGAGGCTAAGTTTTTTCTTCAACTTCAACTTTGAGCTCCTCATTAGTTTCGTGTAATATTTCTTGAATTTTCACCTCTTCTCTAGTGTAGAGGAATTTCAACCACATCTTTTTTGTTTTCTGATTTTGTCTCTAACTATAGATCCAAGGTAGAATGCTTCAGCTCACGAAAGATTACACTTCTGTTGTACAAAACCTTCTTTGTATCAGGATTCCAAAGCTTGTATCCTTTTATGCCAACACTATAGCCAATAAAAATACATTTAACAGCCTTGTTCTCCAATTTAGATCTTTTCTCATATGGCACATGTGCATATGCCTCACAGCCAAAAACACAAATATGTCTCAAAGAGGGGTTTATAGATCATTCTTCCAAAGTTGCTTTCAACAAGAGCAAAATTTGGAGAATGATTTATTAAGTAACATGTTGTAGCAACCTACTTCAGCCCGTGAATCCTCCTCCAAGCCAAAACTACTCTCGCAAGATAATTTCATGCCTCTCCATCACTATCCTATTGAACCTTCTACAACTCCATTTTGGTCATGGAAAGTATAAGGTGCATTCTGCATTTAATCCTAAGGAGTTCTGCCAGATTACCTCAAAATCATCAAACAAAATTCACTCACCATTATTAGTCCCAAACATTTTATTTTTCTTCCACCGATTTTCTACAAGGTTCTTAAATTCCTCAACCGACCGACACTTCGACACTTTCAAAAATAAACAAATGTTCTCAAATAATCATCAATGAATCCATACATAGTAACCTGACTTAGACAAAGAAGGAACACTACTCAGGACCAAATACATCAAAATGAATATAATCTAGCAAACCGTATAAGATTTATGAGATTCTGAATAAAAGAAAACATGGTGTTGTTTTCCTATATATACAATGTTCAACAAGACCAAATTCAAGGTTACACCTTTCAAGCCCTCAACCAGGCTTTGCCCTTTCAAGGTTTTTAAACCTTTCTCTCCAATGTGGCTCTAGCCTATGATGCCGCATATCTTTCTCGCTAGAAGTTTAACTTCCATAGAGTTTACACAATTAGGAACATTTCCCTCTTTTCCTCCATGAGTAGCTTTTTGTGACTTTATAGAGACATTGTTACATTGAACATCATGTGCATCCAGCTTGTACAAGGTACCAATACGAGCATACCTTGCTAGCACCATTGAGCCTCTAGTCATCTTGCAGCCATTTCCAGAGAACGTGACTTGCACTCCAATATCATTAAGCTTACTAATAGAAAGTAAGTTTTGAGCCAGACCTGGTATATGCATTACATCATTGATTCCCTTCACTCTTCCATCAGGGAATTGAATTCTTAACTTTTCCACGACCAACAATTTCCAAAGTTGAATCACTCACCAAGTACACCTTTCCACCATCATATTCTTCATACTTTGTGAACCAATCTCTATGAGATGTCATGTGGAAAGATGCTCCATAATAAATAAGCCAGACATCATATGATGCCTGTGTAGCCAAGGCTATAATGAAGGCTCCGACTCTAAGAAGAATCATTGCTAGAAGAATACTTATTCTTCTTCTTCTCCTCTTACAATCCTTTCTGACCAGGTTGCCCACAATTCCAACACTTCACCTTGGACTTCTTGCCAGGAGACTTTTATCTCCCTCCTCGATTTTGATTTGGACTTCTTGTCATTCTTCTTGCCTTTCTCTTTCGACCTTCCTCTAACAAGGGCCTCCTTCACCATCTCAGAATATTTCATTCTCATCTCTTCTGATAATAAAGAAGCAACAACATCTTCCATCTTGAAACTGGATGTTGTACTCCCAATAGCCATCACCAGGTGATCCCATGAATCTAGAAAAGAACATAATATCAGCATACAATGATCCTCTTCATCAATCTTCACACCAACAGATGTTAACTGTGCAATAAACATGTTGAATACATTCAAATGATCAGCAATAGACCCTCCTTCCTACATTCTCAAAGTGTACAACTTCTTCCTCAGGAACAGTTTATTCACCAAGGACTTCCCCTGATAAATAGATGCCAGTCTTTCCACAAGAAAGATGCAGTCTTCTCTTCATGCACATTGAGAAGAACAGAGTCTACCAAATAGAGCCTTATCATCCCCTTAGACTTTCTATTTGCAAGGTCCCAATCTTCTTCCTTCATGCTTGTAGGCTTTGCTCTAGACACAACAATCCAAAGATCACGATCAACCAATAGATCTTCCATCTTAAGTTTCCACAACTCAAAATTGCTGCCATTGAATTTCTCTATTTCAATCTTTCTTGCTGTGCTTGCCATCTCAATCTGTAATTAGAAATAAAAAGCTTCTACAAGACTCCCATTGAACAGAATTGACTCAAAAAACCCAACGTGCCCACAAGGATAACACAAATGGCTAGGCTCTAATACCACTTGTAAGGAAAGCTGGATGCGGAAGCAAATCTCCTAATGTCAAAACCTCAAGGAAGAATGTAGAGACACTTTTAATTTTTTTTTACAATTACAGTCCAATTAAGATGCACATGAAAGAGATAATAGAAATAGAGAATCAGACATACACATATGAACACCAAATTTACGTGGGAAAACCCTTACGAGAGAAAAACCCACCACACCAAGAGAAGTCACTTTGTATTAAAGTAATAAAGATTACATACAAAGATTTGACTTATCTTTCTGATGTCAATTTACAACAACATTCACTATAATCAACCTTGTACAAAACTTTCACATTACAATGTTCTCAGAATCAAATTCATCCACTAATCATACAACCCTACCATCAATCTGTCAAACCATTGAACCCATCACAATCTAAAATCACTAAGTATATCCATGTCGCCCTTATCTGTTGAGCTTCCTCTTAGTAACGGCCGCAACAGTCCAACTGCTAGCAGTTCCCATTCTACTCCCAGATTGGTCAAACACAAGCCATGTAGGATGGTTTTCACTCAGTCAAAGTGTTCAACCTGTGTTGTCATGTTGGTGAGACACTAACTGTATCTCCCCAATGCCAACAAATCCAACATTCGATATCACCAAGAGTCAACACCATCAACAAGAGGTTCTACTGAGTTCAAAAATTTATCGCTCAAGCTTCGCCTTGTCGCCAAGACCTCATACCGATGATCATCACTTGTATCACTATCACCAAGACTTATTGCTATTAGTGAAACATCATACCGAAGCTCCAAAGTCACATAGATAATAGAATTCCTATTGACAAGACTATCATCCTTCGCTGAGAGATCATACCGAGCTCTTTATGTTATACCGAAACATCCAATAGTCAACAAAACATATCGCTTTCACCAGGAGATCATGCCGAGGTTCAAAGTTACTCCAAAGTGCTCATCTATCACCAAGACATATAGCTATCGCTGAGATGTTACTCCGAAGTCTTAAGTCATACCGAGCACCAAACAACAGTTGGCAAGATTTCTCTCCATCGCTAAGACTTCATTCTGAAACACATGAGTTACTTCGACAACCGTAGGTGTATAACTATCGACAAGACTTCTCTTGTCGGTATGAGACATACCGAACATCCAAGACTCTCCCCAACACCACTTGTTGCCCAAAGTCTCCTTGATATACAATAAATTGGCATGTCGGCCAAAGATCTCCATTCGGTAGAAGGTTACAACGAATGCCACAGGTCATAGCGATAACCCCAGTCGGCAAGACAAAAGTAAGGTCACAGCGACCAAATCATTTCAAAAGGTTTCATAGCTAGTGAACCAGACACAAAGCATGTCACACCGACTTGGATTTCTTAGAGGTTTCATCCTGTGGGATTGAGGCATATATTTCCAACACCATGATCTTGCACTGACCCTCTTATCCCTAAAGAAGGGAAATACATTATCATGTGTAAGCCATGCAGTTTTGCAAGGAGATCACCTTTCACAATTGGGATGAGGCTATTCTCCCTACAAAAATGCATGTCACATGCATTATAACAATCATCATGTTTTAAAAATAATATTTTAGAATGGACAAAAAGCCCAAAAGGTGGCATTCAAAACCATTATTTGTAAATAGAAAAAATCCTAAAAGAGGTCCCATTTCCTTTGCCATTTTCCACACTAATGTTTTGTAGGTTGTAGGCATTCAGAGGCCAAGGATATGAAAACACATTTGACAAGCACATGCAACTAGCTAGCTAGCAGGTATGTTTAACATCCAACAATATATTCCATTTTTCCATTCTACCTAGGAACTGTGAAGAAATGAACAAATATTCATTGCAAAGATGGGTTTTTATTGATGAGAAAACAAAGGGTTTTCCTTGGGAAAGGGATTTTCATTTGAAATGCAAAATTGTTTATGTGCTTTTGTATTGATGGTTTTTAAATTTTGGTTTCCTCACGTATGCTAGTTTTGAAATTTTGTAATTGTTAAATGAAATAACTGACAAGCCATTGTGGAAATATGAGTGAAATAATATAATGGAATTTAGAGAAATCAAAAACTATGCAAAATATATGAGTTTTGTTTCATTATGCTCCAAGAATGTAATGAAGTCAACTTTCAAATTTTTGAACAACTCTTTGCTACAATCCAAATGTCATTTCACTCTCTTCATTTGATTGGAACAAAATGCCCCAATGGAAAAGAAGGTCAAATAGAAAAATCGCACTGACGAAAAGACTTGATGGTCAGACGTTAACTCCAACTGTGTGTGGCCTATCTTGTTGTAGGGAAAACGTGTTAGCACCAACGAGTTTTCAAAATCATATTTTAGAAAGGACAAAAACCCAAAAAAAATGTGGCATTCGAAACCATTATTTGCAAATAGAAAAATGAGGTCCCAAGAATGTAATGAAATTGGAAAATAGTAGGTATTATGAAACTTGCAATGCACTTTGTTGTTATACATTATTTGTAGTGTTGGAAAACACACTGTCCCATGTCAGTTAGTTCATTATGAAGAGTTTTGTTTCATTATGCTCCAAGAATGTAATGAAGTCCACTTTCAAATTTTTGAACAACTCTTTGCTACAGTCCAATTTCCATTTCACTTTCTTCATCTAACTGGAAAAAATAAAATGCTCACATTATTTGCAGTGTTGGAAAACACACTGTCTCCTCTCAGCTTAAATGTAAAGGGTTTTCTCACAGTGGGTTGCTTGCTTCTTAACATGTATGATTTTGCAACATGGAATATTACAAAACAATATGAATGTCTTCAAAATCACACCTTTCATTGTTGTTTTTAAACTTTGGATGATTGAAGAAAAAGTGCACAAATTAATAGTTGTATTTTGGAAAACACAATGTGGGTTTTCAGTTATTTGAATCTCTTTGTTTAAATGTAAGGGGTTGTCTCACAGTGGGTATCTTACTTCTTAACAAGCATAGTCTTGCACCATGAAATGTTACAAAACAATATGAATGTCTTCAAAATCACACAGGTTCCATTGTTGTGTTTAAATTTCAAGTATATAACAAATTGCATGCTTAATAACACATTGCATTTTTCACCCTCCACATCACAACATAACCAAGACCTTTTAGTTTTTAAACCCATATATGTAGGTGTGCATTACAAATAGAAAGAAAACTAATTTCTTGCCATTATTAGCAATAATGAATAAGCTTGTTCAAAGTGGTGAACATTGTGTACTGCAGGTTGGCAAACATAATGTGTTTTGAAGCCTTCCTTTACTTATACCCAAGCTTTGTCTTGTAATGCAGATGTACAAACATATAGATGGGGTTCTATTTTATCATATAGCATATTTCTCATTTAAGGGGGACTCTATTAATCGCCAATACATAGTATAATTCATACTAGTACACACTTCATTCTATTTTGTAAAAAATCATGTTGTAAAACCTTAGGTGTTAAGAAACAAGTGACCCAAATAGTGTTGTAAAACCATCTGTAACACTACTAGTTAGTACCCCTCACCTCGATTTGGTCAATTTTCTCCTCCAACTCCTCCACCTGTACTCCAACCTTTAGCTTTCAATGTGTACACTAGAAACTCATTGTATTTTCACCCTTCTTTCTCCAAAGTAAAAATGCACACATCAGTCTTCCTCCAATTTTCCCATGCTAGAAAAAAAGCTTTGAAAGTGAAACATTAGTGGCATGCCGTGGGACCCAATTTTATCAGCCAGTAGGAGGTGGGAAAACTGACTTGACGACGCTAGTAACTCCTACCTACCATTTTTCGTACGTTTGGTCCCATCTACCAATTTCATCACTTTTATCCCCTATTTGGTTGGCCCTGCACTATGCTGCCTCATCATGTTATGTATGTTGTTATGCATGATTTTATACATTTTTCTATGAACATAGGTGTGTCTTTTCGGTATAAGCGTCTACACAATTTTACAAAACATTGTGTTTCTAAACCTCCAAAATGGGAAACAAGGAAAACTTATATTTATAAAGAGGCTTCTACATTACAAAACACATTATGTTTACAAAACTTTTGCATTGTGTTTATAGAACAACAATTCCATTATAAAATTTGGGAAGCCTAATGGCCATTTCTATGTTATTATGGCCTCACCTTTGTAGTTTGTATGGTATATTATATTGAGTAAAAACAATTACGATAACAATGCTCCTTATTCACAACCTTATGAAACCCAACTATGCAACAATGCTTCACAACTAAACAAAGGTACATGATTTAAAAGGAGAAATACTCTAATGTAAAATCATAAATATTATGTTCTTTTCCAAATATATCTGATCTAATTACCAAGGATCCAAAGGTTCTTGTTCTATTTTGGGAGATAAATGATACCTATGTTGTGTTACAAAAATCATCCTAAAATTAACAAAAATCTTTTATGAGAAGGATAGTTAAAAGGATGCAGTATCACCTTTCACTGATGCTTTAAGCATTTCCCATGCAAAACTCACACTTCAACGAGGAAACATGATTGACGTAAAATTTTGGGATATAATACACACACAATAATGTAACATTTATTTTATTTAAATTAAACTGCAAATTTTTTGCATTCCCCACACTAAGCATCTCATCTATATATAAATTAGAACTTCTAAATGCAAAATAAATTTTGGAAATTTAATTGTCTAGTACACTTGCAATTCAAGCTATGATAGCTAGAATCACCTTTATTTAGTGAAGAAGCTTCACATCTCCTAAAGCGTCCTTCTCAATCCACCTACCCTTGTTTTGTTCAAATTTATTTCCTCCCCTATATCAACCACCTGGAAGAAAGAAAAGTGTTAGCGATAGATTAAATTGTGATGTAGGAGCATCCTTGGTTCTTGGAAATCTTGCATCAACCAAAAATATTTTCTTTCAATTTTTGTTCTTGATCAGTTCTTGTTCAATTCAAGTTGATGGATTCATCATATTTTCTCACCAAATCTTGTGGATCTATGTTTACATTGTGGATATGTTCATTTTCCTTATTCCAAGATTTTAGCACAATTGGACCTTTTTCTGGCAAGTTATCACTTCTAGATTGAGTGACAGTTTCTTGAACCGGCACCGGAATATGTTTCAGGCCTAATGGCTAGTCTGATCTCTTATGGATCTTTCTTGTAACTTGTGGATCCTGACGGTGTGATTCAATTTGTTTCGTGGAGTTTCCCTGACCTTAATTATAGGTCCACACTTCATCATATGCACTTATTGAGGAGAAATTCAAATTTGAGGCCAACCTATTTCATGCGCACATTACATTTTCTTTCATTCAAGATTGTGATGATCTTTGGTCGACACAGATGATTCTAGATCTCTAGATATGATATAAATCATTGTAATAGAGCATTAGGAAAGAAAAAGTTTTAGGAATTGGTTTTGATATGTAAGATTTTCACTCATGTTAAGGAGCATATAGGAATATTGTATTTGAGCATGTTGTATCAGGCCTGTGAGCCGAATCTATAAGCCCGAATGTTGTCAGTCGATTGTAATCAAGATCTCTGATAATATAAATGTTTGAATCTACATTTTCCTCTAATTTTTGTGTTTCTCGTATTGTGTGACTCTTGATGCATGGTCCAAATTGTTCTCTTTGAGGACCCTCCTACCATGACTGTGCCAGATTGGTATCAAAGTGAGATTTGATCCGTGAGAGATTTTGAGAATTTGCGAAGTCCAGTTGAAGATTTTTTTGTAGGGTGGAAGATTGAGGATATGATCTACAACTATAGAGGACTTGTGTAAAGATGGCAGAAAGAAGAAATGGTAGAGGAAATGGAGCGCATGGAAATGCAAACCCAACTATGATGGAGATGTTGAGAGGAATCATTGCTAGATTAGATGCAGTTGAAATGGCCTAGAGGAGAAGTTGACCAGTTGATGATGTGAGTGATGAAGAGGTAGAAGTACAAGAAGGAAGGGAAAGAGAAGATCAACCTGGACTAGATCAGGGAGAAGAGAGGTTCATAAGAGCCCTAACTAGAGAAAATACCAAACCACATTTCAATCCACTAGATTATAATAGTAAGTTGGATTCAATTAATTGCTAGATTGGGTAACAAAGATGGAAAATTATTTTGATTTTGAAGGTACCAATGAAGACAAGAAGCTGAAATTTTCTTATACAAAGTTGAGAGGACATGCATACCTTTGGTGGGAACATTTGTAGAAAGATAGGCGAAGAAGAGGAAAGGAGAAGATAAAATCATGGGATTGGATGGTGAACAAGTTGAAACAAAGTTTATGCCTGTAGACTATCAGATTAGTTTGTTTCAGAAGTTGCAGAATTTGAAGTAGAAAGAGTCAAGTGCAACAGAGTATACTGAGGAGTTCTACAAGTTGAATATCAAATCTGAACATTTAGAAGATGAGGTTGAGAAAGTAGCTAGATATGTGAATGGTTTTAGGTCTCCTATATAGGATGAGATTAGTTTGATCAAGTTGTTGAGTGTGGAAGAGGAATATCAATGTGCCCTAAAAGCGGAAGAGAAGCTGAATAAAAGACATGAGCAGAGACAGAGAGGAAGAGGTGGAAGATTTCAAAGAGGAAGAAATTTTACTGGAGGAGGAAGATGATCTTTTCCAGATCAAAACAAAGATAAGTAAGTCAGTAAGAATGATAATTCGTACCATAGAGATGATGGAAACTCTTACCGAAGAGGAAGATATGGTGGTTATCAGAATGAGGGTTATAGAAGAGATGATAGAGGATAGGGGAAAAGAGCATTCAGGGGAACTTGTTTTAAGTGTGGTGGAGAAGGACATAGAGCATTTGAATGTAATCAAGGAGAGACAAGAAGAAATACTAAGAACAATAGAAGAACAACCTTTGTTGAGGAGGATCATGCTATATCATCTAACAAACTGGAAGGATAAGTGTTGGTGAATAGAAGAGTATTGTGTCAAAGTGAAATGGAGCAGGAATCGTTGTAGAGAAAGAATTTTTTCTGAACCAGATGCAAGTTAGGTGGTAAATGTTGCAAGGTGATTGTTTATAGTGGAAGCTCTGAGAATTTGGTTTCTAAAGAAATGGTGACTAAATTGAAGTTGGAAAGATTGAAACACCTGAAACCCTATTAGATAACTTGGATTCAAGATGAGCATAAGATACTGGTAAGTGAACAATGTTTGGTGAAATTGAAGATAGGAAATTATCATGATGATGTTTTGTGTGAATTCATGCCTATGGATGTATGCCATCTTTTGTTGGGAAGGACTAGGCAATCTGATAGACAGGCTATTCATGATGGAAACAAGAACACATATACCATTGTTGCTAATGGGATGAAGCATACTTTGTTGCCATTGGAGGATGTTCCAGCTAAATTTGAGATTTGTATGAATGCTAGAGTTTGTTTGGTTGATGGAAGGAGATTTCTAGATGGATTGAGACATGAGAACATATGCTATGCCTTAGTTCCTAAGAAGGCTGAAGACTTGAAGCATGTAGAAGAAACACCAAACGAGGTAAAAGAGTTGTTGACAGAGTATGAATATATCATTTCAGATAATGTACCTGATGGATTTCCACCTGTGAGGAGTATTAGTCATTGCGTGGATTTGATTCTTGGATCTAGTTTTCCTAATAAATCAACACACCGGATGACACCATCAGAAAATGAAGAGTTGAATAGAAAAGTGCAAGAATTGTTGAGGAAGGGTTTGATCAAATAAATCTTAAGTCCTTGTGCAATACCTACTATGTTAGCACCTAAGAAGGATGGAGAATGGAGGATGTGTATAGACTCTAGAGCCATAAACACGATCACAATGAAGTATAGATTTCCTTTGCCCTAGATGGATGACATTATGGATTGTTTGAGTGGAGCTAAATACTTTACAAAGATAGATTTGAAGAGTGGATATCATCATATTAGAATCAAAGAAGGATATGAGTGGAAGAAAACATTCAAGACAAATGAAGGATTGTATGAGTGGTTGGTGATGCCTTTTGGAATAACAAATGCATCGAGTACTTTCATGAGACTGATGAATGAGGTATTGAAGAAATTCTTGGGTAATTTTGTGATTGTCTATTTGGATGACATCTTGATTTTCAGTAAGACTAGAGAAGAACATTTGTTGCATAAAAGACAAGTTTTGCAGAGGTTGAGAGAAGAGCGGTTGTTGATAAACATTAAGAAGTGTAGTTTCATGAAGGAATAATTGGTATATCTAGGATTTGTGATATCTGTAGATGGATTGAAGATGGATCCTAAGAATGTAAGGGAAATTATTGAATGGCCTACACTAGAAAGCATTGGAGAGGTAAGATCATTTCATGGATTGACTAGTTTCTATCAAAATTTCATTAGAAATTTTAGTTCTATTTGTAGTACTATGACATAAATAATGAGAGGAGATAAGAAGGATTTTAGGTGGAAATCTAGAGCAGACCAAAGTTTTGAGTTATTGAAAAAGAAGGTGATTGAGCAGCCTATGTTGGCTTTACCAGATTTTAATAAGGTATTTCAGGTAGATTGTGATGCAAGTGGAGTAGTATTAAGTCAAGAAGGAAGACCAGTAGCTTATTTTAGTGAGAAATTGAATGATGCTAGGAAAAGGTATTCAATGTATGATCAAGATTTTTATGCCATATTTCAAGCCTTGAAGAAGTGGAGACATTACTTGTTGCCTAAGGAGTTTTTTTTGTATACAGATCATCAAGCGTTGCAATACTTGAGCAGTCAAGGTAAGTTGAATCAAAGACACATGAGATGGGTGGAATTCCTACAGAGTTCTATTTTTTTTTTGAAACATAGGAGTGGAAATTCAAATAGAGTTGTTGATTCTTTGAGTAGGAGGAATAATTTACTGGCAGAGATGAGAGTGGAGGTATTAGGGTTTGAAGAATTGAAGAAGTTATATGAGGAAGACCCAAATTTTTTAGAACCTTGGAGAGCTTGTAAAGAACCAGTTTTGGAGGATAGGAGTTAGTGCTTGGATTATTTCATTCAGGAGGATATGTTGTTTAGAGGAAATCAATTGTGTATGCCCCAAAGTTCAATAAGTACTAACTTGGTAAAAGATAAACATAGTGGTGGATTATCAGGACACTTTGGAATTGATAAGACAATACCGTTGGTAAGTGGGAATTACTTTTGGCCATAGATTCATAAGGATGTTAGGAAATTTGTGTAGAGTTGTAGAGTTTTTCAAGTTGCAAAAGAGAGTAGTCAGAATGTTGGATTGTATAAGCCTTTGACAGTTCTAGAGAGACCCTGGGAGGATATCAGCATGGATTTCATAATTGGTTTTCCGAAGACACAAAGAGGCAATAATTATATATTTGTGGTGGTGGATAGATTTTCTAAAATGGAAAATTTCATACCTTGTAAGAAGAAAACAAATGTAATACATGTAGTAGACTTGTTTTTCAAAGAAGTGGTCAGATTGCATGTATTACCTAGAAGTATTGTTTCAGACAGATACAAAGTTTGTTGGTTACTTTTGGAGGAAACTTTGGAAGAAGTTAAAGACAAAGTTAAAGTTCAGTTCTACTTTTCACCCACAGACTGATGGGAAGACAGAGGTAGTAAATAGGAGTTTTGAGAATTTTTTGAGATGTTTGGTTGGAGAGAAGACTGAAAGTTGGGATTTAGTCCTTGCACAAGCAGAGTTTTCTTACAATAATTTAGTGAGCATGAGTACTGGAAAGACACCCTTTGAGATTGTTACTGGAGTTCATCCTAGAGGTATATTAGAGTTGTGAGACACCAGTAATGAAGATAGAAGGAGTGTAGAAGTAGGGGAATTTGTAGAACATATGAAGAAAGTGCATACTCAAGTAAAACAACAATTGGAAGATATGAACTAGAAGTATAAGGAGAAAGTAGATGAAAAGAGGAAAAATAAGGATTTTGAAGTTGGAAATGAAGTGATGGTGTATTTGAGGAAGGAAAGGTTTCCAATTGGCACATACAATAAGCTGAAGATGATGAAGTTTGGACATTGTAATATTTTGAAGAAATTTGATTTAGGAAATGCATATGAAGTAGAGTTACCAGATGGCATGGGTATATCACCTATATTCAACATTGAAAATCTACATAAATACCATGAAACAAAATTCAATTAGGAGAGTACAACAAAATTAGAGATATAGTTTCCTAAACAACAATTAGATGAGATAGTTCAGAGATTTTGGATGTCAGAGATGGGAGGAAGATGTGTGGAAGACGGTACAAAGACTATCTTGTGAAGTGGAAAGCCAGACCAGTGGAGGATTCTTCTTGGATTTCTCAGGTTAAGGTAGACTGTATTGGTTTTCCTTTAGCCCCAACAAAGTGAGGGACTCACTTTTCAATAACCCCGGATGTCTAATGCAGAAGCATCCTTGGTTCTTGGCAATCTTGCATCAACCAAAAATATTTTCTTTTAGTTTTTGTTCTTGTTTAGTTCAAGTTGATGGATTCATCATATTTACTCACCAGACCTTGTGGATCTATGTTTACATCATGGACATGTTCATTTTCCTTATTCCAAGATTTCAGTGCAATTGGACCTTTTTCTAGAAAGTTATTGCTTCCAGATTGAGTGATAGTTTCTTGAATCGACACCAAAATATGTTTCAAGCCTAACGAATAGTTTGATCTCTTGTGGATCTTTCCCATAACTTGTGGATCTTGACAGTGTGATTCAATTTGTTCTGTGGAGTGTTCCCAACCTTAATTATAGGTCCACACTTCATCCTATGCACTTGTTGAGGATAAATTCAAATTTGAGGCTGACCTATTTCATGCGCATGTTACATTTTATTTCATTCGAGATTGTGATGATCTTTGGTTGACACAGATGATTCTAGATCTCTGGATATGATATAAATAATTGTAATAGATCATTAGGAAAACATAAGTTTTAGGAATTGGTTTTGATATGTAATATTTTTGCTCATGTTAAGGAGCATATAAGAATATTGTATTTGAGCATGTTGTATCAGGCCTATAAGCTGAATCTGTAAGCTTAGATGTTTTCAAACGATTGTAATTGAGATTTCTAATAATATGAATATTTGAATCTACATTTTCCTCCAATTTCTATGTTGCTTCTGTTGTGTGACTCTTGCTGTATGATCTAGATTATTTTCTTTGAGGACCCTCCTACCATGACTGCGCCAAATTAGAAGATTAAATACATTTGGTGCTACAAAGAATTCACTTCATTCCAAAGTTCACCGATATTGGATTATATGTTTGCTAACTGCAACATGCCAACTTGTACATACAATAAAAAAACATATTAATCTATATAATGGGAATTTAATTTTAAATTTAGTCTATTTCTAACACTAGTAATATATCATCAATTATATCTACCATTTTTCTATTATGTTGGAACTGTGAAGCACTGAATGTTCATTCAGATATATCTCAAACTCAGCTCTCTTGGTATATGAAAGAGGCCATAACTTTCATAATGAATAAGGGCAGACAAGACAGAAAAGAGAGATACCATGCACCATTTTCAAACTTCTATTTATATCATTACTTGTACAAATAACTGAAAAAATATAGATTATTGCAAGACACATTGGTTGCAAAGCACAATGTGCATCTTCTATTCAAGAATAAAGATTAAGAAGTCAATGAAAACCTTGGTGATCACCTTGATTGACCAAAAATAGTAGGTGATTGCATTCGTTAAATATGATAATGCACAAAATAATTACACATTAGATAACACTCTATGTTTCAATCTCCATGCTCAAACCTAAAGGGTGAAGAGAATAGGGAGGATTTGCACGTGGGGAATCCATAAAACTTACCAAATTGAGGTGTGGGTGACTAACCAATTGGGTTGCTACTTGTAAAGGGTTTTAGAATAGTATGTGGGTTGCAGCGTTTATAACACCCACTGTTTTACAACCTAGAATTTTAGAAAATAGTAAGAATGTATTCAAAACCTTTTGTGGTCAACGTAGTAACAATCCAATTGGTTTGTCACCCCTCCACTTGATTTCATTACACACCTAGTGTTTTCCAACATATAGTTATATATAGACAGTCATAACATAATGAAAAAGTTTTCTTTAGTACATGGTAAGAATGTAATGGGAGACAACTAATCTCTACACATAAAAAAATGCATGAAACCATACATAGAAACCTACATAACATGATGAGATGGTATAGTGGGGGGCCCACTACATACGGGATAAAAGTGACGAAACTAGCATACGAGAAAAAACATTAGGGAAATAGTAGCAAGGAGATAATGACACCATCAAGCTAGGTTTCCCACCTCTCAATGGCTGATAAAAATGGGCCATGTGTCTTGCGCAAGCACGGGGAGGAGTTGTAGGTGGGGAATACAAAAAACATACCAAATTGAGGTGAGGGGTGACTAAGTAATTGGGTTGCAACTTATTGTAGACACTAAAAATATATTGATTGACATCATGCATTCGGATCCTAACATACTAACATCATTTTTTCCTAAATCATCCCTCGGTCTAACCATTTAATAAAATTCCCTTATCTGATTAAATTCATCAATATTCATCTCTTAATTAAATAAATGATTTTGTCTAATTAAGTCACTTTCTCTTGTTAATTAAATCAATCTATATGATCTAATTATCCCTATTTAATTAAATAATCAATTTATTTGATTGAATCCCTAAAGTCTATCCATTAAATTAAATAAATTAAAACCTTATTTGATTTAATCTAACACCATCCCTTTTAATTAAATAAATCAAAATCTTTATTTAATTAGCCTCTTATCATATTCCTCTCTTATCTGATTTAAATAAATCCATAAATCTAAGTCAAATAAGTCACATAATCTAATCTCCTGTTAAATTAATTAACCCTTGATTAATTTAATCTAATCTCATATCACATCCTCTAGATAATGCAAGTTACACATGAAAATAGATTTAATTTATTTATTAAATCCCTATTTTTCTCACAAGGCATCTCTTTGCAATATTCTCTCAATTTGAATTCAAAAATTCCAAGTCAACATGTACATCCAACAAGGCATTTAAAACCCCTTACATTTCCTTTTCCTTGAGCCAAGTGGCATTTATTGCATTTTCCCTTCCCTCTTACATGTTATTTCAACAAATTTGAATTTCAAATATTGGCATTTATTGGCACAAACCCCAAATCTTGCACAACCATCATCCATTCATAACTTGACAAGTTGCACCATATCATTGGATGAATGTTAGTCCCACATTGCTCAAATTTGGGCATTCATCCATCTTGAAATCCTATAAATGATGAGCTCCTCTCCTCATTTGAGGATCCACAATCCAAGAAAAGTTACCATGCTCAAATATCTCTTGAGTTTCATCCATTATCATTGAGTCATAGTTAGGTTTTGCAGATTTTGGCTTGGAGTCTTCACATTTCATCAACAAAGTGGATCAATCTCTTCAAAATTCAAATCTTGCATCATAGGAATTGGGAAAGGGCCAATTTTCACATCAAATTGGCACCAATTCCCCCATGGGATCAAGTGTTTTCTATTTAAATTAGGATTTAATCTAGTTTTTATCATTTCATTGTGTTCTTGCTTATTTTCTTTCCTATTTTGAGTTTGCAAATGTATTTCATGGGGAATCCTTGTTTTAGCTTGCAAATCCTTGTCTAACTCATTTATTCATGTTGTTTTGCAAGTACTAGGAAAAGGTTTTGCACATTTGGCGCTAGAAGGAGGGCTGGAAATCATAAATTCTAACATTTTCTCAAAATTTCTGCATTTTCTTGACACACAGGAAATTCCAATGCAGGCTCATCAGCGTCGCTGTTTTCACACCGCGGGCTCATCAACATCGTTGTTTTAGTACCGCGAGCTTGTCAAAATCGCTATTTTAGCACCGCTGGACTCATCCCACCAAAAAATTCAAATTTTAAACTATGCCGCTAGACTTGCCGATCTACACAAGTTTTCAAAATTTTTAAAACTCTAATGCTTTCAAGAACTGCGACGCTAGGCGAAAAGAGTGACACAATCGTGCTCTCTATCCTGACATAGAGTGTTGTTGACTGGTAAGTGACACTGTGAGAGCACCGTTGGAAGAAAAAAATAGCGACGCCTTCACGAGTTGCGACGCTGGAAGACAAAAAAAGGGAGAACTTAAATTTTTAGCATGTGCTTTTGGTTCATGATTTATTTATCTATTGTATTATGTTTTTTTAACTTCTATGTTTTTCCAGAATCTGATTTTTTTTCCACTTTGTAGGTTGGAAGCCAAACACAAAGGAAGGAGAAGCATGGAGATGATATTGGGTCTAATCAAAGTGTTTTTTTTCACACTTAAGTGTTTGTTTAACACTTAAGTGTTTTTTTTAACACTTCTTCAAGAATTTGTCATCTTTTTCTTTCTTTAGAACACTAGCTTTCATTTGAGTTTAAGAAAAGGATTCTTTTTGTTTATTTCTTGCAAAAGGTTTAAAAAGAATATTAGGATCAACAACTTGCTAGATTTCGTTTATGGATTAAACAATTGAACAAATGTTTTTCACTTGTGATTTGGTGCTCTAAAATGAACTCACATATTGCTTTGAGGATCTAAAAAGAACAAGTGTAGTTGTGTTTTTTGTGAAGGCTTACTTAGACTAAAGTCATTGGAAAAGGATGTATTTGCTTCTCTCACGCTTTATAGTGATCTTGAGAATCAAAAGGTCTTTTCTATGACTTTGGGTTAAGATAAAGCAATCACCTCCACACTTCGATTTGGGCTTAAAATTGAACAAACTATTGTGCGAGTGTGAGTGGGGACTTTGTTGTGTACATTCTCTCTCCTTGTTGCCAATAAGGATTGATTGAATTATGAATATTGTTCTTCATTCGCTTTTTCTTATCCTAGAGGGCCTACCTTGGGGAAAAATCACTCACCCAAGGAAATGACTCAACCGGTAACACTCTAAAGCCAAGAGTATTTCCAGCCGGGATATAAATGTGGATATTGGAAGAAACACCAATATCACGTAGTTGACTCCGACAAGATGGATCTGAAAGGGGACTCTTGCCATGTTGGGTCAACTCCTACGAATGAAAAGTACTTACTAAAACCCATGTGCTAGAATTTTCAAAATCCTTAATCTATTTGTTGGTGCAAGAACGGTCATTCTGAAGCCACCCCACATTTTTATGGTCTTCTAGTAGAGATGGAAAGCATGCCATGGGAGTTTCATGGGTGTTGATACTTGGCTACCCCGTATAAGTGAGTGTCCTGGAGGGGACCCAATGGGGTCAAGCATCTAACCATCCGCTAGAGATAAGTGTAGCTAGACTTGTCCAAGTGGGAATCCAACAAATATTGTCTTGCACATCCATAGGATTGTACTTATTCTTGGGTTACAAAATGCATTGCTTGATTGAAAACATCATGGAAACAAACACTTAACGTCATCCAAATTTTAAACCCTTTTGAAGACAAATACCATTGACTCAATCCATATGTTATTGCTTTCCCTTGGGATTCACATCCTTAGAGGTTTCTAAACATTGGATTAGATCTCAATTTGTCTCCTTAAGTAAACAATAGGAAAACCCTTGCCTTAAGTTCATTAAACTTCCACATAACATATCTTGTGGGGTTTGAAGAAATTAAGACATAGTACATCTTAATTTGAAAACCTAATTGAAGAAAAGTGTTTTTGGTAAAAGAAAGACATTAAGCAAAGCTAAGCAAAATGAACTTTCATGTGTGTTGAAGACTTCCAAATCCCAAAGCACAAATCATTGATTGGAAATCTGAAATTGAATGTTCAAATGAAATCATTTCTTGGTTACAAAGGTCATTAGGAAGCATATGCATGCTCTTCAATACCTAGGTCTAGGCAAACAAAGTGTACCTTTTAGGTTCGTCTTAGGATCAAAAAACATCAAAATATTTTTTTCATCCATCCATCAAAACATCAAAACAAAATCCACCTCATCATCACCTTTTGGAAAATCTTGAAACCATCTTTGATAATAGGCTTTATGGAAAAATCAAAACCATCATCAAAATCATTGAGACAAAATCCTTGAGAACATTGTCAAAAACACATTTGGCTAGGTATGTGTAGATGCATCCTTTTGCATGTACTGAGTCAAAGTTATCAAAATCATCTTGTCTAGCTTAGTTTATATAGATAAATCCTTCTCCATATGCTTAGTGAAACAAATCATCTTGTTTGAATAGGTGTGGGTAGATGCATCCTTCTCCTCACACATATTCAAATTATCATCCTTTGGACAAAGCTATCCCTTAGATCATCATCCAACATCTTAGGGTATTTTTGTTCAAAATATCCAAAATCAAAATCAAAATCAAAATCAAGGACCAAATCCCAAAATCAAAATCAAAATCTGCAAGTCCTAAAAGCCTAGTGTCTCACTCAAGATTTATCAAAAGCCAAGAACATCCATATCATCCATCCTTAACATCATCATCATATCATCACCTTTGATCCTCAAGGAATCTTAAAACTTTCACTTTGGGACATAAAATAGAGATCAATCCAAAGCATCAAGAGATTCATCTCCCATATTCTTGATCCTTGTTTTATGGTCCAAACAAGATCTCAATACAAGAAGAGTATGGAAGCCAACAAAGAAACAACCACTTCAAGTGTTCTTAGCCAAACAAACGCATAAATGAATCCAGTAGAATCAAGTAACCCATTAACCCTCTCATCATCGTAAAATCTGCAAGAGAAAAACCAAGGAGAGGACCCTACTTTTGGAATGTCTCACAAGGAAATGACAGAAATGCTTCAAAATCTAGAGAATCACAAAATCATCAACATCATGATGAGACTTAACCCTTCGTTGTACATGCTTGAATTAGCAAAACAAGGGGCCAAGTTGCCTTCAGATTTTGATGTGAAAACTATCATGGACACATCATTTCCCCCAATCTCATCGACCATCCCCATCTCATCTACACCTCCATCCCAAAATGTCACCCAAAACATTCCGCAAATCACAACATCATTTGCTCCAACCCAACCCAATGTCAACAAGGGAAATACATTTCTCAATGCTCTCCAATCACATCCCCTTGTTAATAATCAAAGTTTGGATGCAAGCACCACATTGGAACAAAATATACCCAAAAACCCATTACACAAGAATGTTCCTCTCACATTCCATCACGATCCATCATCATCATATTTTCACGCAACACCACAAACACCTCTTCTCACAAATTCAAAAGAAGAGGGAGATACATTCAGACTAGGGGGCTTATTTGACACCACGACGTTTTCACAACAACTCACACTCCTTACATTTCCACCTCTTCCGCCATTGCCACTATCATCCGCACCACTCCTTGGTCTATGGCTTCCTCCCCTACCAAGTATCAATCAAACCTACATCCCAACCATCAATCAAAGCATTGCACCAAATACTCAAAATTTATCGTTGATATTGCAACAACAAACGATAAACACACAAGCAATGGAAACATCATTGAACACACCCCTAACATCACAAAGCATGGTCTCTCCAAGACCAATCACATCAATACCATTATCCAACATGCAAAACATCAACACCACCTTCATGAATACCATTCCAAATCCACCACCACCTCCACCACCACCAACATTCACCACATCAAATCAATATGATGCAGCATTGCAAGCTACTTTCCAAAGAGGATACCAACAAGTCCAAAAATAAAAAGCCATGCAACAAGCTGCTCAAGCTGCACAAGTCGCAATACAAGCACAACAAGCACAACAAGCCAAAGCATTATTGCAACAACAACAACAAGCCACCCAAGCTGCGCAAGTATTGCAAGCACAAAGAGTCACTCAAGCATAACTATTATTGCAACAACAAGTAGCACAAGCACAAGCAGGACAAGCCGAAGCCCAAGCACAAGCTCAAGCACAATCTCAATATCAAGCACAAGCACAAGCTCAAGCACAACTCCTTGCACAAACAGTGCAAGTGCAGGCATATCAACAAGCACTAAAGTAATACCAAGAGCAAAAAGAAGCAGCAGAATTGGCAGCCCAAAAACAAGTGTTGTGGGAACAACAACAAGCACAACAAGTATTGTTGGAGCAACAACAAGCGCAACAACAAGCACAAATCCTAGCGCAACAACTAGATCAACAACAGGCATCGTTCATACAAAAGCAAGTAGAAGCCTACTTTGCTTGACAGAACATGCAGATACCATCAAACAACGCACTAACCAATCCATCCATCCAAACCATGATTCAAATACCTCAAAACACTTTCATCCCACCCCCTGATCCCCAGAATGATGTGACGACAAAACTTAGGTTTCTCTTGCAACAAGTACTCGACCTTCAATCGGGGCGGACAACCAAAATGCAAAGCAACTTGTGTCCCTATCCATTTGATAGGAGCCTAGACATGAAACCATTCCCTAAGGGATTTGAAATCCCCAAATTTGACAAATATCAAGGGATGGGAAACCTTGAAGATCACATCAAGGAATTCTAGGTTCATTGTATGGAGGTCGCATATGACAATACTTATCTGATGCGGCTATTCCCTAGGAGCTTGGCAGGTCTTGCTATAGAATGGTTCTCTCACTTACCTTCAGGCATTAGAACATTCAAAGAAATTAGAGACGCATTCATTAGGAATTACACATGTAACATTGCAATGGATGTCAGTCTCGAAGAACTCTCCACTCTAAAACAAGGAAAGAATGAATCTTTTGCTTCATTCCTTCAATGATGGCGATCCAAGGCCAATCGGAGCAAGTGGACCATGCCAGAAGAACAACAAGTCTGCACAATCATAGCCAACCTTGAAAGCCACCTGTCATTTCCTCTCAAGGTTCAGGGAATCACTACATATGAGCAATTGATCTCCAAGGTGCTTAGTATCGAAAGAGCCCTTGTGACTCCACCCATTGAATCAACGTCATTTCATGAACAACAAAACAATCGCCCACCATCAAATTACAATGATAAACCTCGAACATGGACAAGAAACAAGAACATCACTAATGATGGCGTTGTCGACGCCAAGGTGGTCATTAGTGGTCCACACCAAAATACACCCGCACCGCAAATCCAACCACAACGCCAAAACACTCATAACACAACATACCAACCCAATAATCCCACCATCAATAACCTCATTGACCAAAGAGGACCACCCTAATGCAAAAGTTATCCAAAACACAAATACGCCATTTTGGGTGAACCTTTGGAGGACATAATTAAAAAGTTGATTGCCAAAAAACTCATCCAACCACCTACATTCAAAAATTACCAAGAACCCGGTGTCAAAACCACTTGGTACAATGAGAATCAACTTTGTGAATTTCACAAAATAAAAGGTCACACCATAAACAATTGCATGAGACTCAAAAACATCATCCAAGATCTCATTGACAAGAAAATCATAAATGTGGAACAAACTACGGGAAATTAGGACCTTAAAATCTACATGAATCCGATGTCGAATCATGGAAACAAAGGAAATAGAGGTGATAAAGGGAAAGGCAATGTAAATCATGTCTATGCATCTGTCGTTGCCTCGCTAAATGAAGAGTGCATGGTCATTACTATCAAGGGTGCCCATGTCGAAGATTGTGGAGTCACCACAAGAGGCGGCAAAGTCACCATTGCAGGATCATCCCAACCAAATAGAGTCCCTACATCAAGAGCCTTTCCGTATAGCTACAATGTTGTAGATCAACTCAAAAGAATGCCAACACACATCTCCATTACGAAGTTGTTAAAAATCTCATCAGCGCATAAAAAGATCCTTGAGGAAGCATTAGCCTCATCCACTGTCCCCGCAGATCTTGATGTGGAGCAATTCCAAGCTATGGTCGCAAATATCATAACACCTAATATCCTTACATTTTATGACCAAGATTTCCCAGCCCAACCATCTCACAACCGCGCACTTCACTTAGAAGCCATCATAAAAAAAAAGTAAAATCAAAAGGGTCTTGGTGGATGGAGGTGTGGGCTTGAACATATGTTCCTTAAGCCTCATCAAGCAATTGAAAATATCAGAAGATTCCATCGATAAAGGAAAGGGAATCACAATCAGAGCATATGATGATCAAGAAAGAGTGTCTCAGGGCACAATTAAGCTCCCTATCCAAGTAGGGCCAACACTCATGGAAACCACATATCAGGTCTTGGACCTCGAATTTCCATACAATATCCTTCTGGGACGCCCATGGATTCATGCGATGAAAGCCGTAGCATCAACCTTCCACCAATGTGTGAAATTCACACATAATGGACAAGAGGTTACCGTCCATGGAGATCCTGAGCCATTTTTCATATTGCAAGAATCTTGAAGCCAAGTATTACAAAATACCCCAAGTGCCAAAGAATGATGAAGGCCCATCCATACCATACATCGACCCCACCACTCTCGCATCCACTTCTGCAATAGAGACACCCACCATTCTTGCCATTCCCACCTTCTCTGACATCAAGCTCATCATCTAGGATGATGGTTGTGGAAGCTACAAAATCCCTAACAATGCTTTCATGATAGGAGAGTTACCACAATCTCCTAGATCACGGGGATTCCTAGAAGAAAATCAAGATTCCACATCACAAACCTATCTTGAAGATTATCTCGAATTCACAAGCAAGGGAGACCTTGGCCATGTGGTCATTGAAGTAGATCCATCTCACATGTTGTATCAAGAGAAAATACTGACAACTAATTTAACAATGGACGAAGGAAGCAAGGGCCTACACATGATGCTTGCAATGGGCTATGACCGAAATCAAAGACTAGGACAAAATGCCAATGGACTCATAATACCTATCATGCTAGAGATATGACCCATAACAAATCTTGGTCTTGGACGTGCCACTCCAACAATAACCATACGTGGCCGAAGCCCTCCGGTTAGAACGACTAATGTTTCTCCTCAACCAGTACTAGTACAACTACACTCACCAATAGCCATAGGTAGAGACACACATAATTTCATAACTAAGCCCTATATTAGTAGCGATGACGAAGATACCTTGACCAATCTACCTAGGTTATTCGAAGATACCACCCTGTGTATGATTAGTATGATGTCCTTTGAACCAGATAGTCAAAATCATGAGATCCACTTAGTCTACCCCCAACTAATCGACTATGACCAACGAGGACCACCAGTTCTCGACACATTCGAAAACAATGAAGCACTCTCAGAATTCATGGGATTGAGGGATAACATTCCAGATGGAGATCACAAGGCAGGCTTTATAATAGAGTTGGACACACACGCCTATTATGGGGAAATGATTGAATCCTTCAATCGCAAAAGTGAGAAACTAAGAATCATATCAAAGTCCTTGAGTGAAAACTACACTGTGGCACTCTCTGACAAGAAAATAGTAAAAAGAAAGGACGTATCCAATGGTGAAAACCTCCCTGAGGTGCTCGAGGATGAAGGATTCAATATTCCCTTAAGAGCTATTCATCAAGAGAAATCAACAATATTGGTTGAGAAATGCAATCCAGTCAACATAGGAACAGAGGAGGCCCCGCATATCACATTTTATGCGGAATCACTATTAACAGAAGAACAAGAAATCCTAGCAGCATTCCTAAAGGAAAGACAAATAAACTTTGCATGGAGTTATGCTGACATACCAGGGCTAGATCCAGAGACTGTGGTTCATCATTTAGCAGTATATCCAGAAGCAAAGTTGGTCAAACAAAAGCTTAGAAAAATACATCCTCAAATTGCCTTATTGGTCAAAATAGAGTTCAAAAAGTTGTTAGATGCAGGATTTATCCAACCAATTGACTATCTAGAATGGGTGTCAAATCTGGTACCTATTTCAAAACCTGACAAAGCCATCAGAATCTATGCAGACTTCAAAGATTTGAACAAAGGATGTCCAAAGGATGATTTCCCACTTCCTAATATCGACATGATTGTAGACATGACATCAGGACATGAGATGCTATCACTAATGGACGAATTTTCAGGATATAACCAGATCATGATAGCAAAAGAAGATCAACATAAGATGGATTTAACTTGTCCATGGGGGACCTACTGCTAGAACATGATGCCTTTTGGCCTAAAGAATGCAGGAGCAACCTATCAAAGGGCCATGACACTAATATTCCATGACATGATTCATAAAATAGTCGAAGACTATATCGATGACATTCTAGCTAACTCAAGAAAGAGACAAGATCATATAGCAACCCTAGGTGTTATCTTTGACAAACTGGAGGAATACAAAGTCAGACTAAATCCCAACAAGTGTTTCTTCAGCGTACAATTAGGTAAATTGCTAGGATACATAGTCTCCATGAGGGGTATCGAGGTGGATCCAGTGAAAGTAAAGGCAATCCTTGAGATGGAAACACCAAAGACATTAAAACAACTGAGAGGCATCCAAGGCTAACTTCAATCCATCCGACGGTTCATAGCACAACTGGCAGACAAGCAGAACCCATATTCTCACCTACTCCACAAGGGGGTAGCATACAAATGGGATACAAAGTGTGAAGAGGCATTGAACAAAATCAAGGAATATCTACTAACACCACCAGTTTTAATGCCACCTATCTTGAGAAATCCATTGATCTTATATGTATCAGCAACAATAGCAGCCCTAGGAGCTCTCTTAGCCCAACATGATGAAAATGGAACAAAGAGAGCCATCTACTATATCAGTAGAACAATGGTCAGTCATGAGCTCAATTACTCATTTATCGAGAAAGCTTGCCTCACAGTAATGTTTGCATCCCTAAAATTCAGACACTACATGTTGGCACACAAGATAAAGCTTATTGTGAAAATTGATCCCCTCAAATATCTATTATCAAAAGCAATGCTCATAGGCATAATGGAAAAATGGGTAATGATACTGTTAGAGTATGACATCGAGTATGTGGAGTGCAAAGCCATTGAGGGACATGTTATTGCAGATCAATTAGCAGAAGCACCCATTTATTTTGAGAATCCTCTTGTCTCTGAGTTTCCAGATGAGTCCATCTTTAACCTCAATGTAGTTGATCACTGGAAATTATACTTCGATAGCTCATACACACAACACAGATCAGGAGCTGGTGTCTTCTTCATCACCCCACAGGGGGACTACATACCAAGGTCATACAAACTAGCATTTCCTTGCACAAACAACATAGCAGAATACGAAGCTTTGACTATAGGTCTCAAGATAGTAGTGCAATGGAATATCATTACTCTCAAGGTCTATGGAGACTCTCAGTTGATCATAAACCAAGTCAATAATGAATATCAAACCAAAGATGATAAGCTCACTCCATACAAGAAATTGGTGGAGACTCTAAAGGAATCCTTCATTGACTTAACATTTGAGCAGAATCCAAGAACCAACAATAGAGTAATGAACGCCATGAAGATAATTGGATCCTTGCTTAATATCCCTAACAATGTCTAAAGATACAAATTCTTGATTGAGCAGCTTCTTGTTCCAGCATTCGAGGTACCAGAATCAAAATTTGTGTGTGAAATCGTTGGTCACAGTGATCCTTAGTACCATGACGTCTACACATATCTTCGCATAGGAGTCATACCCGCTAACCTACCATCAAGCCTGAAATGAATCTTCATCAAAAATACATGTAGATTTGTGATCCTAGGTGATACCTTATACCGTAGAAGCATAGAAGGTACCTTGTTACGTTGTCTAAATGTTGAGGAGGCATTAACTGCTCTAATCGAGGTTCATAACAGAACATGTGGTTCACACTCGAGTGGAATGACCATCGCCAAAAAATTGCTGAGGATGGGGTATTATTGGCCCACAATGGAAAGAGAAGCGCATGATCATGCTAAAAGGTGTTTACAATGTCAGTAGCATGGAGACCTCATCCATGCTTTAGCTCAAGATCTTCACCCCATCGTCACACCATGACCCTTTTCACAGTGGGGACTTGATCTCATTGGAAAAATCACACCTACCCCATCCAATGGCCATAAGTTCATCATAACTGCAACTGAGTACTTCACTAAGTGGGTGGAAGCCATACCCATTGCGTATATCACTAGGAAGCATATCTCAAAATTTATCCTGAACTATCTCATCTGTCGTTACGGTGTCCCACAAGCCATTATCTCAGATAATGGAACACCATTCAAGAACCAGGAGGTTCACGACTTGTGCGAGAAATTCAAAATCTAGCATCGCTTCTCCACCTTGTACTATCCCCAAGGCAATGGCCAAGCAGAAGCCACAAACAAAACCATCCTCAAAATCCTCAAGAAAATAGTCAATGACGCAGGTTGTGACTTTCATCTGCAACTTAATCCCGCCCTCTGGGCTTATCAAACCAGCATCTGCACACCCACTGGCGCCACCCCCTTCTCCTTGGTCTACGGATCAAAAGTTGTCCTCTCCATTGAGATCGAGCTCCCATCCCTCAGAATATCATTCCAAAATCTCATCACTAATGAGGACTATCGGGTGTCAAGATTAAACGAGCTAGAGTTATTGGATGAAAGATGAATAGATGCTTTAAATCACTTGCACGTCTATCAGAATAGACTTAAATGGAGCTACAACAAAAAAATCAGAAGCATGACTTTCCAAGTCAGAGAATTGGTCTTAAAAGAAAATCAGAAGAATGTCCCAAATCCCAGCAACAAAGGTAAGTTCAAACCTAATTGGTTAGGACTGTTTGTCATAAACAACAAGTTACAAATCAGGGGCATATCAACTATCAATACCTGAAGGGGAACCTTTGCAAGAGCCCATGAATAGCTCCCATCTCAAAAAGTTTTAAGCCTAATTCTTTCAGGGTATAAAGCCAAAAATCCAAAAAAAAAAAAAAGTTCTTGAAAAAATGGTTACTTAGGCGAAAACCTGGCAAACAGGCATCTTGGTAACAACAAAACAAAAAACAAAAAATCCAAAAAATAATAAAAAAAAAAAATTCAGAAATAGGATAAAAAAAATCGTCCTCTAGTGAAAACCACTTCAGTGGCACTTTGGGCAAGTACCTCGGTGAAAGCCTGGCAAACAAGTGCCTTGTGTAAATAAGCATTGTCCATCCACCAGGATCTTTATGGCTTGATCTACATCATCCATCTATTTCATTTCCATCATCCATCGCATTCAGGTCTCCATCTATCACACATCCACTTGCATCCGCACCATAGCTTGGTCCTGTGTTCGTATCATGATCCCTCCTAGTACTACTCAACCCATCCTTAAGGTCAGTTTATCCTTCCTTTATCGGAGTAGTCTATCATAGCACGCTAGGGGCACATTTTTATCAGATCAGATTCATGTATATTCTTAAAAGTCCTCAAAATCAAAAAAATCCAAAAACATCAAAACATCAGAAAAATCCAAAACCATCAAAACATCAAAAAATTAGAAAAATCCAAAAACATTCAACTATCATATTAAAATCCAAAAACAAGTCAAAAATTTTGTCAAAAAGCCAAAAACAAGGTCATCTTGTCGAACTACGTCGTCTCTGAGCTTGAACGTAGGCAAGATTGATCTTTGATCATCCCCCAAGATATTTTAGGTCAGTCCTATAGGATTTTGTCATAATAAACTGACATTTCATCATTTATACCATCTTCTGTAAATTGGTCAAGTCGTCAGTCAAACTACGTGGTCTCTGTGCATATAATGTAGGCAAGGCTCATCTATTGATCAGCCCTCGAGACCCCTAGGATAGGTCTTTAGGTTAGTTCTCTGGTCAAAATTTCAAAAAATCCCAAAACATTTGAAAAATCCAAAAATACCAAAAAATAGCCTCAAAACATTGCAAAATGTCAAAAACATCCAAATATTTGAAAAAATTCATCTGTCTCATCTCACTTGCACCTGCAATAAGTGTCATCCATAATAAATTGATCGCCATCATCAACCTTTGGTGAAACAATCGAAAACAAGTCTAGCAGGTTTAAAGTGAAAACCCAAAAACATCAAGTCTTAAGTCTAAGTCAGTGCATAAACAAGTTGGTTATCTCTTTGTATCGGTAACACATCATCCAAATAGTCCCATATCAATCATCTGATAACATCATGTCCTAGGATGAATCCTTCCTACAAAGAGGCATTATTTATCAGAAAGAACACTTTGGATAAATGAAATGATGTGCCACCATCAACTAACATGTCCTAGGATGAATCCTTCCTACAATGGGCATTATCTTTTGGCAATAAGTTTTGGTTATCATCCTTAGAAAACACATCCCTTTTCCATTAGCGGTATTGAAGAGCATCAGTTTGTTTGTTTACTTGGTCTTTTTATTTTGACTTATCTTATTTGCACTCATTCCAAGGACTTCTCAATGATATCCCAAAGTAGAGGATTTAGAGAAATAGGAATGGGGCAACGATCATTATCTTTTGTCTATTGTTCTTGTTGGACATTCTTGTAATATAACCTTGGCATATACTTGCTTTGTTAGGTTTGTACGGAAGAGGTCTAGGGCAACTTGTTGACTATTACACATAAAGGTTTACCTTTCCGTGTTTTGGTCTGAGGTGTCCGAAATTTCTGAAGTGCATCATAGCAAGGTTTCTGTATGTCAGGTGTGAACAAGAATACTCCTATCTGATTGTTGAGTCAAATTCCATCACACTAAGTACCACGCCATCTTGGTTGTCTATACCTTGATGCATCGTACCACGTGTGTTATCAAACATAAGAAAAATTGAGCCTTTGAAAATCCCAATTCCTCAGCAAGTAATCATTATCATCATCATCTACATTTGTGTCATATTGCATCTTGTTGAGATGACTTTTTCTTTTCTTACTAATCACACTAACAAAGTACTATGACAGCTGATCATCATCACCATCATCATCATCGACCTTGCATCCACAAATCATTAGCATATTGCATAATCATGTCATATAGGAAACATACACATGGCATTTTAAATAGGTGCATTCATGACATCACATTTCACCCATTACATTACATCTCATAGCACTACATAAGCATTCATTTTCATTTCATAATTCATCACATAGCATGAACAAAAACATTCCATAATCATTATAATCATAAACAATAGGAACATAAGCATTTAATTCATTAGGCATACACATCATCGCATTAATATATCATTGCATCACATACATCATCATTTAGGATAATAACATTTGTTATTCTAAGCATCTCATAACACCATTTCATTAGCATCATCATATCATGACCATCACATCATATCATATATATCCATAAATCATCTCATAAATAAGCATTTCCACACATCATCACGTATACCATAAATCAAATACATATCACATATTGCATTGGCATAAGATAAATCATCATATAGATAACATCATTGCATCACATACATCATTAGAAATAAATGCATCCATAGGAACATCATTGCAAAGCATATAGAAAGAAACCATCCATGCATGAATAAAAGTACACAGTACATCCCATCAAAATCGGCTCATATATATCATATCATCAACTGTCATAGTATAAATAATAATCAGATCCCAGTACATATGTGTCAATTAGTACAAAATGCCCATCGGGCTATCAAAAATGAGCCCATAAAGCACAAAAGGTACATCATAAAATCTGGATCAAGCCGGATCTCCGTGGATGCTGCCCTCACCCCTATCACCGTGACCCTCTGGTGGTCTTTGACTGGCCCGCTCTGAGTACTCGGGAACCCAATCTGCTCTAGGTACGTGGTCGTGGTAGGCCTAGCGGTAGTACTCTATCTCTCTGATAACCTCTTTGTAAGATCGTACCAGCATTGTACCCTGGGAGGAGGCTATGGCTATCATGCTCTTAATCTTCTATCTATGGCCTAGCTCTGTAGCTGCCTGTAGCTCTACGACCTATCACTGTTGTATAGCCTGATCCCTCTCTACTCTGAGATGCTCTCTCTTAGCCCGTGCCTGGTCCCTCTCAGCCGTCACTGCCTATACCTGTGCCTGTAACTGCAAAATCAAGGCATCCTATGCATCTACCTGCACTACTGGCTGTGCATGAACTTGATCCTCACCCTCAGCTCATGGTGGTGGGACTGGCTGATCCTACTACTGGTCCTACATGGGGATGTTCTCATGACTTGGTGGAACTGGGGGCATCTCTGGTGGATCCTGATTGATCTCTATCCTCGGTCCTCGCCCTTGTCCTCATCCTCTACCCCTGCCTCTGACCCTGTATGCCTCTAGATCCTCATCTAGAATAGTCAACCGGAGGGGAGGTTTGAACCAGTCTCTGTATGCTTGTGTCGTGCCCGAATCTGCTAATCCCTGATCATAGGCCCAAGGACGGACCACCAAATGTTGATAATTGTCAACTGCCTCCACGGTAGGAATGCCAGGCCCCCATGACACCTGTGTCAGGCTACGTGCAAACACGACTACATAGTCGTCATCCTACCAATCCTGCGGCTCTCTGAACTGATACTGTACGTGCCCAGGCAGGTATCTCTCTATCATGGTGTGCTCCCACCCCTGCATGTATCGATCCTGGCAGCAATAGAAGAGCTGGTCTGCATCATCAGCCCATCTAGACTGACTGAGGTATGGTCTCCAAGTAAAAATGAGCATCTCATCTATGACCTGCCTCCAGTAGGGGATCCCATGCTCATCGATGTGTGTGAATGACACACCCCCTTTGTATCATGTCACCAGGGAATCCTCTGCCCCCATTGGAATTGGAACCACCTGTGGACATAGCACAGAAATGTGCTCCCATGCCTAGACATGCAGCAAGGTCACTCCGGCTCCCAGCGCTCTGCCATTCGCATACACATACTCGTGCAGATCCCTGAAGAGTGAGGCCAAAAGTACAAGCCCCCACATGAAGTGAACTGGTCTATCCTGAACCATCCTCTCCCAATAGTATCCCCATCCAGGATTGAAATACCACCCTCATCTTTCTGGGGTAACCAAGCCTGAAATGATCACCGCAATGGCCCAGCGGAAGGGTGGTGCTGTAACTCGGTACCACTCCAGCTCGATCTGCCCCTCGTAGTAGATAATGTTCCAAAGGGCGAGGACTCAAGTGCAACAATCATGTCCCTCCTCCATGTCGTAGATCACCCAGTAGCCATGAATGGGCAATCATAATATCTGCCAGATGTCCTCCAATGTGACGGTCGCCTCACCTATGGGAAGATGACATGACGACGTCTCGCTGTGCCACCACTCCTCCAACACTGACAACATCTCGAGGTGTGTGCGCATGGGCACTGCGTACGCAATATGCCATAATCTTGCAGCCCCCAGCCGATCCTGATCTCTATCGCTAAGGTCTCAAAGAAACGCTTGCTAGATCCTGTGATCGGTGCTCTCGAGAATAAAGCTCCCTAGGTCTATCCTGCATCAGCGAAAGTCAGCATGATAAATTTTTTTTTAGAAAATTCCTAACGTAACCCCTCAAACTTGTTCCTAGAGGCATAGTTTGTGAAGGTGTCATAGTTTGAGTTTTCTAAAACTCTGACATTGGACCCAAAATTTAGCCAAAAAGCGCCGCCATGGTGCATTTTAACCCTAGCATCGTAGTTTTCATTGAAAAGGGCGCCACCGTGGCGCACTTTTCCAAACTAGCCCGCAAGTCCGAGCCGAACTTGAGCCCAGCAGTGGAGTTTTTAAATTCCAAATTGCACTGTTGCAGCGCTAAATAGTGTCGTTGTGATGGCGCTAAAAGCGGTGCGTGGCGCACTGAGCTTCCAAACTAGCCCGCTTCAACGTGCCGAACTTGTGCCCAGAGTTTGGAGTTTTTAAATTCCAAATTTGTTGTATCGGTGGCGTGCCATGCAGCAATGGGGAAAATTTTTAAATATCAAAATTTTTGGCTTTGATCAAGATCGTATATTCTTTGAACCAACGCAACGAGTGCATTGCTTCAAAGAGGGGCAAAATGTAGACACTGAAAAATATACTGATTGACATCATGCATTTGGATCTTGACATACTAACATTGTTTGTTCCTAAATCATCCCTCAGTCTAACTATTTAATCAAATTCCCTTATCTGATTAAATTCATCAATATTCATCTCTTAATTAAAAAAAATCATTTTGTCTAATTAAGTCACTTTCTCTTGTTAATTAAATCAATCTATCTAATCTAATTATCCCTATTTAATTAAATAATCAATTTATTTTATTAAATCCCTAAAGTCTATCCATTAAATTAAATAAATTAAAACCTTATTTGATTTAATCTAACACCATCCCTTTTAATTAAATAAATCAAAATCTTTATTTAATTAGCCTCTTATCATATTCCTCTCTTATCTGATTTAAATAAATTCATAACTCTATGTCAAATAAGTCACATCATCTAATCTCCTATTAAATTAATTAACCCTTGATTAATTTAATCTAATCTCATGTCACATCCTCTAGATAATGCAAGTTGCACATGAAAATATATTTAATTCATTTATTAAATCCGTATTTTTCTCACAAGACATCTCTTTGGAATATTCTCTCAATTTGAATTCAAAAATTCCAAGTCAACATGTACATCCAACAAGGCATTTAAAACCCCTTACATGTCCTTTGCCTTGAGCCAAGTGGCATTTATTGCATTTTCCCTTCCCTCTTACATGTCATTTCAACAAATTTTAATTTCAAATATTGGCATTTATTGGCACAAACCCCAAATATTGCACAACCATCATCCATTCATAACTTGACAAGTGGCACCATATCATTGGATGAATGTTAGTCCCACATTGCTCAAATTTGGGCATTTATCCATCTTGAAATCCTATAAATGAAGAGTTTCTCTCCTCATTTGAGGATCCACAATCCAAGCAAAGTTACCATGATCAAATATCTCTTGAGTTTCATCCATTATCATTGAGTCATAGTTAGGTTTTGCAGATTTTGGCTTGGAGTCTTCACATTTCATCAACAAAGTGGATCAATCTCTTCAACATTCAAATCTTGCATCATAGGAATTGGGAAAGGGCCAATTTTCACATCAAATTGGCACCAATTCCCCCATGGGATCAAGTGTTTGCTATTTAAATTAGGATTTAATCTAGTTTTTATCATTTCATTGCGTTCTTGCTTATTTTCTTTCCTATTTTGAGTTTGCAAATGGATTTAATGGGGAATCCTTCTTTTAGCTTGAAAATCCTTGTCTAACTCGTTTATTCATGTTATTTTGCAGGTACTAGGAAAAGGGTTCGCACACTTATAAAGGGTTTTAGAACAGTACATGGGTTGTAGGTTTTATAACACCCACTATTTTCCAACTTGGAATTTTTGAAAACAGTAAGAATGTAATCAAAACCTTTTATAACACCCACTGTTTTCCAACTTGGAATTTTTGAAAATAGTAAGAATGTAATCAAAACCTTTTCTGATTAACACAGTAACAACCCAATTGATTTGTCACCCCTCACCTCAATTTAATTACACACCTGTTGTTTTCCAACATGCAGTTATATATAGACTGTATGAATGTAATGAAAAAGATTTGTTTAGTACACAATAAGAATGTAATGAAGATCACCTTTGAAAATTATGCAAACCAAATTGAATGAGACAGATAAAAGATAATGTATTAATTGAAGAGATTATCCTTTCTCTTCAAAAGTTGTGGAAGGTGCATGTGCAGTATACACTATCGGAAAATGGCAATGGAGAACTTGACCAGTAGGTAGTAGAAAGTATGTAATAAAAAAGGAATCTACTCTAAAAATAACTTGTAAAGAAGAAAACCAAAGTGAATGAGATAGATAATGTATTGACTGAAGAGATTGTTCATCCTCTTTAGAAGTTGATGAAGGAGCATGTGCACTATGTGAAGTGGGAAAATGACAATGCAAAACTGGAGGTGGCAGCTACTAGAATGCATGGAATGAAAAAGGATTCTTCTCTAAAACCACTTGAAAAGAAGCAGAGCAGTATGAGTGAGATACCTAATGTATTGACTGAAAAGATCCTCCATGCTCTTGAGATGTCAAGGAAGGTGCATGTGCAGTATCAACAAAGGGAAAATGGGAATGCACAAGTGGACAAATTGAAGAGGTTTCATATTGCATGAAAAATTTTGCAGGAAAAGAAATTGAGGGATGCTGCTATGGATGGAGTTGAACAAGTAAATTCTATCATGAATAACTTCTACAACACAGTATATTTTCCACTATGAACTACAATAACTATTTTATTTATTAGTTTTAAGGCTTCATAAGTGTCACTTTCTAGACTAATAACTTGTAATTTTCCCGTCACACATTACATGAAATTGTCTTGTCCATTAAAAAAAATTCTCGAACTTCCCTAACTTATTACCCTTTTCAAAAATAGTACATAGGAATTTGAATATTCCTTCTCTTCAAGCCACTTTTAATGCATTCCACTCAATTATGAACACACCTTGCATAACTCATCTTTCCTAATTTTGATTAAATGAGATAAAATAGGAGTTACACAAACTATGGTCAACATTGATTGGAAGTGCATTAAAATTTTTGCTTCAAGAGGAAGATTATTCAAATTAATTTTGTACTCTCTCTAAAAAGGACAATAATGTTAGGGAAGCTCTTGAAAAATATTTCATGGACAAGACAACTTAGGTGCTTTGTGTCCCATGAAATTTACAAGTTATTAGTTTCACAGAATTAAATGTAGATAGCATGAGTCTAATGAAAACCTTTAATGTAGTAGACAGTATGAATGTAGTGAAGTCCATTGACCTTCACAATTTAAAGCAACTCTTACTTACACAAAAATTTGGATTTCAACCTCATATGATTAAAAATAAATGCAAAATATAATTTAGAACAAATAAAATGCTCGCACTAAACTAACTGACATGGGACAATGTGTTTTCCAATAATGCATACTATATATATATATATACATGTTACCAACAAATAAAATGCTAAGAAAAAACTAACTCACACAAGACATTGAGTTTTCTAAATAGAATTTTCTTATCTCCAAAATACTTGAACAAATCTTTTCATAATGAACTAATTGGCATGTGACAATGTGTTTTCTAATACTCCAAATAATGCAAGCATTTTATTTGTTCTAATTAGATGAAAAAGGGAAATTCCATATTTATGTCACCAAATAGTTGTTCTAAAATATGAAGGTGTACTTCATTACATTTTTGGAGCATACAAAACAAAAACTTTTCATGAGGGAATAACTGAGAGGAGACAGTGTGTTTTCCAACACTACAAATAATGTGAGTATTTTATTTGTTCCAATCATATGAAGAAGGTGACATGAAATTTGGAATGTAGCAAAGAGTTATTCAAAAACTTCAAACTAGTCTTCATTACATTCTTGGATCATAATGAAATAAAAAATTTCATAAGAAACTAACTGACACGGGACTGTGTGTTTTCCAACACTACAAATTATGTGAGCATTTTATTTGTTCCAATTAGATGAAAAAAGGGAAATTCCATATTTACGTCACCAAAGAATTTTTTTAAAAGATCAAGGTGGACTTCATTACATTTTTGGAGCGTACAAAACCAACACTTTTCATGAGGGAATAATTGATAGGAGATAGTGTGTTTTCCAACATTACAAACAATGTGAGCATTTTATTTTTGTTTATTTTTTCTTTTTTTTGATTGGTACACTCAAAATGGAATTTCACTTTCCTCATTTTATTTGACCAAATAAAATGCTCACATTATTGTGAAAAAATCCATGTTGATTCCATTTGAAAAACACAGCAATGGAAGGTGTAATTTTGAAGACATTCATAATGTTTTGTAACATTCCATGTTGCAAAACCATACATGTTAAGAAGCAAGCAACCCACTGTGAGACAACCCTTTACATTTAAACAAGGAAATTCAAATAACTGAAAACCAACATTGTGTTTTTTAAATTACAAATATTTTGTGCACTTTCTTTTCAATCATGCAAAATTTAAATGCAATTTTTACTCAAATTAAAAGTCCTTATAAATTTTGAAAGGGACTTTCAATACATTCACACTATCTAAATTATAAAATATTTTCAAGAAATTCATTCTATTTTGTAAAAAATCATGTTGGAAAACCCTAGGTGTTAAGAAATAAGCAACCAATATAGTATTGTAAAACCCTCTGCAACTAAGAGGAGATAGTGTGTTTTCCAACACTACAAATAATGAGAGCATTTTATTTGTTCCAATCTAATGAAGAAAGTGAAATGACATTTGGACTGTAGCAAAGAGTTGTTCAAAAATTTGAAAGTGGAGTTCATTACATTTTTGGAGCATAACGAAACAAAACTTTATAATGAACTAATTGACATGGGACAGTGTGTTTTCCAACACTACAAACAATATATAACAACATTGTGCATTGCAGGTTTCATAATACCTATTGTTTTCCAATTTTATTACATTCTTGGGACCTCATTTTTCTATTTGCAAATAATGGTTTCAAATGCCACATCTTTTTAGGGTTTTTTCCATTCCAAAATATGATTTTGAAAACCTATTCACACTGACACGTCTTCTCAGTGATGAGATAGGCCATGACAGGTTGGAGTTAAAATATGATCATCAAGTCTTTCCAACGGTGTGATTTGTCCATCTGGCCTTCTTTTCCATTAGGGCATTTTTCTCTAATCAAACAAAGAAAGTGAAATGACATTTGGATTGTAGCAAAGAGTTGTTCAATTTTTTTAAAGTGGACTTCATTACATTCTTGGAGTATAATGAAGTAAAACTCTTCATAATAGACTAATTGACATGGGACAATGTGTTTTCCAACATTGCAAACAATGTATAACAACACTGTGCCTTGCAGGTTTTATAATACCTATTGTTTTCCAATTTCATTACATTTTTACTATCTATTTCACAAGAGGTTCTCAAGACAATCACAAAACATACCAAATTGAGGTTAGGGGTGAGTAACCAATTGGGTTGTTACTTGTAAAGGGTTTTAGGAGACAATGTGTTTTCCAAAACATCAGTATGGAAAATGGGACCTCATCTGGGTTTTTTTCTATTTGCAAGTTATGATTTTGAATGCCACAGTTTTGGATTTTTGTCAATTCCAAATAAGAATGTGACCAATGGAGGCATTCTAGGCTTTGTGTGGTTTTCAAAAAATATCATTTCATTGTAGAACCTGCATTGCATTTTCCAGCCTCGTAATATATTCTGCATGGTTTCTAGTTTCTATAAATGTTATTTAGTTATTTCACTCATATTTCCACAATAGGTTGTCATTTATTTCATTTGGCAATCACAAAATTCCAAAACTAGCATACAGGAGAAAATCAAAATTAAAAAACCCTCAACACAAAAAAAAATAACTTTGAATTTCAAATAAAAACCCCATTTTCACAACAAAAACCCTACAACCTTTAAAATAAGAATGTGAACAATGGCAATGTTCTGGGCTTTATGTGGTTTTCAAAATATATCATTTCATTCCAAAAACCACATTGCATTTGCCAACTCGTAATATATTTTTCATGGTTTTTGGTTTCTATAAATGTTATTAAGTTATTTCACTCATATTTCCACAATGGGTTGTCAGTTATTTCATTCGGTAAGTGCAAAATTTCAAAACCAGCAGACGAGAGGAAACAAAAATTTAAAAAACCTCAATAGAAAAAAACATAAACAACTTTGCATTTCAAATGAAAACCCCATTTCCCAAGGAAAACCCTTTGTTTTCACGTCAATGAAAACCCATCTTTGCAACAAATAGTCGTTCATTTCTTCACAATTCCTAGGAAAAATGGAAAAATGACATATATTTCTGGCGTACATACATACCTTATAGCTAGCTAGGTTCCCACACCTATCAAATGCATTTTCGTATGGAGGGTGGAATCATTGCTTTAGCCTCCAAACACCTCACAACAAATAGTCATTCATTTCTTCATAGTTTCTAGGCAGAATGGAAAAATGGCATATAGTTCTAGTGGATATGTACATACCTTCTAGCTAGCTAGGTGCCCATGCCTATCAAATTCATTTTTGTATGGAGGGTGGCCACATTGCTTTAGCCTCCAAACACCTACAACTCCTTTCCCTTGCTCTCTAAAATGTCGTTGTGGAAAATGGCGGTGAAAATGACACCTCGTTTTACAACTATTTGCAAATAATGGTTTTGAATGCCATGTTTTTTTGGGTTTTTTTCATTTCAAAATATGATTTTGAAAACCCATCGGTGCTGACATGTTTTCTCGGTGATAGGATAAGCCACACTAGGTCAGAGTTAACGTCTGACTGTCAAGTCTTTCCATCGACGTGATTTGTCTATCCGACCTCCTTTTCCATTGGGGCATTTTGTCCAGCGCATGCGATGGGGGATGATGGTTATGATATAATGTTACATACATAGGTGTTTTTTGTCTGCACTTTATCTTTCTCCATTATTCCCTCCTATTAATATAATTCTATAAAAAAGTAACTATATATATATAATATTTATTTTTCTATTTACATTTTTCTTAAATAAAATGTTCAAATTGCAATTAGTTTTCACTTTAATTTTTAAATATAAATTTAATAAAAAGTTATCGTTCATATATGAGTATTCTGACAAAGTTTATTTTAAAAAAATAGACTTTGTCAATTTATTGTACTACAACACATTTTTATAGTTTAACCTCTCACTTCATTAAAATTATTTTAATTCTCGAGGATGATATAATGCACTAGCTAAATTAAATGAGCTTATAATTTAAATTAGAAAGATAAATTGTATTTTTTGTTGAGTTTTTAATATTTTTAGTTTAATAATATGTTTTTCATATGATGACACTATTTTTATTTAAATGAAATGTGTATTATAAATATTAAAGAGTATTTATGTTTTTCTTTCATTCTTTTGAAATATGTGTCTATTTTATGCCTTCTTTGGTAATTTTACTTATATGGAAGCATAGGGATGTATTTTAAAATATTTTAATAAAGAAATGTCTACCAATTTTTTTGTATTCTAAAATTGATGCAAAGGGTACTCCCCTCTATCACAACAAACACACAGCTCCCCAAAATAATTCCTCTTCCCAAACAACAATTCAATTCAACAATTTCATTTGTTGATCAAATTCAAATTCAAATTCAAATTTAAATTACATTAACACAAAAGTCTATAGAAAATGCCTTGAATTATAATCAAATTTAAAACAATTAAATAAATTGATTTCAATTTACAAAATACATTGGTAAAATTCATTCTTGTACTTTGTTGCAAATTTCTACAATTTGTAATTCTTGAAGTGTCAAACTTGTTTCTTTCTCTTAGTTTTAATTGGCACAACATTCATCTAACACACACCTTTCATTTCTCTCCAAACTGACTTCAATTTCTGCATATTCCCACTTAATATCTACCTTGCAAGTTTTTCATTTTTTTTTAAAAACTAGCTTCTCCTATGCAGCCCCCTTTTTTCTCATTATCTTCTTTTTTCTACTTTAAAATTTAAAACTTTCCTTTCATATGGTGCAACAACTCCACCTCTTCACCTCAAGTGTGCCTCTTCACCTTTCTTGGTTGTGTGTCTACTTATTTTGTTTTACCCTCCAATTGTTGCATTCTTTATTCAATTTTTTTGTTCTTTCTCTTGGCTTCCTTTTCTCATCTCATACCTTTGCAATAATAAATAAAAATAAGATCTTTATGTTGGAATCAAGGAACACTGAGAGGGGGGGTGAATCGGTGTTTTGCAAATTTTAACTTTATTAATTTTATCTTTAAACCACTTATAGCATTGAACCAATAGTAAGACGCAAGAACATAAAGAAATCAACCACAACACCATAACACAAGGATTTTTACGTGGAAACCCTGTTAGGGGAAAAACCATGGTGGAAGGCCAATCCACAATATGAGTATAGTAAAAAATAAATGTTTACAAATGGGAATGCACATGCATTTAGGCACACTGCCTAGAGCTCACTGCTCATTTACAAAATGAAGACTCATTGTCTTACAAAACATTTGGATTAAATCCAGAAGATTTGAACTCAAAAAATAGCATCTACTAATGCCTGATTACAATTCTGGTTAAGCACATTAATTTCTTTCTCGACCTTCTTTCTGATTCTGCTCTTCTACTCTGTCTGCTTTAATTTGCATCACAAATCCTTTTATGTACAAGTGAAACTATGCATAATTGCTTCACAACCCTTCTAACTTTCGCAACACACATCAACACACTTCGTACATACATCTAAATGATATAAATGATCACTTATATATATCCGCAACTAGAGATTTACACAACCATATGTCAGATTTAATAAAAAATAAAATATTTACAAACCGTTGGCTCAATCCATAAGCAATTTACAATGCGCACCATCCAAAGTCAGCCACAACATAGTGAAGACCCAAAACAACATGCTCGAGCACAAAATACTTCAAACAATTACTCTTCAAAGATCCACAATACGCTATATTCACTTAGTCGGCTTCCTTGAACTAATAGATAGAAAAACAATCAATCAGATCTTCTAACTTTCACACAAATCGATACAAGGCTCTATGATTCAAGGATTTAACATAGATTATACATAAAAAAACCTTCCCTAAGATCCATAACTCAAAATGATAACAAAGAATTGCATATGAATTGATGAACACAATTTTGTCGGATGCTCTGTTGTAGCTTAACAGTTAATCACTTAGCTTCAATATGACTTCTAGTATAAGCACCTACTAAAGTGTGGATCTAATCACTAACTAGGGTTTCCATCAATGACAACACCATATGACATGTGCATTGTCTCTTTCCAACACTTTTCCTCTCTTTTAGAAATTTGAGTGACCTTGTAAAGTCAATTTGCAAATGGAACAAAACAAAAAAATCACTTCAGCAAATTAAATGATCAACATTATATCAATTGATGGGGTGGGTGTTGACAAGTGGAAAAATTGAAAGCTATCTGATTCATGTAAAAAAATTTCCCAAACGTGTGTTATGACCCCCTCAAGTCCTTTTCAAAAATATTTCATTCCAGGCTTCATAAATTTTGAAAAATTGAACTTTTTGTAAACTTGCAACACACTTTTGGTATTGAAAACACAAATTTCTAGCACTAATTTCTCCCAAACAGTGAAAGATATAAATTTTATTATTTTTTTATATTGTGGACAATGATTTTCGATTACCCAACTACTTTAAGCTCCTTCTAGGGTTTTTCACCTAAAAGGAGAAAGGATGGGGTCCAAAATGCTAATGTCTAAACTCAAGATTAATGTGAATAGAAATGTAATGTGTTTAACTATGATATCTAAGTGCAATAAGTTGAAAGAAATATGAATTATTGATGCTAAATATAAGAAATGTGAAGTGCTGGAAAACACATTGTGATATGCAAACACATGATAAATGACCTAGAAATGTGAACAAAACTAGATAGAAAGTTATGAAATAGAATGTGTACACTTGGAGGATGAAAAAGGATGGCATGAAGGTCTGGAATCCTGAAAAAACTAATGTAGAAGCCAATTGGGAAACTTATGCTAAGCTGGGTGACTTAGTCCCAGTTCTAGAAAAATTGCTCAAAAACTCATTTCAGCCAAATGAGTATCCAAATCTACAAAAACCTCTAAAAAATAGGTTCAGTGGGACTAATTCACCTTTTTTGGTGACTTAGTACACTTTTGAATTTCTAGAAATACGAAAGTGAAGTTGGGAGCTCTCAGTTTCTCTTTCTATTCCTCTAGGTGTTCGGTTTTGAAACTCTAATTTTTAGGCCTAAAAGTGACTTTTTGTTGATATTTTGGCTTTCCAAACAAGGAGAGGTCTTCAAAAATTCTTTAACTTAATCTTCAATGATCTTCAAACCCACAAATCCTAAATCTACAAACACACAATGAAAGAGAAAGAAAATGGTGAATGTTAGGGCATGGGGGTTTGCCTTGGTCAAACCCCTTTTTAGGCAATTGAACCAAAATGAAGAATACCTTGGAGTTAATACCTTGGCATGATGACTGATCTTGATTTTTTGTAGCAATAGTTGAAGAATCTACCCTTGAATGCCTGAAAATGTTATCTTGGTGACTTGGAATGATGAAACCCTAGCTTGCTTGACTTGAGGGAGAAGATAAATGATGAATGGATGATGAGATATGTGAGTTAGGGTTTAGAGACTTGATTTTATTGGAAATTCACCTTATCTTCCCTTTAATAGGATCCCCAAGGCCGACATGAAAGAATAATAAACTTAAAATCCAAAATATCCTACTCAAACCACACAAATAGGCCAAATTGGACTAAGTCGCTAGGCTGGGCAATTTAGTCCCATCTGGAAGGGACTAAGTCACCCAAATGGGTGACTTGGTCCCATAGGTGCTCTTTTGCCAGCTGGATTGTTAGGAAGTCAAGAAGTCAGGCTTCTAGGTTGTTCTAGTCAGGTCTTTGATCAAATTAAGCCTCGAGATGCACAATAGGTGGCAATATGGGCCTATTAATAATTATGTAAAGAGTAATTAGGGCTAGGGACACAAATTTCAATGTGAAAGTGTGATTAAATACACTTTACATCATTAAAATGAGGTCCATGCAACCTAGAAAGAAACAACATCCAATGTGAATGTGTAAATCACATTACAACACTAGATTAGAGTTAAGTTTAATGCAAAAGCCTTCTAGATTAATGTGATAATGCAATTAAATATATTTTATAATATTGAATTAGGGAAATATGGGTCCATTAAGTCTAGAGATGCGTGAAAGTCTTTTAAAACATTTTACAACACCCTTACAAGACATTGTTAGATGCATTTTATTCAGTTTGCAAGCGTCCAAGACCTAGTGTGAATGTGTACAACACATCACAACACCAAATCAAGGCCTCATTAAGTCCAATTTGTTGTTAACTATTCCCATATCAAGCAAGAAAAAAGGGATACTTTTTTTGTGTCCACAGTTAGCCCCCACTTTAGTGAGAGGATGAACTTGCTTCAAACTCACACTAAAGTAGAAATTCAAGAGGGGTCCAATCGTACCAATGTGGATGGTCTAGGATGATAGAGATGAAGAAGGCGATCGAGCCCCTAGGATCTAAGATCCTAAGTCAAACCGACATAAGCATTAAAGGACATGCAAAAAGTGAATGATTTTTAGCAAAACAAGATACATGATCATGCAATGGCAAGAACTAGAAGGAAGAGAAATGAAAATGAGGTGGATCAAGCTTCAACCATTTTTCCAACATGTTGTGGATCAGATCTAGGTTGTTTGTCCAAAAATGCATACTCACTCTAAGATGACGAAGCTTCTTGGATTTCTGCCAAGTGAGAAGGCCTAAAAGGTGAGACACATACGACCGATATGTGTTCACACACGTAGGTGGCTATGGGGAAAATTCATGCCTCAGAATGGGCTTCTCGGTCAACCATACCAAAGTTATACCTCCTAGTAACTTTGATAAGGTGCCACAATGAAAAATATTTTCAAGCTCTATGAGGTAAGCAAAACTTCATATGCTTGAAACTCATAGAAAAAAAGGATGGCACCATAGGCATGCAAGCTGTATTATGGAAGGTGGAAAAAATAGTGTAAGGAATGTTCAAAGGGATTTTTCTTAGTTCGTGCAAGGTCACATCTTAGGGAACATTGTGCTTAATGTTTCCAAGAGAGGATGTGTCAAATAAGTATCACACTCTTGTTGGGAATCAATCCCAATGACACCACCAAGAAGAGGATGCATCGCAAGAAGAAAGATCACACAATGAGATGTGAGTGTCGGTGTATTCCCCCACTTTAAAGCGGTTGTGAACACTGGTACTATGAGCAATTTCTTTAAATTAGAAGAGAAGAAGAAGACACAAAATCTTACTCAGAAAACCCTATGCCAAGTCATATGTTTCCAATAAGCTACATCATGAAAAAGGTAGTATGTCAAATGTGAGCCAACTTAAGGCATGTCGTCCACATCCCAAGCTTGCTCTTATATGTTCATGAAAGGTTAACGACTAGCCAAAATAGACAACAAAAAGTGACATACAAGGACAAGGCTACCTAACCCCTTGCCTCCACTTAGTGCAGGTCAAAGGTGAGCCAAAATGATTAATGAAATGTAGGTTAGAGTGAAAATTGGTATCAATTAGAGGGATTAGGTTCCCCCACATTAGGAAGAACTCCAAAATCCTTAAAATGTTAATTTTACTACTCAAATCTTTAAATTCATTAGTAGAATGACCATGAAATTTGTGATAGGAACAAAATAAAGTCTTGTAATAAAATTTCTTTCAAGTTCTTGGATGAAGGGTGATCAAGTGATATTGGAGAAGTCTTGACAAGATACCCTCTTGATCAATGGTAGAATATGTTCCTATAGTTTGCGACAAAGAAACTTCTTGCTTAGATGTATAAGATGTCATGCCTACACAAGTCTTGGTAGATTGCGAGATTTTGTTCTCCCCTTTATAGGAGGATGTAAAATCTAATAAATTCAATTCATGAGTGTTTTGCAAGATGACATTGACATTAGGTGAAGAGTTCATTGTTTGTTTCATGTTGTGTAAAGGATGACTTTCAAGACTACCAGTGTTGAGGAGTTTAGGATGGATGAATATTAAGGTTGATTTAGGAGTATGTTGTGTGAGAATATTGATGTTAAGTGAAGGCTTGGCTATTTCTATCAAAGGACAATAGCCAAGGCCATGAGTTGTTTCTTGCATGTTAGGCTCAATGGGGACATAGATACCTTGCTCTCTAGCACCACATACTTTTCCACTATAGCCAAGTTGTTTCATAAGTTCATAACCTTTTCCATAAATATTTTTCTTTTCCTTTGAATTAGGTGGTTGTTCATTATTGTGCTTGTCAAAGGTTGTGTAATTTTTTATGTTTTGTTTGAAAGTGGTTGAGGTGGATGCTTTCGAAGGGTCTTTTGAGTTTTGCATTGACATGACTTCTTTTTCATGTCCCTCAGTTGCACCTTTGTTTATGATCTGGTATTCATCCATGAGTGGTGATGTGAAGTCTAAGGAACCCCAATCATTGCCTAATAGCTTTGAGTGTTGTTCTTTGTTTTTTGGTTGTACGGGTTTCATCTTTGTAGTGGATATTGATGTGTTTAAATGATGCAAATTGTTTTTCTCAATGTTCAAATGACTATTGGGATTAAGGTTAGCTTCAAGAATGTGCACTTTTTTGTTGTGAATGTATTTCATTTTATGATGAAGAGTGGAAGGAACACCATTCATTGCATGAATCCATGGTCTGCCTAAAATGAGATTAAAGAAAAGATTGTTAGACATAACATGAATTGGTGTATCCAATGTAACCTCCCCAACTTTAGGAGGAAAAGTGATCACACCAAGTAGTTATTTTCCTATGTTGTCAAATCCATGGATAGACAAGGAATCAAATTGAATTTTTGATTTATCCACATGCAGCCTATCCAAAAGATTTGTACACTACACACATTAAGGGAGGAGCCATTTTCAACAAGGATTCACTTTATCCCTATTCTTTTGTATCGAGATAGGATTATGAAAGGATCATTTTGTTTTTTCACTTTCAAAGGGGGGAAGTTCACTTTGGTGGAAAACAATGTCATCATTTAATCCTTGAAACATGGTTTATATATCATTTGGTTGCACATTAGAAGGGATAGGAACTTGTTGTAAGGTTGTTTGAAGCATAGTGTGATAGGTAGGTGAATTTTGAAGAAGGTCCCAAAGGGATATCTTTGTGGGAGTGCTCTTAAGTTGTTCAATGAGATCATACTCCCTTAATCAAGGAGCAAGAGGCAAATTAGACAAAGGTAGGGAAGTTGGGGTTGGTTGTTGTGGGGATGGATTGTTTCTAGTGTTATATGTATGAGCAACGATAGTATGAAGTGGTGGCTATGACACATTATTCTGAGGTGGGTAGAGGGTGAATTTGGGTTTGTGTTGAGTTGGAGGCTTGTGTGACTGTGGGTAAAGGATGAGTTTAGGTTGGTTTTGAGTTTGTTGTTTGTCTGAAGGTGGGTAGCGAATTAGAGGGTTCTTAGGATGTCCCACAGGGTATGTATGATGTCCACTAATGGAAACTTGCACATTCATAACCTCAGTGGTCTTGGTTTGATGTATCTCTAATAAAGGGAAATCTAGAATCACCTGTTTATCATTAGTATTGTTGCCATTTGCTAGCATCATAATATTCTCCCAAGAAGGGGAGTTTTTAGGAGAACTACTAATCAAATTTTTTTGGAATTCATGAATTGGTTCTTCTAAAATGACCTCATCACAAGTAGGGGAATGATCAATGATGGGAGTATCAATAAGGGGAGGATTAGGAGAAGGTGTTATTTTATTGTTCTTTGTCTCTAAGGTCACATTCATTTGTGCTATATTATCCACCCTAATAGGAGATCTTGCAATATGGTCATCCATGTTTGAATTTTGTAAAGTAGCTTCATCACAAGTGGGATAGGCATAAAGAGAAGGACCACTATGATTGTCAAATAGATTGTCCCAAACGATAGGATCATTAGGGAAGGGAGGGTCAAGATTCTCATGACTCTTAATAGGTATATCTTCTAATACCAACCTATCCTCATGGAAGCGAGGAGGGATATTAGGAGAAGGACAATGTTGATGGTCATGGTTATGGAGACTAGGTAAGGTGATGTTGAGAAATGTTGCTATGATCTCATGTTCTTGTTGTTTAGTATCTTCCAAAGGGGAATGAAGAGATGGAAAATCAAGACCCTCAATACCTTTGTCACTAATAGGAGAGGTATTGGGAGAAGAACAAGTATGTTTGTCATGATAAATGATAAGTTCATTCTCTTGTTCCCTAATGTCTTCCAAAATAGGAGAGGTAGGGGAAGGATCATAAAGAGGGTTATCATAGATCTTGAAAGTTTTCTTATCTAACACCAACATATCCTCATCATTGTCACAAAAGAAGAAGATGCTAGGAGATGAATATAGGGAGGTTGCAATGATATCGTGTTGTGTTGTGTGATCGACATGATTACGTATCATTATGTCCTCTTGTTTAGTAATTTTTTTTGTCTAATAGGAGAGGTAAGAGGAGAGAAACAACTCATATTCTCCAAACTCTCATCAATTGGTTCTTCTAGCACTAAAATCTCTTCTTCACAAATGGGAGAGATAATAGGAGAAGAAAAAATGTGATTGTTATGATTATCCAAAGTTTCTTTCACTAGAAAAACCTCACTCATAGAAGGGAAATGAGGAGAGGGATCAATGAACTAAAAGAGAGGGGGAAAGACCTCATATACATATGCCCTTAACAAAAAATTCTTACAACATGCAATAAGATGTAAAAAAAGAACATGAAAGATGATAACTATAGATTTGTGTAATGAAAACATGATGTAATGATTATTCTACAATCTTGAAATGTAACCATTTGAAAGAAAACATGCCAAAGAGGAATGTAATTTTTCATATTTTAAGGATGACAATTGACTGATTATGCTATGTAACAATATGAGAATGCAAACTTCAAATTTAAACCATGCATGAAATGAGCTAATTTAAGGTAGATCTAATGAAATAAACGTTACATAAACTCTGCCAACTGATATAGATAGGTAAGGGTAGCAAACAAAAGCTTTAAAATAGGGTTTTTAGCTCTGTAAAAGGTTGTTTTAGGGGTGAACAGGGACTAAGTCACCAAGGTGCCGAATTAGTTCCAATAGGGATTTTTAAAGATTTTTTTGATGGATTTTGATAGTCTTTGTATTATATGATGTAGACCTAAAATGTCAATGCAAAATTTCAGAAATTTTCAATGCTTTAAGACACAAAAATGCAACCTATATGCACTTTTTTACTAATGCAAAATTTGAAACCCTAGAATGCCACTTAACTAATGCAAAATGCAATGCAAGATAATTCTAGGAGAATGATGGTCTCCAAAATCAAAAAGGATAGTATTCAAAATTTAGGTTCAACAAAATGTGGACAATGATTTTGGATTGCCCAATTGCTTTAAGCACCTTCTAGGGTTTTTCACCTAAAAGGAGAAAGGATGGGGTCCAAAATGCTAACGTACACACTCAAGATTAATTTGAATAGAAATGTAATGTGTTTCACTATGATTTCTAAGTGCAATAAGTTGAAAGAAAGATGACTTATTGATGCTAAATCTAAGAAATGTGAACACATTGTGATATGAAAACATATGATAAATGACCTAGAAATGTGAACAAAACTAGATAGAAATTTATGAAACAAAATGTGTGCACCCGAAGGATGAAAAAGGATGGCATGAAGGTCTGGAATCCTAAAAAAACTGATGCATAAGTCGACTGGGACACTTGTGCAAATTTGGGGGACTTACTCCCAGTTTTAGAAAAACTTCTCAGAAACCCGTTTCGGCCAAATGGGTATCCAAATCTACAGAAACCTCTGAAAAAAAGGTTCATTGGAACTAACTCACCATTGTTGGTGACTTAGTCCAATTCTAAATTTCTAGAAATCCAAAAGTGAAGTTGAGGGCTCTCAGTCTGCTCTTTCTATTCCTCTAGGTGTTCAGTTCTGAAATTCTAATTTTTTAGGCCTGAAAGTGACTTTTTGTTGATATTTTGGCTTTGCAAACAAGGAGAGGTCTTCAACAAGTCTTCAACTTAATCTTCAATGATCTTTAAACCCTCAAAATACCTAAATTTGTAAACACACAATGAATGAGGGAGAAAATGGTGAATATTAGGGCATGGGGGTTTGCCTTGGTCAAACCCATTTTAGGTAATTAAACCAAAATGAAGAAATAATGTGGTGAAGCATGAAAAAATGGAGTTAATACCTTTCCATGATGATTGATCTTGATTTTCTATAGCAATAGTTGAAGAATCTGCCCTTGAATGTCTAAATATTCTCTCTTGGTGACTTGGAATGACGAAACCCTATCTTGCTTGACTTGAGGGAGAAGATATATGATGAATGAATGATGAGAGATGTGAATTAGGGTTTAAAGACTTGATTTTATAGAAAATTCACCTTATTTTCCCTCTAATTGGATCCCCAAGGCCAACATGAAAGAATAATAAACTTAAAACCCAAAATTTCCTACTCGAACCTAAAAATAGGCCAAATTGGACTAAGTCACCAGGCTGGGTGACTTAGTCCCACCTAGAAAGGACTAAGTCACCCAGATGGGTGACTTGGTCCCAAAAGGGCTCTTTTTCCACCTAGATTATCGAGAAGTCAAGAGATCAGGCTTCTAGGTTGTTCTAATTAGGTCTTTGATCAAATTAAGCCTCGGTATGCACAATATGGGGCAATAGGGGGCTATTAATGATGATGTAAAGAGTAATTAGGGCTAGGGACACAAATTTCAATGTGAAAGTGTGATTAAATACACTTTACATCATTAAAATGAGGTCCACATAGCCTAGAAAGGCACAACATCCAAAGTGAATGTGTAAATAACATCACAACACTAGAGTAGAGTTAAGTTTAATTCACAAGCCTTCTAAATTAATGTGATAATGCAATTAAATATATTTTATAATATTGAATTAGGGAAAGATGGGTCCATTAAGTCTAGATGGTGATCCCACAATAGTGGTTTACAATTTTTGGCCAAACTGGACACCGAAATAATTTTTTTTAACTAAATCTTCACTTTTGGGAACCTATAGTGGCTAAACCATGAGGAATTTTAAGATGATGCAAACTAGAGTTTCGTGTCATTTTTTCTATAGATTCTAAATATATTTTTTTCAAAATTTTTGGAATTAGATTGCACTTCTTTTTTCATCTCCCTCAAAAACAAGTCTTTTTCAGAAAATAACATTTTTAAAAAGTCATGCTCATCGTATAATGCATAAATTTTTTTCCATGAAGGATAAAATTATAATTATTTCAAATTTAGATTTGTAACTTTGATATCTAGTGCTTACACTTGGTTAGATAGTTTTTTATTGAATATTTTTTCTTTAATAAAGTTTCAGAGTCAAACAAATTACAATTCAGACATAGTGTGACCGTATAACGTGTAATTTTTTGTGTATGTATCAAAATTCAATTTATTTTTTTTGTTGGATCAAGGGATTCAATATATAGGGCACTCATATTTTTGATTTTTTTTTTTGATAATATTCTATTTTTCCACATGTGCAGTACAGAGAGCTTGATTTTCAGTGAAAAACCTACATTCACAAGAAATAAAAAATAAATACAATAATCAAATCAAATTTAATTAAAATTATACTTTTTGGAAGCTTATAGTAAGGAATACATACTTACAAAAAATAAATTTCTAATGAATTCATTTGATCCCCCAAAAGGTAAATCGAAAGTCATTTTTTATCAACATTTTGATAAGTGTAAAGGAGACTCAATTATAGGTATGGTTTAAAACTAGCAAGGTTCTATCCAAGGGGGCTTGGTCTAAGGTAGTTTGATCAAACCCTCTTCAATTGGAATACTTTAAATGGAACTTTTCAAGGCTTAAATCAATATATTTTATAAAAATATGTGATTTAAAAAAAAATAGGATCTCCCAGAAAGTGTAAACCACTATTGTGGTAGCACCCTAGAGAGGCATGAAAGTCTTTTACAACACTTTACAACACCTTTATAAGACATTGTTAGATGCATTTTATTCAGTTTTCAAGGGTCCAAGACCTAGTGTGGATGTGTAAAACACCTCACAACACCAAATCAAGGCCTCATTAAGTCCAATTTGTTGTTAACTATTCTCATATCAAGCAAGAAAAAAATGATACTTTTTCTGTTTCCACACATATTCAACATGGTATGTCCAAGAATGTCCCTGAAAAAGGATTTTACTTGATTCCTTATGGATTTTTTAAAAATAATTTTCAAAATTCCCCATTGAGCCTTCAAATAGCGATTTGGTGAAAACTTGGATTTTTACAATTTCGATCAAGTTTCTAGATTCCTGCTATTGAAAGATGCCTAAAAACATCAAAGAAAACCAAAAAAAAACCAAAATTGAAAATTCAACCATAATATTTGTGGGCAATGTAGGATCGCGCTTGTACCCGGATGCTCCTACATCAAACATGTCAAGTAGAAATATTATGAGCATAGGCTCACAATGGTGGAGATGAGTAGTTGAACTACTCTTCTAGGTATCCATAACCTATATTGAACTCCTTCATTTTCCAAGTTCTTACAATCAATCTTTCTTTCTCTTCATCTAATATTGTGTCTGAACACACACGACCTCCCTCCAACAACACTGCATTGTCCTTCTTTTCCCCGTCATGGAGTCATGTCCACCAAAGCCTGAACTCCTTAGCCAAATTCTTTCCACACTTCTCTCCTCCTCCATGGGTTCAAACCCACCTCTAATTGTCCACCTCCACCAAAAAAAACCTGTAAAATCTTCAACCAACCCTACACACAACCACACATCATCTGCAACATCTACTACATGCTCTAGTTTTCTATCCATCTCTTCTTCTATTTTTTCATCTAAAACCAATGTAACATCATAAAATTGTTTTAACTCATCTTCATTTTTGTAACGCCCACCCACAAAACTCGAGAGGACAACACACTACAACATATAAAAATGGAACAATTTTTTTTATAAAGTGCATCATACTAAAGATTGCAGATGAAACAATAACTTCAACAAGACTATGATCCACCTTCTTGATCCACACTCAGGTGACCTTGTCAGACTAAGAAGCTCCTCAAGATATGATCTTAGAAGTGACTTCTCAAGATACCTAAACCTTAGAATTCACTCAAGATATCAAATCTTGAGTACCTGTCGGCCCAAGTCAATGCCCATCAGAATAAGTGCAATCTTAAAATGATTCCCAGCCATGCAAACACTCATATGTCCTCTAAGGTTTCATGAATGTGCTACTAGTATTACATTAAACAAACTAACAAGAATTATGAATCATCTCCCTAAACTAAATTTTATTTAAGAATATAAAGTGCATAAATCCATCACATTTGAATGATCTATCAATAAGAATCATCCATATCATACTAACAAGATCGCAACATTCATAATCATTACAATTAACTAACATATGCAAGATACAACATTTACATTATCCATTACAAGAGAGAGAGTTCAAAAATTAATTAAAACATTACAAATAGTACAACCATATTTCCTTGAATACATATGAGGAGAGTGTTGGAAAAATGAAGAAGATTGACTATCTCTGCAGTTTTTGTATTGTCATTGATGTCACCATGATTGTGATTACAAGCTTAAGGCTATGGTTGATCTGGTATTTTGGTCTGGTATCTAAACAAGTATTCATGTTGTTCTCTCTGATATTCTTGTATGCACTCCTCCGCAGTTGACTATTACTACTTGCAGTTTTGGGAAATGGTTTGTAGGTGTCAGGAGCATGTGCATTCAAGATCTTACATATCCAGATGCTTGTACATGGTATATCAACATTTTTATGGTATTTGTAAATGTGTTATTAGGTCTTTCCTTGGCCGACCTAATGAATGGTGAATTGTTTATTTGTTATGTGGATATATGTGTGACCTATCCTAGGTCTGTGTCGACTTGATGTAGAGTGTTGGGAAGATTTTGTAATCACTTGAAACTAACTGTTAATATTTTTGGTAAATATGATGTGCATATAATTAGGCCAACCTAATTGATGCTTGCGGTTGATTCAAGTATATATATTGGAAAGGGCTGAAGATTAATATGAAAAAAAATGTGTTGAATTCAAAAATTGATGTGCGATAGTGTGTGTGAAAGTTAGAAAATATAATGAAGTGTGTTAAGTTAGTATATTGAGCATCATCGGAACTATATCAACACTTGTTAGGTGCACTATTCTCAGTTATTTTGGTTGTAAATCCCTCTTTCATTTTTTAAATCTTCTTGTAGGCAGTGAGCCTCCCTGTAAATAGCGAGCTTTTGTATTTGGATAGTGAGTCATTTCTAGGAAGTGAGCACTTGGTAGTGAGCCTTTATTTTTTTCTGTTCTAGAACAACTTTATATTGTGAGTTAATCCTCACTGTGTTTTTTCCCTCATTGGGTTTTCCATGTAAAATCTAGTGTTCAGTGTGTTATCTTACTTTATGTTTTGTATCTCTTGCTTATGCTTAATAACATAACTGTATGATCATGGAATGAACATGTGTTGAAGTTTTAAATTTTATTTTTTGTGACAACTGATTCACCCCCCCTCTCAATTGTCCTGCATCCTTTAACAATTGGTATTAGAGTATTGGTTTCTTGGTGAAGAGCTTAACCACTTGAGGAGGATCTTGAAGATTGATTATATGGATGATAAAGGAGAGCTTCAGACTGCTCTTGAGGATCTTGACAAAGTGGGAAGAGAAAATAGAGATCTGAAAGAAAATATTGATGATACAAATGAATGTGTCTAGAAGTTGAAAGAACAACTGAAGAAATTCAAGGAAAGACAAAGAGAAGTAAGTGAGCAGCTAAAACAAGAGATAATTGGACTAAAAGTATCAGTAGAAGAAAAGAAAATAATTGAAGAATTTTTGAATACAATGGTGCAAAACAAAGTTGATGAATGCTCTAAACTTGAACAGGAGGTGGTGAACCTGAGGATTGAACTGGAGAAGGAAAATCTTTGTGAGAAAAATTTCAAATCTAGCTCTGATAAGCTTGAAGAATTGCTTGCAAGACAAAAATCAAGTAAAGATAAAGTTGGGTTGGGAAATGATGCAGGTGAAAGTTCAAAGGAAAATAAAATGACTTAGGAAAAAGGGAAGCAAAAGAGAAGTTTGCAAGAAGACAATCGGTGAGAACCTAATGCACAAAGGTATCCATCTTTTAATGGTATTTGTTTTTCCTGTAATAAATATGGTCACAAAGGAACAAAATGTAGGAGCAAAATGAATCAAAATCAGTTTCCTGGCTCTTTTTTTGGACAATGTTTTTCATGCAAGAAGTTTAGACATAAGGCTATTGAATGTAGATCTTCGGTGAGAATGATCAATAGGGTAATGATGAGCAGATTTCATGGAGGCAGAATGAATCAATCCTTTAATGGTTACTGCTATACATGAAACAAATTTGGACACAAAGCAAATTAGTGTAGGTCGAGAGGTAATGGAGGTCAGACTAATAAAAAAAGTGTTGTATGCTATAAATGTAATAAACCTGGACATATCTCAAAGGTTTGTAGAAGTAAGAATGGAAAGCAGCTAGCTTTGATCGAGAAGAATAATTCAGTAAAGAAGATTGAAAAAGAAGAAATGAAACAAAAGATGAATAAGACATGGAAGAAAAAGAGGAAGAAGAAAAACCTGAAACTACAAATGGGTATGTGCCCTCATCCAGTACATATGACTTATTCGGTAATTAGACCTAGCATGGTCTTAGGCAAAGTATTATCAGAAAAAATATAAAACCACCTATTGTATGGTTTGTTAGAGGCTTGTAGGAGGATGAAAAGTGAAAAATGAGAATTCAAAAGTTTTGGAAAAGGAACTAGAAGAAAACATGTTGGCATGGAAATTTGCGAACTGAATTAGGGTTTTTTGTGTTAGGAAGACTGTTTTTAGCAGCATTTTTATTTTTTCCACATTTAATGTGTGGTTATGGTAAATCCAATGGTGTGTAAGTTGAAATATTGTGAATCTTCTTATTTAATTAAGCATTTGAAGAACATGAGTGATCTTGAAGTGAGTTGAAGCAATTACGAAAGGAATTCAAAGAAATTAACTCAAGTAATCAAAGAATTCATTTCTCTGTTTGAAAAAGGGGTAGAAGAAGAAAAATGAAGAAGTCTTGAATAACGAATTAAAGAAAGTGTAGAAATGGACAAATAATCGAGTGATGTCCTCCCTCTGAAGTTGAAAGGAGTTGAGCTAGAGGAATTTTATCATAAAAAGATGAAAGAAATGGAACTAGGGCTGAACCAAGATGAATTACAAAACATCAAAACCCTAGGTATGGATTTGTGGAGTAAATTTCCATGGGTTGTCAATAAAAAAATTATCTTGTTCTTATTGAATCATTTTAAGAACAAATGCATTGTATTGGAAAAACCCTACTTGGTTATGAATAAAGTGATCGAGGCTATCACTGGCTTATGTAGTATCAGTGACCTTGGAAAGAAATCTGTAAAGTATAAATATGTGGAGGAATTGACTAGTATTTGTAAAGAACCACAAGATTTATTGATAAAAACTCTTGAAGATCTGGCTGTAAGGTACGTTGCACACGACATTTATTATGAGGTCTATTTTAGAAATTATGAAGGTTCCACATTAGCCATCGTTGTTCATATTGCGCACATGATGGTTAAGGAGAATAAGAAAATTGACTTGTGTAGCCTATTGCTTGAGAATATTTCTAAGAATGTTCGAATGTCGGTAATTGAGGGTTACCCTTTTCATTTTGAATCTTTGTTGGTATGGTTGGTGTTTTACTTTTTGAGTTCCCTGTCAGGAAGAAATAATGTGGTATGGGAATTTGGGATTCCTATTGGAAAATAGGTTTACAGGTAACTGGAGGTATTTTCAGATAGTGCAAGTATGTGTCAATCTTATTTCACATCTTTGAAATCAAATCTTCGCTCTGGTATATCAATATCGAGTCAGTTTGAGGTGGGCACTTCCTCCGGTAAAAGAAAATTGGAGATTGTCAATAGTGAATACCCTCCGGAATCAAAGAAAAGAAAGTTATAACTGAAGATATCATTGACATTTTAGAAGAAAAGGAGAATGTATCCTCTGATGATGTTCGGTCTATGTTAGTAAAGGGGAAGATGAAGAAGATTGGTGAATTATGGAGTGCAACATCTCCTATTGACAAACTAAAAATTGATGATGCTTTGGTTGAATACCTACTTCAGAAAGGTATTGGAGTATCAACTATTTCTGATTTCTTGCTAGAAAATATTATTGATATTATTGAAGAAAGAATATTACTTGAAGGTCTAGGTGATCCCACAATAGTGGTTTACAATTTTTGGCCAAACTAGACACTGAAATTATTATTTTTAACTAAATCTTCACATTCAGGCACCTATAGCGGCTAAACTGTGAGGAATTTGAAGATGATGCAAACTAGAGTCTCGTCACATTTTGTTTGTTGATTTTAAAAATATTTTTTTCAAAATTTTTGGAATTATATTGCACTTCTTTTTCCATCTCCCAAAAAAAATGGTGTTTTTCAAAAAGCAACATTTTTAAAAAGTGACACACACCGTATAACGATAACTTTTTACATGAAGGATAAAATTCTAATTCTTTCAAATTTAGATTTGTAACTTTGATATCTAGTGCTTCCACTTGGTTAGATAGATTTTAATTGAATATTTTTTCTTTAATCAAGTTTTGAAGTCAAACCAATTACAATTCAGACATAGCACGACCATATAACGCTTAACTTTTTTTGTATATTTCAATTTTTATTTTTTTTTGTTGGATCAAGGACTTCAATATCTGGTGCACTCATATTTTTTAATTTTTTTTTTATAATCTACTATTTTTCCACATGTGCAGAACATAGACCTTCATTTTCGGTGAAGAACCTATGTTTAATAAAACTGAAAAAACAAATACATAATAAAATCAAAACATACAAAAATTCTATTCATTGGATAGCTCGTTTCGAGGACTATCTGATTCCAGAAGGGTTTTTGAAGACTTCTCCATTTTCATCCTCAACCCGAGCTCCGAAGCATAAAAAAGTAGACTTTTTTTGTGTCTCAGGAGGGGGATGAGAGGCAAGGGGGGTTTGAATGAACCCCTAGGGGTTCGAGCGAACCCCTAGAGGTTCGCTTGAACTAGGGTTCGGCCAAACCATGGTTTGAGCAAACCTCTTCAAGGGGGTTCGCTCGAACCCCCTTTTCTATGAATTTTTCTTGTTTTTTGGCAGCCAAAATTTAAAGGGGTTCGCTCTAAAACTAGTTCGAGGGAACCCATAATGTGTTCGGTCAAACCACTAGGTTCGTACGAACCCCCAAAATCACTTTTTTTGCTTTGGGGTAATTTTTTGTGAGTTTTCCTTCCTCACTTGAATTGTAAACCACTATTGTGGCTTCACCCGTCTGGAAGGACGTAAATTTGAAGCTTTGGTTGAAAAGAGGTGTAATAAAGCTAAATGGAGATTATTTGAACTGATCGTGGAAACAAAGAAGTGCATTAAAGAAATATATGACATTTACAAGTATTGTCTTCGATGGTCTAGCATAATAGACAATTTTAGAAGTAAAATTGAAGCAATTGAGTTTGAAGTAAACAGTATTGGAAAGAATTTTGACATATTTGAAGATAAAGAAGGAAAGCAAAGATTGAGAATTGGTGAACTACAAGCTAAACTGGTTGTTGTGAAAAGATAGAGAGATGATGTAGTTAAGAATTTCTGGCTCCTTAAGGAGATTGTTGAGGTCTGGTTAGGCCATCTTTATGGAATTCTAACTGATGCAGAAGATGTTGAAGGACAAAGTTCATATTATTCACCATCTTTTACTCTGTTGGGCATATTGGAAAGTATCTACACTTGGATGGAGTCAGTCACATTCAACTGGAAGAAACTACAAAAAGATACAAGAAATTCTTTTAGGTGAAGAGCGTTATTTTTACTTGAATCCTAAATGTTCTATTTCTGTTGTGAAGAAGAAGAAAAGGGGGAGAAATTCTTGATCGATTGAAATATTTTTATGTTTTGGAATCTTTATGACTTTTGATGTCACCATGTTCAATTTTTTTGTGTACATCCTTTTTTTGGCCACCCTTTGCCATTGATGTCAAAGGGGGAGAGATTAGAGTTGGAGAGTCAGAGTATGGGGAGAGATTTGATTTACTAGAATATTTTGAAGGAGATTTTTTGTTACATCTTGTCATCAATGACAAAGGGGGAGATTGTTGGAAAAATAAAGAAGATTGACTATCTCTATAGTTGTTGTGTTGTCATTGATTTCGCCATGATTGTGATTACAAGCTTAAGGCTATGGTTGCTCTGGTATTTTGGTCTGGTATTCATGTTGTTCTCTCTGATATTCTTGTCCACACTCCTCCATAGTTGACTGTTACTACTTGCAGTTTTGGGAAATGGTTTGTAGGTGTCATGAGCATGTACATTCAAGATCTTATGTATCCAGATGCTCGTACATGGTGTATCAAAATTTCTCTAGTATTTGCAAATGTGTTATTAGATCTATCCTTAGCCGACCTAATGAATGGTGAATTATTTTTTTGTTATGCGTATATATGTGTGACCTATCCTAGGTCTGTGTCGACTTGATGTAGCGTGTTGGGAAGATTTTGTAATCGCTTGAAGCCGATTGTTATTTTTGGTAAATATGATGTGCATCTAATTAGGCCGACCTAATTGATGCTTTTGGTTGAGTCAAGTATATATATTGGAAAGGGCTGAAGATTAATATGAAAAAAAGTGTGGAATTTGGCAGTTGATGTGTGATAATGTGTGTGAAAGTGAGCGAATATAATGAAGTGTGTTAATTCAATATATTGAGCATCATCGAAACTGTATCAACACTTGTTAGGTGCACTACTCTTAGTTCATTTTGGTTGTAAATCCCTCTTCCATTCTATAAATATTCTTGTAGGCAGTGAGCCTCCCTATAAAAAGTGAGCTTTTGTATTTGGACAGTGAGTCCTTTCTGGGTAGTGAGCCCTTGGCAATGAGCCTTATGTTTTTTCTATACTAGAATAACTTTATATTGTGAGTTAATCCTCACCCTAGTTTTTCCCTCATTGGGTTTTCCACATAAAATCTAGTGTTTAGTGTGTTATCTTATGTTATGTTTTGTATCTCTTGCTTATGCTTAATAATGTATAATAGTGTGATTGTGGAATGGACATTTGTTGAAGTTTTAAAGTTGAATTTGTGTGACAAATAATTCATCCCCCCTCTCAATCGTCTTGCATCCTTTAACAAAGAGTACATCAAAAATATGATATACTGATTACAATTCAATGCAAGTACATGGAAGATAGTTCACTCGAGCAAGAACAAGTGCAGAAGTCCAAATCACCATGAGCAGTCAACACAAACACAAACAACAAGGGAAAACCAATGGATTACAAGGGACATTCCACCCGACCATGCAGAACCCAATGTTCCACCCCTCGTCCTAGGAGATAGCAATAAGGTCCCACGAAAAACAATCAAGAGACAAAAGAATGACACAAAGGATAACATGACTCCAATGTACAAGTACAATACAACATCACACGACAGTGACACAAACATCTAGAGGCACACAAACATCAAGGGAGACATGAGGCGAGGGAATATTATGTTGAAGTAGGGAGGAGTTTCATCACATAGTTTTCTATGGGTTACCCTAGCAAATATTCCTAGGACCTGACCCCCATCCTAGGTTACCCTGGCAGCCTCTAACAATCTTCGGCCCCCATACAAACCTATGCGGAATCAACATACCTCTCATGAGTGTTAGTTTTATGATCAGATAATTAAGGTAGAAATTTAATTCAAAATTAGACACAATAACACAACATATACCCTAAGAAAACCCTCCACTTGAGGGAGAAAAAACCAACAACAATATATCACTTATATATTGAATATCAAATAATGAACTCCTTTACAATAAGGCCAATAATGAGGCCATACAAAACACCAAAGTAATGTGATATCACTTGAAGATAATACAACACTCTTGATACATATATTGACCTCCTTCAATGGCTTCTATTTGAACTTGTATAAATTTGCACTTGTAGAGATACGATGCATCGAATATATATACACATGATAATGAAGGGACACATCTCCTTAATCTTCAGGTCAGCCTTCTTTAATAATCACGTCTCTTGGAACCAAGATGTCAGCCTCCATGCATCGTATCTCTTCAAGAATTGTGCCTCCATGATGTCGGCCTCATTAACAATAATTAAATGATGTGTAATGATGAAGCACCTCTTCATCAATCGTTGCCTTAAAAAATTAAATAGACGTTAGGCTATCATTTAAATTGTTCTTCATAGATTGATCTGGGCTAGAAGTAGAATCCCAACACTGTCATAACATCAACACTACCTCTCAGCTAGGGAGAATGCTTCTAGCTAACCAAAGTCATGAAATGACATCCACAATGACTACACCCATATGTGGAGAGATACATATCACCTCATTGTGATATCAACCACCATGGCTACTCCCATGTATGGTATATGTGCACAAGTTCCCATCACAAAATCACTCAACATGATGTCGTTATCTCATCATGATGTTCACCATGGCTACTCCCAAAGGGTGAAAAGCACAAGTACAAGAAAATCATCACAAACTCTCTCACGTGATGTTTTCATGGAGTCACTCAATATGACATCCACCATGGCTACTCCCAAAGGGTGGAATAAGGGATTTCACCTCAAATTTCTCTCACAAAGAAAGATGCATTAATAAGGGCTTACACCTCAAATTTCTCTGTCTTAGAAGAAAATGCATTAACAAGGGTTTGCACCTTAAATATCTCTCATAGAGAGAAATGCATTAAAGAAAATAATAGAAGATCACTGATGTTGATATTCCCTCTTAGTTAGGGCTTCATTCTCCACAACTCCAAGCTTGTCTTAAAAGTACACAAATTTTATTCTGGAGAGAGGCTTGGTGAGAATATCGGCCATCTACTCATCAGTGCTAATGTTTCTCAACTAGATTGCTTTCCTCAATACCATATCTATGATATAGTGGTATTTGATCTCAACATGTTTAGTTTTGTCATGAAACACTAGATTGACAGAAAGCTTCACACAACTTTGATTATCACAATGAATGGCAGTCGGCTCCAATGATTTTCCAAACAATCCTGCAAGGAGATTTCAAAGCCACACTACTTCTCGAGCTGCCACACATGCTACAATGTACTCGGCCTTTGCGGTGCTCAGTGCCACTAAAGAATGCTTCCTGTTGCATCAGGAGATCATCATAGACCCCAAACTGAAACAAATCTAGAGGTGCTCTTCCGATCAGCAACACATCTTGCCCAATCAGAATTAGTATAACCATGCATCTTCAAGTCCACACTAGAAGAATATCTCAAGTGATACCCAACTGTGCCATGCAAGTATCTTAGGATATGCTTCACTGCAACTAGATGTATTTTCCTTGGTTCACACATGAACTGACTAACTGCACTCATAGCACATATCTGGTCTAGTATTGACTAGATACATCAATGATCCAATCAACTATCTGTGCATAGTAGGATCCACTAGATCTGAACTAGCTGCAACCTCCTTAAGGTTCTAAATATTGGTTTCCATAGGTGTAGACATGGACTTACAGTCCATCATACCAAATCTCTTCAAGATATCTATTGTATACTTCCCTTGACTCAAAATGATCTCATTAAGCCTCTGCCATACTTCTAAACCAAGGAATTAATGCATGTAACTAAGATCATTCATCTCAAATTCAGAAGCCAACTCCTTCTTGGATTTGATAATGAGGAGTTCTTCTCCAGTAAGAAATAGATCATCAACATAGAAAACCAAGATCAATGCCTCACCATCAATTACCTTGAAGTACATGTTTGAATCAACATCATTCTTGGAGAAGCCCAAGCTCATCAGGTATCTCTCATACCAAGTACGAGAAGCATCATCTTCAATTACGCCATTAAGGAATGTAGTCTTTGACTCCCTCTGAAGCTCCAAGTTCTTGCATCAACCTTCTGACCTCCTCATCCAAGATTTCCTACAATGCTTGCCTTAGAGAAATGTTTTCCAGCGCACACCTTTGATACTATAGAGAGTTCAAGATTGTCCTCCTCGACCTCATCTCAGATCACTCTATTATGAATAGGTTTGCGGAGCTACCAATGTCAAATCCAAATTGATTATCTTATGCAATTTTTTTCTCAGCAACTAAAGAGGTCTTTCAAGGACTTTAGCATCGCCCTTGCAATACTGCAACCTTCACTTCATCTTAGTGAGTCACAGAACTCCCTCTTGATCCCTGCCTCAGAGATTGCAAAGAAACCCTCTAGAAGTGAAATCCCATCTATTGACAGAATCTCAATGCTCTCAACTTGAGCCTTGAATCCTCAAATTTGAACTCCCTCTTCAAAATAATGACAACCTGAATAGGTTCTTCCTCTTCAAAAGACGTCTCCAGCCACCAATTCAATCCCATGGTTGCAAGTTGTGACTCCATGCTTGATCATTTCTTTGGTCGACATGACTTCCTCACAAGATGCCTGAAGATTTTCCTCTTTGTGCAATCTCTCATTACCCTCTTACTCTTTGATCCGTCCTAGAAGTGTTTTAGAGAGAGATTACTAATAGTTTATAACTATCCAAAGAAATATCAAGGCTAGAATCATACAAGGTTTACTATCCCAAGTTATAGAATACATAAAAAATTCATGAATAATATTTAAAACATGAAATGCTTATATCTTAAAGTTTATATATAAGAATCAACCTATAAGTGAAATATGTAAAAAATATCAAAAATATCAAAATAAATAATAGGTCTTATCTTTGTTGATTTTGATACATTTCAAATGGTTTCATCTTTTCTACTCTTAGAAATGCTAATCTCAACACAACAAAAGACAATCTGCACAACACAAATTTCTTAGACACAATATGTAGCCAACATATTCAATATAGGACTAGGCCTCTCAAGGCACCATCACAGTCCATGCACATATAGAATGGTGTTGATGTGACCATCCAATCACAATTGAACTTGTAGTTCTCTCTTCTTTTTTGAGTCACACTCAGAAATCTTCGCAACTAGTATGAAACAATTTACAATGAATGAATGGTGACTTCAAAGGATCTCATCCCAGTGATCACTATTCAAGAGAAAAACATGATTTTTTCTACACACATGATTCAAATAAACAATGTCAGATTTGCACAATGTAGCAAACTGAATTTTAGCCTAGAGGTGAATTCAAAGATACAATCAAAGAATACTTATCTTTGGTAATCATTGTACTCAATATAATTTACTGCTCTTTATGCTCAGATCAGTCCATAACCTTCCTTCGATAGGTTCATGACTTGATCATAGGCCCATGTCTCAGTATTAGCAGTAAATCTTGCCAGATGCCCTTTATGCTTTCAACAATGTCATTTGACTTGTGATCCTAATTCTTGCTTCACAATTTTTCTGATACAAGAGTCATGTGGCCAGGTAATGACACCAACATGGAATGATATAACAACAAACTTAAAGAATCTTTTAAACATAAGAACACAATCTTGAACTGCCTGATACATAGGCTTTGATAAATCTATTAAATCTTCATCATGATTGCTACTAATGACAACAATATCAACCATCAACCTTACAATAGCACAACAGTATCATTGACTCCAGGAAGCTAAAAATTACAACCCGATATCAGGTGCTCTACTTCAGGATTCTAGATTATTACTTCACTCTAAGAGTCACAAGGCTTCATTAACACACCCAACTGCATGTATTGACCCGTACGTTACCAGTAGAAGAGGAAAGAGGATGAACTTTCACCAGAACGCAATGAAGATAGCAATGAATGATCTGTAAAATCAATCACATGTCAAGCTGCAGATCTGATTTACATCTTGAATTTGCTTTAAATAAAATATGATTGGATCTCCTTTAAACCTGCTTTGATACCATGTTAGTTTTATGATCAAATAACTAAGGCAAAAATTTAATTCAAAATCAAACACAATAACATAGGATATACCCTAGGAAAACCCTCCACTTGAGGGAGAAAAACCTAGCAACAATATATCACTTATATATTGAATATCAAACAATGAACTCCTTTACAATGAGGCCAATAATGAGGCCATAAATAGCACCAAAGTAATGTGATATCACTTGAAGATAATACAACACTCTTGATAGATATATTGACCTCCTTTAATGGATTCTATCTGAACTTGTATAAATTCACACTTGCTTGAACTCGAACTATGAATGCAATAATCGATATGTTGCAAATGAAGAAGCATCAAATATATATACACATGATAATGAAGGGATGCATCTCCTTAATCTTCATGTCGGCCTTCTTTAATAATCACGTCTCTTGGAACCAAGATGTCGGCCTCCATGCATCGTATCTCTTCAAGAATCATGTCTCCATGATGTCAACCTCATTAACAATAATTAAATGATGTGTAGTGATGAAGTGCCTCTTCATCAACCGTTGCCTTAACAAATCAAATAGCTGTTAGGCTATCATTTAATTTTTTCTTCATAGAATGATCTGGGATGGAAGTAGAAGCTCGATGATGTTATAACATCAACAATGAGGACAAGGAAAATTATCTTTCCATTCCAGGCCTTCTCATCTCATCTCAAGCCTAAACGAGCATTTGAGCCATGAGTGAGGCATTCACTTATCTTGATTAGTGTGAATACTACCCAACCCTCTAATTCATTTTTTTGTTACATCACTGAGTTAAGAAACTCCCACATGGGTTACCCTAGCACCACTTTTTGCGCCGAACCCCATTGAAAGCCACTCCCCCTACTAGTAGATAGGAGACCCAATAAAATCAATAAGGTAAAGCCATCATGCACAAAATGAAAAACCACAAAAATACATAACCTGAGCAAGGCATGGACCATCTCACACAATAACACGAGTGTAATACAAATCAGGAGTGCATGGCTAAAGACCCACAATAACACATCACAAGAATAATATCAACCAATTCCAAGCTCCAACTTAACAATTCAACCAATAACATATTCTCCCCAGCCTTTGGAAGCCTCTAAATAACCATTTAGCACAAAAAGCTCCCTCCATAGAACAATAACCAAAATCAACTCAATATCAAAATAACCACAATAAACAATAGTAAAATCAACCAACATTGCATCCAAAGTGAAACCAACAAAAGAATCCATATATACCAAAATATTCCCTCCTAGCCTCTGGAAGTCTACCACAACCTCACACATCAATAACTCAAAATCACATTGATCATTCGAATCAAACATCAAATTTCATTACAAGGAATCAATCAACATTGCAACCAAGAAGGACTCCATTTAAGACCTCACTACCACATTTCATGAAACTCGTTATCTAGGCACCACATTCACTTAACAAGAAACGTTGCCCATTCAATCAATCATCAATTTAAAAGCATTATTACAACTTTATTATCACTCCATTATCTTAACCACTAATTTCCATAGATAGATTATTTATCGCCCACAATTTAAAGTAATACTATTCTAATTAATTAGATCACATAGCAAGTTTACAAATCAATTTTAAACTAATAAAAATGTAATAAGATATATATTTTCTTTGGTTTATATTCAAGTAATTATATTTGTTATTTAATCACCACCATCCTCCCATTTGGGTGAAAATTGATCAAATCAACAATCAATCAAAATTTCCAACTAGTAACCATTATTACTATATATAAATATTAGAACAAAGGTTTTTTGATTATCAACAATTACTCTTGAATTTGAATTTCTAAAGTTATCTAGTCAATTCTAGTATAAGGGTGGATACTCTTAACATTGAAAAGATAGTTCCAACTAAATTTCTAAATAATGCTCATTTAATCATTTTATATCAAATTGTATATGTTTATTTGATAATAAGATAAATATCAATATATAGAAATACATATATACATTTAAGAAATATATATATTTATATATATCAAAAAGAGCTTTCTTCCTATTTAAATCCACTCCAAGCATTTATCCTTTTCATGATTTCAGATTTAAACTCAATGTCTAAAAAACTTTAACCTTAAATTAACCATGTAAACTTTGTTACAATATACTTATGTCTCCCATAGAAGTGATGGCAACTCATAAAGCATATACGATATAATGATAATATAAGTTGTTGTAAAATATGCCTACCTTATATTTGTCTTGATTCTATAATAAGAAGAAATGAAGATTCTATGGCATCTTTCAAAAAAATTAAGCAATATTAACTAGTTTTGGATATCAATATGGTAAATTTTATAAATTGAAGCTAGATACATTTTGTTCTCTATGAATTGGAGTGTTGGCTATTGTGTGTAAGAATATTCTCTATAATCCCCAAACTTCCAACCACTATCATAAAGGACAAATAGAATCAGAGCCCTAAAGACAAGAACATCATTCTAAGTAAATCCTCTCTTGAGATCAAAACATAACAAGTATATGATAAGCTAACTCGTTAACTTCAAATTGTCATAATGCATGGATTATCTTGCAGTATATCCAACATAACAATTTCTATCTAGCTCCACCTCCTAATTTAGAATTTTATGCGTTTATATATATATATATATACATATCAAACATATAGATTCACTTCGAGGCAGTAAAAAAACACATCATTCACTCAATTCAAAGAATTCAAACATTCCCTTTGGCCATTCTAGAGGAAGAAAATTGTGTATTTCCCAATCCTAAGTCTATGTATTTATCTCGCATATGTACCTTGCTTGTTTAAACTTGCAGATATTTCATGTGGTACAAGCAGTCTCTACTTTATTCTTTAAAACCTTAAACCAAGGAGATAACCTAGTTAATTGTTTGAGACATATCTTTCAATTTAGACCAGGTCGGTATAATTCGATACTTACTTACGATGTGAATTTATTCCTCCAATAGTGGATTGATGGGATCTCAATTGAAGGTTAGGCTAAATTCTCTCTGTTTGTTTCCAAAAAATATATATATATATATCCTATTTGAGCAATGATTCAATATCGGATATAGGAAATATTAGAGAATCACTCTATATTCTAAGTCTTCATTGTAGATAGAAAAGCAGGCCAAACAATAGATCTTTGTATGGGTGATACTAGCTTATGTAGCAAAGAGATATGGCATGTCACATAACATCATCAAGCCTAGATACACTACCCTCACCAAGGATACCATTATTCAAAATGTTTGATGTCAAGCTAAATATTTAGAACATGCATATGCATGCAGTGATTGTACCAAAATTGGGGTAGAGGTTTGCAACTACACTAGAGTCAGAAAAATATTTGGAGTAGTTCAAAATTTTGCAAGTGAATAGATAGAAAATGGTGGTACAAAGTGAGAATGGCACAACTTGGCACACATTGAACAAAATGGAGATATGGGGTTGATAAGAAAAGCATGAAATAAAAAAATATCCTTAAAGATATCCTCGACCCCTTTTTCTTGAAACTTGCATTTAGCAGAGAAATGATACCTTTTTCTCGTAGGTAATACTTCCTCATTAGCTACAATGCCTTACCCAAGCAGGAGATGTATTGGGTCGAGTAGCTACCTGATGCATTTTCTTGATGGTTTCGTAGACCAATCCTAATGCATATTCTACTCACCCTGTTTTCTTTGACATGAATGCAAAATGTGAATGCATAGACAAGACACATGAATCATTTGACAGAATGGCTCAAATAAATTTGGTCTCATCGATTGCAACGATTACAATCTATGCACCAAATGAATTTACAGAAGAGGCTTTTAAACTTTCAAGAAAATACAATCAATAGGTGTAAAACCAGATGTTATTCAAGGTTCAATAATGGCTAACAAAAGGAGTAGATAAGATGAGACAAATGTGGTAAATATCTGTTCAAATTAAAACACTGAAATCCCTGATCGGATAGTGAATCAAAAGTTAAACAAGAACCACGATAGAAACACATAGGCAACCTATAAGCATGTTTCAACTATAAATATTATGGACGTTGGGTTAATGCTCACTTACCTTGGCGTAGAACACACAGGTTCGGCCTTCATCAATATAAGTGTATGAAACCTCCACATAGGTGCAACGAGAACTGTGTGGTTTCCATCATTCAAGAAGGATGGAAGAGAATCCAAATAATCCCGAATGCCCCTAGTCACTCACTCGATAGAACGTCCCAATGGCTTAGCTACTCGTGAAGGAAAGTCCCCTGATTTCTTTCCCCAAATCTCTACTCTCTCTTTACTGAATGTTCAGTGTTAATAACTAGCTCTTTCCCAATCTGTATTATTTCCTTCGCTTTCTTCAGCCGTCTCTGCCCAGAATTTTGTGTATCTCTCCTCTCAAATTGAAATTTTTTTACCTTCCATGCATTCTTGGAATTCATAATTGATGGTGAATTTCCCCCCAATACCTCGCTCTTCTTTCTTTTCAATCTCCCCTGCAAATCTTACCAATGTCTCCATAATTCCCGGTCTTTTTAGTTACTCCAACAGAGCGGTCCCCAAAACCATTACATGTAGTACCTTTGTTTAGATCTTGCATAAAACTCACATATTAATTCCCTACATTATTATTTTATTTTAATAATGCATCATAATTATAATTATTTACAAATTTATTTATCAAATATGCTCTAATTTTACTTACATTTAATAATCAACTTTATACCCATCTTAATAATATTTTATTTACTAACTTTAGCACTGCACTATATTTTAATTATCAAAATTAATATTTTATTTACTAACTTTAGCACTGCACTATATTTTAATTATCAAAATTACTTTTTAACTTAATAATATTATTTTAATGATAAACAAAAAAATTATTGACCAAATTTAAATCAAATTAATAAACGAGATCCCGAGCCTGACAACGGAACAGGGTCTCGCTTTTTAAAAATCGGGATCTCGTTTCCCATAGGATCCTGAACCAATGGAAAAGGCACGGGATCCCGATTGCCACGAAACGGGATCCCGATTACTACGAAACGGGATCCCGATTTCTACAAATCGGGATCCCGATTTGTAGAAATCGGGATCCCGATTTGTAGAAATCAAGGGATCCCAATCCCATTTTATATTGCTATTTATTTTTTTAAAAATAAAAGAGTTCACTACACAACGGACCCCAAGAAATGCGTGTACCAATCGGCTAGGTACCCATACCATCCATTTTTTGCATTTTTCTATTTTTAATTGAAATTGTGAAGAAAATAAGTGAATTTAGCATGTTTTTTAAAATTTATTTCACGTTTTGAGCATTTTTTTAACTGTTATAGTAGAAATGAATAATTGTAAAAATAGACAAAAAATTGCAATGAAACCTGAAGGTTTTTTAATAAAAATGAAAAAATGAACCTTGAATTGTGTTTTACAAACAAAATTTAACTTTTGAAACCTAAATTGCTCGATTAAACCAAAAAAAAATGAATTTGAAAACCCTAATTGAAACGAAACAAAAAAAATTGCATTTCAAAACCCTAGAAATCAAAATGAAATAAAAAAATTGCATTTAGAAACCTTAATCAAGCTTTTGAAACCCTGAATTCAAATCAAATGAAAAAAAATGAATTTGAAAACCCTTGTTTGAATGAAAGGAAAATTGTATTAAAACCCTAATTGCTTAGAAATTGAAACCCTAAATTGAATTGGAACAAAAAAAATTGTTAAAACCCTAAATTGAAATCGAACAAATCATTTTGATTTTGAAAACTAGGTAATTTCAAGCTCAAAAAAATTCAATTACATTGCTTAAATGTTTTAAATTTTATTTTCTTTGTATGGAAAAAACGATATATATTAAACTTTAGTTTCAATGTTAAATTATTATTAGATTAGAAAACAATATGTTAAAGAATAGTTAAAATTCATAAAGTTTATCTTGATGTTTATTTGTAAATTTAGTTAGCAAATTCATAAATCTAAGTGCATACAATCAATTCCAATTGGCACTAACTTGCAAGTCTAAATTATGCCAAGGGCCACCCAAACTTCACCCTTAGTTTGTTAAACCCTAGACCCTAAACTGTAAAATCTAAACCCTCAACACTAAAGCATTTGAATTTTGTCTTAGGACCTTAAAATGAAATTTGGTTGCCTTAAAAACCCTCTGTTGTCACCATTTAGTAGAGATTTTTGTAATGTTCACTTATTTTAACACATAATATAAAACCTTTTGGTTTCTACAAGTTTATGAAGAGTGGATGATCACTCTCTATGACAATTAGACATGATCATTAGGGTTCTAAATCATTGGAAGAAAAATTTATTCTATTATATCCACAAGATAGGAGAGTGCGAGTGAGAGTGCTATGGGTAAAGTTTCTTTCATTGGACATACCTAAAATTATGTAGGTTCAATGTCAAGAATGGGTCTACTTGGTAGATTTATGAAAACTATTATGAATATCTAGAATGCCATAAAAGTATAATTATAGCAATTCCAATTGGAAACACTTGGGTACATATATATCATATGAAATTTAAATCTAGTAAGGTGTCTATTAAATAGGAGAGTTGATAATACATGGAAAGAGGTTTGTATGGGAATATATGTATTAAGAAACACATACCACATGACCTCTATAGGATTTTTAAGATGTGATCCTAGATAATAATCCACCCATCATCAATCATAATGGATTCTTTAGCAATTAAGAGAGATTCAATAACCATAAAATTACCTATATATTTTGATACTATATAGATTTATGTGGAAGGATAGAAATGTATCAATAAGGAGACCAAGATGGAACCGTTTAATACCTAGAAGGTACACCTATTACATGGGAAAGGGAGGAGGTACATGATGATAGGTTGGAGGAACTACATGCTATTATTACAATTTAGAGATAAAAGGATGATTCATATAAAAGAAATATAATTAAATATTTATATTATTTAATATATTATATTTAATATAATATATTAAATAATATAAATATTTAATATCATAAAATATAATATAAGATTACAATTAAGGATAGGTAATGTTACAATTTACTTGGAGTTTTAATGAGGATTAGGCTTAAGATTCAATTAGGTTTGTAGTAAATAGTTAGGTTATAATTAGGAATATATAATAAATATTAATATAATTATAATACAAATATAAATTAATTTAAATATAATATAAAATATAATTTAATTTAATATAATATAATATAGGAATACATTTAATATTAGGTAACTTAGGTTATAATTTAATTAAGTTTCAATTAGGTTTACAATTCAATTAGGATATGGTTAGGGGTGGGGATCATTTAGCATTCTATTATGGTTAGAGTATGGGTTACATTTAAGATTATTGTTATTTTTGTGATATGTATAGATTGATTCATTTTTAACATGATACTTTTTTTTATTAGAGGGGTAAACACTTTTGACCCAGAGTTAGATGGAACCAATGAGGCTATAGTATGACTAAATTTGGACCTCAGTAGACATCTAGATCCCCTTAAGCCATCCTATCACCCTAAATCGTAAATCAATTTCTTAAGGGGTCCCAATATGACAAATTTCTTAAGGGGGATCAAAGAACTTAAAATTTGGTGAAGTTGCCCAAGGCAACCAAATTTAACAATAATAAGATCGTGCAAGATTATAATATGAATAAGATTTCATGATCTAGGTTGGTCAGTTGAAAGTAGAGTAGATCTCAATCAACTATTCCACAAGAAAATGTTCTTCACTAACTTGCAAGTTCATTAAATATTCCAAGGGGCACCAAAACTTTACCCTAAGTTTTGTAAACCCTAAACCCTGAACTTTAAAATCTAAACCCTAAACACTAAACCATTCATTTTTTCCTACCCAACACCTTAAAGTGAAATTTGGTTGTCTTAGGAAAATCCACCATATTTCATTCCCTTATGCCATGCAATTTTGTCCTAGGATCTTACTACATGTACATCCCATTAAGTTATCCTATTACCCTAAACCCTAAAGCCATCATTTTTTCTTTAAAGGCTCTTAATGAAATTTGGTTGCCTTGGGAAACTTCACCAAATTTTATTCACTTGAGCCATGCCATTTTCTCCTAGGACCTCACTAGACGTAAATCCCCTTAAGCCACCCTGTCACCCTAAATTGTAATTTGATTTCTTAAGGGGATCAAAGAAGTTCTTAAAATTTGGTGATCAAAGTTGCCCAAGGCAACCAAATTTAACAATAATAAGATCCTACAAGATTATAATATGAATGAGATATCATGATCTAGGTTGGTCAGTTGAAACAAGAGTAGATCTCAATCAACTATTCCACAAGAAAATGTTCTTCACTAACTTGCAAGTTCATTAAATATTCCAAATTCTAAACCCTAAACCTTGAACTCTAAATTCTAAACCCTAAACACTAAACCATTCATTTTTTCCTACCCAAGATCTTAAAGTGAAATTTGGTTGTCTTAGGAAAATCCACCAAATTTAATTCCCTTATGCCATGCAATTTTGTCCTAGGATCTTACTACATATATTCCCTTAAGTTATCCTATTACCCTAAACCCTAAACTCTAAAGTCTAAACCCTAAACCCTAAAGCCATCATTTTTTCTTAGGCTCTTAATGAAATTTGGTTGCCTTAGGCAACTCCACCAAATTTCATTCCCTTATGCCGTGCAATTTTGTCCTAGGATCTTACTACATGTAGATCCCCTTAATCAAACCTATTACCCTAAACCCTAAACTCTAAAGTCTAAACCCTAAACACTAAAGCCATCATTTTTTCAGTTGTTTTAATGAAATTTGCTGCTCGGGGAAACTTCACCAAATTTTATTCACTTGAGCCATGCCATTTTCTCTCTCCTAGAACTCATTTAGATATAGATCCCTTGCTTCATCTCACAATCTCTAAATCGCATCTTCATTTCTTAAGGGTTCCACATACATTTCTTAAGGATCAGCACCTTTAAAATTTGGTGATCAAAGGCTCATGGCCCAACCAAATTTATCAATAATAAAGATCCCGCAAGATTATACACATCAATAGTTAATTGTATTTTCATTCAAGTAACATAGACTTAGACATATAAACATTTACATATAATTTTATCATTTGTATCTAATTATTTAAGGCCATTTATATTGAATGGTTTAAAGGCATTTCAACATGCATCTTTAAGCATCTTGAAATTACAAATCAATGTGTTCATCATATCTTAAAGATCACATGATCCATTCAATAATATTCACAACCACCTCCACTCCACATCCATCTCCAACACCTTCACCTCCACCTCCACCACCGAAATCAATGAACATGCTCAAGCTAGTAAGCACAAATGAATGCTTCTGCTAGAACCATCCAAGATCAAATACACATATTCAAAATGAAGAATGTGCCCACTGGGTGGGAGGATGTTTTTATCTAGATGTCCCTGCTACGTTTTCTGTAATATGATGGGATCGAGATGAGCATCGACAATGGCTAGAGGAGAGGAGAACTCCTCATTTTGAAAAGGAAAACACAAAGAAATGAAGATCTATGCAGTAGAGAGCCATAATAGTTTATAAATTAAAACAATGATCTTAAATAGTTATGAATTTATAAATTTGGTGAACGATGGATATTTTGTGTGATGAATTTATAAATTTGGTTCCAAATGGATATTTTTAGTGACATGAATTTATGATTTTGGTTCTATATGGATATTATTAGTGACATGGATTTGTGAATTTGGTGGAATTTATGAACTTATAATGAATAATATATAATAGTATATATTTTATGACTATCTACTAGATCATGATTCTGCTGAAAAAATTCAAATATATATGTGTGTGTGTATAGACATAAAATGAGCTTTTGTGAATGTTTCAAGTTTATTGTTTAGTATGTATGTACGTATTAAAAATTTTCATATATAGTTCTTAAATTTTGAAATTTGTATGTATGTACATAGTTTAGTTTAATGTGATTTGTACATGCAAATTATGCATCATATTTCTTTTTATTTTAAATTGTACATGTTACATTACCTTGAATTTTGTATGGACATGTTTTGAGTTGAACAATCAATGTATATATATGTGCATTTCAATTAAATATATGATCTTAATATATATGTTGTCATCCTATTTCAATTAAATATATGATCTTAATATATGTATGCACATGGACTATTTTGTATGATTTAATGCAGGTGCACATTTATATCGAGCATATCATGGATGATTTTAACATTGATGGTATCATCAATCCACCACCTTAGCCACAACCACATCCACCTGCCCCCCCTCCACCTCCACCTTCCCCTTCCCCTCCACCTCCCCCTCCACCTAATATGCCACATCCAACACCTATCACATCTGACGAGGCTCACTTGAGAGCATGAGTAAATGATCAAGTTGCATCCTTACAAAATGAAATCAATGCTATTCAGAGTCAAGCATTCATTCCTCCACATGTGAGACATTTTTCATCTGCAATGCAAAACATTGTTGATGCCATCAGGATGATCGATTCTGATCTTGATAGGCATCGACAAGACAGAGAACAAATGAGACAATTTTATTCTGGTGGTCTCTCTTACAAACAAATATTATACCTTAAAATAACTAAAGCCCATCTAGCCCCCTACTTTCTTGACCTCGTTACTCGACAACCCATTCCACCCAACAAATCTAGAATATCCATGAGGTGGTGCATACACTCGTAGATGAGTGCACATTTTTTGGATCGATGGTATACAGTTTTTGATAGTCCCCCACATGCTAATTAGGAGTGCCCATTGTATTTTTTGAGAAAACTGTATGTAGAGTTTGGGGAAAAAGCACAATTATTTTGATTTTAGATCATTTTAGGGTGTTGGTGGCAGCATGCCACAACAGAGATTAGGGGCAAAGGTTGATCCCCGACACCCTATGCATGCACAACCCCTTGTTGTTGCTCCTGTTCCTCCCATTCCTGCACTTGTACATCATCAAGCTCTGGTCTCAACATTAGGTTCCCTTAGTACACTCGCAGGAGACCTTGATCAGCATGCTTCTGCGATAGCAAGTGGGGAGCATAGAGATGATGATGATGATGGAGGAGTTTTTTATGGAGCTGGTCTGAGTACCACTCCAAGAGTGTCGAGGCCCATCCCCCATAAATTTACTAGTTGTCATCAAGTATGCTATGGACCTGATTAGGCCACACCTAGTTCAGGTGGACGGGGAGATTCTGGTGGTTCATCTGGTCGCATCAGTTCATTTGTAGAGTTCCTCATAGCAGACCATCACCTTAAGGACACTACGACACAGGTATAAATATGCATCTAGATGTACGTTCATTTTATAAGAATTTTGATGGTTGTATATATCAAAGAAAAGTTTGCAATACATTTTAACAATCAAATTTTTTGGTGTACAAATGACACTAACGATGCAAGGGAAATCATCTATTCCGCGGTTACATACATCAACACCGGTCGTACTCGGCAACCCTTATGGGGTATTTTGATTTCAATTTTTAAAATTATATATGAAATCATATATTATTTAACTTGAGTTTTAAATTTATAATTGAATCACATATATGTTTGAAATATTTATGTTGGTTTAGGTGAGTCAATTGGCATCCACATCGATTCCTCCTGAGGGATTGTCAAGCACTCCTGAGCCACTATTGAGCATCATAGATTAGGGGCAGGTACATTCATATTGTAAATTTGTTTAAAGTTTACATTAGTATAGTTACAATTTTATGAGTTTTGAATTCACTAGATATATGAAACACATGCATGTACAATTGTAAATATTATAAGCGTTAAATGTCTATGTACATGTATGTCTAGGTTGATACCACAATAAGAATGGGCATTGGGGAAACATTTGATGTTGCAGTTACTCGTGAGGCCACTGATTTCTAGGTTGTTTACAAAACTTTCTACACAAAATGTGCAAACTTGAATATACATATATATATATATATATATATATATATATATATATAGTAGTATATATATATATATATATATATATATATATATTAACCTAATTCAATTGTATTGATGCTTTAATTCT
>VDFB02270651.1:463040830-463051948 GCA_007258455.2 Sequoia sempervirens | reverse complement strand
ACATGGCACACCAACATACATATACATACAAACATATGAACAAACATTTTAAAAACTTGCATTTAACTAAAGGAATAAATAACGCGAGCGCATTATAACGCGCTTGCGTTATATTTTTCTTTGGGAATCCTCGAGCCCTAGCTTTGGTATTTACCTTGGAATACCAACCCAAAGGTTTGAAGGGCATTCCCAACGACCAGAGATGTCTTTTTTGCAAATTCTACAATTTTTCACATAATCGAGTTCATGCTTACTGTCAGGATTGCATTTGGTTCAATATCGACAAAATCAAACACATGGGTAATGTTAAGTTCTCTCTTAGCTTTCCAACGATATAACTTTTTTCACTTTCTGACAATGTTAGGCCTTTCATCCATAATTTTTTTTGTTTCTATGTCTATTTTTTATCAAAAAGCAGTGTTTGGTTTTTTTTCGTTATAAATTAACCGTTAATCAAAATTTCAAATAAATTACATTTTTAAAAACTAGACTCCATTCTACAAATTTTAAAAAATAAAAATTAAAAAAAATCTATTACTTTCCACAAGAATTTGTAGAACACATTAAAGTATACTTTTAGAGTTCCACTTAGAAAGTGGTAAAATCAAATATTCACATTAAAAATTATCAAAAATTGTGCATCAACTGAATCTTTGTTAGCTAACCACGATAGCGATTTTAAAAAAACTAAAAAAAAATTCACCGTGCTCAGGTCGTACAAGAGTTGCTATGTTATGTTTTTTTCTGACAAAAACAACACCAATTTGTGTACATCCCTCTATTGAACCTCTTAATCTCAACCATTTTAAAAATAAATTAGTATTTTAGAAAGTAGACTCGGAGCACTTCGATCCTTGTTTTTGTTCCATCTCAAAATTTTGAGTGTAACTATCCTCAATTTCACGTCCAAGGTCAGCATTTCCTGATTTCAGAAAAAAAAAAAAAATGGCCACTTAAGCCCCCTTTTTGGCAACCATCTTGGTGCACTTACACACCCTTCAAATGCCATTTTACAAAAACCCATATTCGAACCATATCAATAGAGGGACGGAAGGATAAGAAATTTTTGACCACCGCTTTGTCCATGGAAGAAATAATCTTGTTGTTGATAGCTTTGGGGATAGAAAATCAATGCCTAATACAAATATTTCCTCATTAGGGCCAAGAAAGGGACAGTTTGAAGCCAAGCTTGTGTTGGTCAAGACGTCTTTCCATCCTTTAGACATCGGGGTTAAAATAATCACAAGAACTTTAGCAGCAGGCTTGCCAAGAATCATGAGATGCCCAATAGCTGACAACACATTAGAAACCCCCGAGGACAACACCACATGTGTTGTGGCAAGAATCTGGTCAGAAGGGGACAAGGGGGGACCATGGGGCACCCCCAACATGGAGTATACCATGCGCGCAAACAATTCAATCCATGGGGAGTGGGAAAAAACTTAAAGTTAATTGGATTGTTAAAGTCTCTAGGGGTGGAATTTTCCATCTCTACATTTAAATGTAGAATTGTGATTAGATCTCCCTTTCAATAAATTGAAAAATGTAGCCTAAAAAAATCTACAAATCATTTAATGTTAATCATATATTGTACGACTAGGAGAAAAATAACCTTAAATATTTAAAGGTAAGCATATAGATAATATGTTTAACCCATCAAATATGGTATCTAAGCTAAATTTTATCATTTAAAAAAATTATTCCATTAAAATTTGAATACAAAAGTATTCAACTTAGTTTTCATGTTAAGAAGCTTAATATATACCTATAAATAGAGAATTAAAATTATATTTTTATAATAAAAACAATAATAATTTGAAATTTAATGTCTAAAACTTTATATTTTGATCTAAAAATATTTTTTAGAAAAATATTTTTAGTATAAATCTATTTTTATTTATTATGAATTATGAAATCTTCAAATCTCTAAAATAAGAATCCCTAGTTGTATGCAAAAAATTTGATAGACATTTCCTTATTGAAACATTTTGAAAGGAATTCTTATGCATTTTTAATGCAAGAGCATCTAGGTGCAAGCACAATCCTGCATCACCCAAAAATAATATGGTTTAATTTTCAATTTTGATATGTGTTTTGGTTTTTTTTAAATGTTTTCAGGCATCTTTCAATAGTAGGAATCAAGAAATCTGATCGAAATTGCAAAAATCCAAGTTTTCACCAAATCGCTATTTTAAGGCTCCATGGGCAATTTTGAAAATTATTTTAGAAAAATCCATAAGGAATCAAGTAAAATCCTTTTGTAAGGGCATTCTTGGAGGTACATGAAAAAATAATCAAAGTTATATATTTCACCACTAGAAATTTGTGTTTTTAATACCAAAAGTGTGTTGCCAATTTACGAAAAGTTTAATTTTTTAAATTTATGAAGGCTAGAGCGAAATATTTTTGCAAAGGACTTGAGGGGTCATAACACATGTTTGGGGAAATTTTTACATGAATTGGAGAACTTTCAATTTTTCTACCTGTTAGCACCCACCCCATCAATTGATATAATGTTCATCTTTTAATTAAATGCTAATGTGATTTTTCTGTTTTGTTCCATTTGCAAATTGACATTACAAGGTCACTCAAATTGCTAAAAGAGAGGTAAAGATATTATTTTTATTTATTATTGCAAATTTATGAAATGAGAAAAGACAACCAACAGAAAGAAAATAAAAAAAATGAATAAAGAATACATCAATTGGAGGGTAAAAGAAAAGAAGTAGACAGACAACTAGGAAAGATGAAGAGGCACATTGGAGGTGAAGAGGCGGAGCTGTTGCACCATATGAAACCTTGGAAAGTTTTAAAATTTCAAGTAGAAAAAAGAAGATAAAGAGAAAAAAGGGTGTTGCATAGGAAACGCCAATTTTAAAAAAAAGAAAAACTTGTAAGGCAGATATTAAGTGGGGTTGTGAAAAAATTGAAGTTAGTTTAGAGAGCAATCAAAGGTGTGTGTTAGATGAATTTTGTTCCAATTGAAACTAAGAGAAGGCAACAACATTGGGACTTCAAGAATTGTGGATTGCATACATTTGCAACAGAGTATAGGAATGAATTTTGCCAATGTATTTTTTAAATTGAAATCAATTTATTGAATTGTTTTAAATTTGAATATAATTCAAGGTGTTGTCTATAGGCTTCTATGTTACTGCAATTGAAATTACAATTTGAATTTTAATTTGATCAACAAATAAAATTGTCGAATTGAATTATTGTTTGGGAAAAGGAATTATTTTAGGGAGCTATATGTTTTTTGCGAGAGAGGGGAGTACCCTCTTGCATCAATTGGTATTAGAGAAGGTAATATTTAGCATGGAGAGTATCCACCAGGATCCATGAGAGTGATTAGCTATTGTAAAGAAGCCCGTGAGAGCTGTTGCAGGTGTGTAAGGAATCCTGAGCTGCAAGAGAGAGAGCTTGAAGCTGTGAAGACAGTGAGTTGTGAAAAAATTGCAATAGACAAAATGGGTTGGGTCATGAGGAGACTCGTACAAATACTATTTTGGGAATAGTATTGGGAGAATGTGGAGGATGAAATGTGTGAAGTGATGGAAAATATAGTTCATGAAGTAGAAAAAATCGAGATGAGGCTTGAGAAATTGGAAAATAATTTTTGGAAAGGTGGAAAAAAGTTGTAAAGAGGAGCGAGAATAGTAGTTTGAGATGGAAAGAGGAAGAAGTGAGAGCAACCCCTATTGATGAAGAAGTTGCAGCAAAGAAATAACATGAGGAAGGCATGAAGAGAGAAGAAGAAAGGACTAAGGTGAGAAGTGAAGAGGTTGCAACAGATGGTGAAAGTGAAGCATATTTGTTCACACAATTGTTGGCGATTGAGGAAGAGTGGACGTCAAAGCTTGATGGTGTAGCAAAGGGACATGAACGAAATATTGTAGCTAACAAGAATATGGAAGGTATTGCAATGGATTTTGATGTTGCAACTACAAATTGTGGTGCCCCTTTGTGATTCACCCTGTCGATGTTGTGGTATTGCTTGTCAACTTCGCGTTAAGGTCAGGTTTTGATTGGTGTTTAGTCTATTTGATTTAAATTTGGTCAATATTTTTTTTTTTAAGTGTCACATTAAAATAGTATTATTAAGTTAAAAAGGTAACGGGCGTGTGCAAGAAGTTGAGTCCACTTTTTGGCCAAAAAGTGGAAGTGTTTTTCCTGATTTTCAGAATTTGACACATTTGAACTTAAAATTTGAAGCACTTAGAGATGAAATCTTTGAAAAAGTCACTAATCATAAAATGTAGTGCCCGGAGTCTAGTTTCCAAATATGTAATTTATTTCAATACCCAAATTGTACAAATTGAGTTTTAATAGGCATTTCTAAAAACCACTGTTTAGGACAGGAGGCGGACCGCTTTGGGAAATGTTTTATGACTCACTGAAGCTTGTTCTTGATATTTTTTTGTAATTTTTTATTTAATATATTTTTTTTGTTAAATTTTTATTAGCCAAATTTATCGTTTTGAAAAATCGTCATGTACGACATGCATAAGATGACCTAAACTTATAATTTTTTGATTTTTTTTTTAATTGAAAAGAATTGTTTGAATTTTTTTCTCATGCAATCCATTTGTCAAAATGTTATGTTGATCAAAAATTATTAAAATAGTAAAAAAACCTGATATTTAAAGTTTATGGACCAATTTTATTAGAAATTAAATGAAAAATAGAAAAAATAATCCAATTGCAAAAAAAATTACATATTTAGAATCTGCATTGTTTCATCTAAAATGGGTTTTAATTTTGTCAAAAAAATTTGCAAAAAAGGTTGTCAGCCATATGTCCAAAGTCAATATTTTTCTGACATTGTTAGAACCTTCAATTGTAGGTCAAACCAGGTTGAAGGCCTAGGTTTGGACTTCCAATGCTTTTCCCAAACCAAAAACCTAGGAAAAAACCCGACCACAAAGCAAAAAAAAAATCAAATTTTAAAAAATGAGATCCTGTCTTATAATCAGGATCATGTTCCCTATACTACAATATTCAGACTGTTGTAAAGGAAACGGGATCCCATTTCCTGGCCAACGGCCCCCACATTCAATGTCGAAGAATGGGATCCCGATTATAGAATGGGATCCCGCTTCTTATACTAAGCGGGATCCCATTTTTTATAAGTGGGATCCCATTTATTTTATTTAAATATACTACAAAAAATTACTGTGAAGTCTGCAACTTCACATGTACGGCCAAGAGTAGTAAAAGTAAATTATTTTTCATAAGGTATTGTATTTACAGGTGGTGAACTTGATTTTTAGTTGATTTTATCAAATGGGGCATCATTGACACCATTTTTGAAGTGGAATTGTGTTATTTTTGTGCTTGTTTGGAGGAACAAAGGTTTTCCATTTGCAATATGGATTGGGTACTGAAAGGGCATAAGAGAAAACAATTTTAAGTGGAATTGTGGTAGTTTCTACTTGTTTTGAGGAACATGAGAGGAAGAATTTTGTTGTAATAGGTATTCAACTTCCAATTTGGATTGAATATTTTGAAGTATTTCACTATTAACATTCATTTGTGCTTGAGAATTTTATAATTATGGGAGATAAAACTCGTAATAAGAGAAGAAAGACATTGACTCCTCAAGAAGTTGAAGCAAATAGAGAAAAAGAGAGACAAAGACAAAGAGAAAGAAGAATGAGAATGAAATCAATGAACGATGGTGGAACAACCAATTCAACAACTATTGAAGATGAAAACATTGAAGATACCATAGTTGTAGATGAAGCTAATTTGCAAGGAGTCAATTTGGAGAAGAATATGATTATACAAACAAGTCCTACTATGTCTTGGTCCCTCTATATAAGATACTTATGGAGAATGTTCAATATGTACAAATCCAGGGTACATCTTTTATATCCACTTGTTAGTGAAATGGTAGAATTGTATGTAGAAATTCCCTGGATGCTGGACAATGATGTTGACATTGACTATATTCAAAGAGGATGAAACTTTATAAAATTTGTTGTTGAAAAAAAAAGAAAAATCTTTTGTTCATGAATAAGAAAGTCAAAATGATCATTTTCTTGGGAATGAAAATAGGAAACGTAATTTTTAATTAAATAGAAAATAGAAAATGAAAATGAAAACACTTTTTGATTTGATGAAAATAGAGATGAAAATGAAAATAAAAATGAAAATATGAAAATGAAAATGAAAATAGAAAACCCGTTTGTTGATGAAAATGCATTTTGTTGATGAAAATAGAGATAGAAATGTAAATGAAAATAGAGATAAAGAGATAAAATAGAGATGAAATGAAAATGAAGATAGAAAAATCAGAATGTGATATTGAATTTAATGAAAATACTTTTACTTTTAAAATTGGAAGTGGGTGTTTTCGATATCTTCGGTCAAAATTTCTTGGAGGAAAATAAGAACACGTCTGGAATAGAATATACACCAAATTCTTTTATCGTAAAAAAATTGCATTTCAATGTCAACTAATAATGCAATTGATGAGAATGCAAAAAATGAGGAAAGTAATGAAAAGGTTAGGCTTTTATGTTAAACCAAAAAGAAAAGATCAATCATTAAAACATGTTATGTCTACTATTGCTAGTGCCATTCAATCTATTGGGAAAAATAGTCGATCTAAAGATAAAAACGCAGCAAGAAGAGTTGTAACTACTACTATAGTTAATAAAGCAACTTTGAATAAAAGAATGGTAAGCAATATTAGTGAAGTTTTAAAAATACATCCTAAAACATTACTAAGAGCGGCAAAAAGAAGAGAAAGTATAGAAAATTATCCTATCAATCAATGTTGGAGTTTTAGTGGTTGACTACCGAGGTATGATATAAAATTGAATGTTGAAATTAAATATTTGATCGAAAAATATTGGCATGATAATACTAGGGTTTCATCTAATGCTAGAGATGTTTTAAAATTAAGGGTGGGGTCCAAAGTTCATGATCCTCACCCGAAACACCTATTAGATACAACACAAACTGAATTTTATAGAAAATTTTGTAGTGATTCAGTGTTACCTGGTAATATTAAAATAAGTCAAAGGTCTTTTGAAAAATGTAAACCCTGGTATGTAAAAATTAATAAGCAATGAATATCTTGTTATTGTAAAATACATGTTCAATTTAGTTATTTTTTATGATGTTTTTTGATATATACGTTGTACCTTGCATACTAACATGATTATATAGGATTGTGGTATTGATATGCCACCTGAAGCAATAAGAGAGTTTATTTCAAGTTTGTTTTGTGAAAAATCTAATGATAAATTATTTTATTTAAGTTCTTGTATTTCTGGACAATGCATTAACTGTGGAAATCTTTCATTTTTAAGAATTTGTTTGCATGAAAGTGTTGATCATGATTTTGGACAACAATTAGTAGATGTCAAAAGATTTAAGAATTTTTACTATTCTTTAAAAGATGGAAAAATAGGAAAGCGTTGTGATTTAGTTATAGAAAAAGTTAGTGTGCATGCATTTATGAGTGATTTTAAGAATCAAATTGTACCAAAATGTGTCATGCACTCTGAACATGCTCGATGGCTTGATGGCCAATTTCACACATGTAGAAACACATTTCCAATTGGTACTATACTTTCAATGGTTGATTTTGTGGAGAATTATACTCTCGCTCCGCAAGAGGAAATTCAATCTCAATATTATAATTTAGTGCAAGTAGCTATGTTTGTTCATATTGTTTATAGACATGCAAATGATAGCACTGAGGATGATAGAAAAGTTTTGAGGGAGTATCATTTTTATTTGAGTGACAATTGGTTACACTCATCAGAGTTTGTTCAATATTTTTTTAGTATATTTTATAGAAATTTAAGAGAAAGAGGAATCCATATGAAAGAACACCTCATATGGTCAGATAATTGTACGAGGCAGTTCAAAAATGCTAGAATATTCTATTGGTTAAGTAGGGTTCACAAGGAACTTAATGTCCATCATATATGGAGTTTTTTTGAAGGTGGGCATGGTAAAGGAGAACATGATGGAGCTGGTGCGTGTTTCAAAATAATTCTTGCTAGAGAACAATTAAAATTCGAGGATTCATTAAAATTTAAAGATGGACGTGAGATTGTGGATTGGTTTAATAGAAGATTATCTACACCTGGTTTGAGTGATTACTCTATAGTTCATCGATTCTTTTGGTTGGTGGAAGAAGAGAAGATTGTATCTAGAGTTGATTGTGAGACAATTAGTGGATCTACTAAATGGCATTCATTTAGGAGTGCTACAAAAAGCACATGGACTATTTGGACAAGGGAGCTTGCATGTTTTTTCCAGTTTTGTATCTCAGGAGATTGGGAAGCTTGCAAAAATACATAATGGGTTGAACAGTGGGAGCAAAGATCGTTGACACCTGCAAAAGCACATAATCAATATGAAAAGAACTATTGTTACGAAAATGATCAATTGTTTGCATCTAAAGATTATGATCGTGTTTCGGACCTTGTACAAGAATGTAATTTTAATTTAATTTATTTCCTTTTATTTTTCTTTATTAAGTTATTTTTTAATACTAAATTATTTATATGGATATGCACAAGTTATTAAATCGAATTTTGTTGGTGGGACATGTGTATGCAGTTATTGCACCTGAGGGGAATGAAGAGCAAATACAATATTGGTTGGCTCATTGTGTGGAAACTAAACATAAGTTGATAACACCTTGAGAAGATGATGATGGCTTTCATTATCCAACAGGTACGGTGATCCCCTTAAGACACCTCCTTAAGCAAATTTTGATAACAAGTTTTAGATCCCCTTAAGCAATTTTTTAGAATAAGTCTTTGATTCCCTTAAGAAAGTTTTGAGAAATTATTTGATGATGTTTTTTGAACACGTTTTCCAATAGGATCGGTGGTGGTTGTTGGCACTTGGCTATGAAAATACCTGAGAAGAAAGAATGGTCTACATGCATTAGAAGACTATGAAACACATAAAAATATTATACATTATTCACATTTGGTGGTGGTAACAAATATAAAACTAGAGCGGTATCATGGAAGACCTTCAAAAAAATTGTTATGGTCAATTTCTATGGAAGAGCATGAGGCAATCATAGATGCATTGCAAAAAAGAGAGGATGCAGATGGTACAATAGAATAAGTAAATACAGGTAAATATAGTTTTAGTTTTATTTTGTCCTTTTAAATACATTAAATACATGTTTCGACATTGGTCAAGTGTGTTATTAGTTTAAACTAATTTAAATTGTCCTTTTATAGATCCTTAAGGCATAATCATGGGATCTAGTCCATGTAGATTCAACCTAGACAACATGGAATACTTGGTAAAAATAGGTAATTATTAGTTAAATTATATTTAAATACATGTTTTGATTACATATTGATATTGCTTGGACATTAATAGTTAAAATTGATTTATTGTCATTTTTTGTATCCTAAAGCCATCATTGCATTGATGTCATACTTTGAAACAAAATGGAGAGGATGCTTGGATTCAACCTACAAACATGTGTGGAATACTTTTAAATGTAGGTACTTGAGTTCTGTACATATAGATATTTTTATATAAATTAAAATATGTATGTTTTGATGATTTCATTGATATTGCTTGTACCTTTTTGATATCAGGTGGTGTGAAGACCTACTACATTCTAGCCACAAGTTTGAGATGTTCTTGTGATGGCATATCCAAATTTTGTAAACATTGTTTTGAGATGATATATATGTACATACATACTTACAAAATTAAACATACTCTATGTACTTCTATGTATCAAATCAATATTCTATATATTTTGTTTCTTAAATGTGCATGTTTTCCTACTTTGAAACTTTATGTCTACGTGTATAATCACTAAATATCATGCCTACATTATTGTTAAATCAATTATATCCTTAAGACGTATTATGACCCCTTAATACATCCCCTTAAGACACCCCCTTAAGACCCCTTAAGACATCCCCTTAAGATGTTCTATTATGATCCTTTTAGAAATCCCCTTAATAAATCCCCTTAAGACATTCTAATATGACCCCTTTAGACATCCCCTTAAGACCCCTTAAGACATCCCCTTAAGACCCCTTAAGACATCCCCTTAATTAACACATTCTATTAACCCCTTAGACATCCCCTTAAGACCCCTTAAGTCATCCCCTAAGACGATTATAACCCCTTAAGACATCCCCTTAAGATGTCTTCTATTATGACCCTTTTAGACACCCCTTAAGACGTCATTATTTGTTTTGAAAACTTATAAATTAGTGTTAGATGTTATTATTTATAGTATTTATTAATGCTTTTATTCTCTAATCTTCTATGGTATTGTTTATTTCTTAAAATTTTATCCTTTCTAGTATATAAATAGATTGCTTTTGTTTGTAAATTATGATTTATCGACTGATTATTGATTGACGTGAATCGAATAAGTTCATTGAGTAATTATCGCTATTTATTGAATGTACATATTATGCATATCATGTATGGAATCACTAAATTTGCAAAGTATAAATATTAAAATTTCCTATATTAATCCATGTATGAGATCACTAAATTTCACATTAATGTCCTATATTAATGTCTTGACTATGAACATAAAATGCATAAATGTACATGTGTAAATTAAAATTTCAAACAATAATAAAGTCCATACTTTATGTAACATATTAAGTGCATGAAACCAATATATTAAGTGCACATGAAATAAAGTCCAACAGAGTACATGATAAACAAGAAATATAAAACACATAAAATCACATGTTTGTAGGTCATGTACTGTCTCTATAATCAAGAGACCTCTTCACACCATGTAGACTATGTGGATGACCTGAAACACTCTGTACATAAGAGAAATATGAAATTAGATGTAAGACAATAAAAATGATTTAATGACAATTTAATTTATAATCCATCATAAAATTAAATTACCATCATATCTACTGATGCTCACAGACTTGAAGCAACTCCTAAATTCTCTAAATCAATCTATAACAAGACAAAGAAATTCAAATTAGATGTACAACTCTATTACAATTAATTTTTAATTCAATTTAATTTATAATTTATCATATTTTAATTGTACTGCATTCTCGAGGTTGCACTAGGCTTTTCTCCGTAACTCCTGGTCATACATGCCTCAACTACAAGATGTGT
>VDFB02270651.1:462912203-463040730 GCA_007258455.2 Sequoia sempervirens | reverse complement strand
ATAAACCCGAAAAATAGAGAGTTAATAGGAAATTTTGTGAGCTTTCCCATATCGAATACAAGGTTTCCATCAGTTCAAAACATTTTTTTCACAGTCCAGAACACTTAAGTCACGCAAAAGAAAAAAGCTTTACCCCTACACCTAGATCTTGCAGCATCTTGCATAGTGTCATTTTCACCAAAATTTGAGTTTTTCTGTCAAATTTTCCCCATCAAGGATTCTATCATCCTTTCATCACGAAACTAGATAAGACGAAATCAGATTTTAAAACAACAACCTTGGCACTTATCCAATCAAATCCAAGATCAAAGTCTAGAGTAAACTTTAAACGTTTGTATGCCTATTTTCACACGAGCAACATATCAAAAACAACAAGAACAAGAAAACGAAAGAATAGCAGCCATGGCTGAAGAAAACCCTTGGGGACGATATAGCAACACTGATCCTCTTATTAACTCACATGAGAAAGAAATAACTGCAGAGGAAATCGAGAAAGTTCAACAAGACCCTCATTTCCATAAATTTATGGAAAAGATGCTAGAGCAAGACATGGAAAAGTATCTTCTCCTATTAGTTGACAAAGGTGCTAAACTTCATAAAGACTTTGATGTCAATCAACTCAAGGAAACAGCCACACCTAACTCAACTAGTATATAAAATCCAAATCAAATAGATGCTTTGACAAGACAAATCCAACAATTGCAATTACAATTTCAAAATATCCAACAAGGGCCAACAAAGAGATATCTATTACAAGACATTTGCCCTTATCCATTTGACTCAAGCATTAACATGATACCATTTCCAAGGTATTGTGAGTACCCAACATACAACAAGTATAATGGAAGAACTGATCCATTTGATCACGTACGAGAATTTCAAGCCATGAGCATAGAGTTCGCACACGAGGACTCTTACCTACTACGATTATTTCCAAGGAGCTTAGGGAATACTTGCATGGAGTGGTTTTCTAAACTAGAACCTGGGATTCAATCCTTTGAGGAACTAATCAATAGGTTCATAACACACTTCTCATTCAACATCCAACATGGGGTAACCTTAAAAGAACTCTACAACACCAAACAAGCAAAGGGTGAAAAATTTCTTTCCTTTCTCCAACAATGGAGAAGGCTATTTGCTAAATACCCTAGATCTATTCCTGAAGAGGAGAAGATAGAGATGTTCATTGATAACTTAGTAGATGACATGAATTACAGATTGGACTTACAATGTCCATCCACATTTGAACAAGTTATTGAAAAGGGACTCAAAATCGAAGAGGCTCTAATCAAAAGAGGAACAATCAAACACTTCATTGAAGGTTCAAACAATAACCATTCCTCTAACAACAACAACAAAAAGCCAAGATTTTGGCAAAAGAACAAGAATACTGATACCATGATCGATACACACGCACCTAAACCAGTATTCACCTTGACACCAACCACTACAAACAAACAAAACAATGGTTTTAATGTCAAACAAAGTAGTGATCAAGGAAATAATCAAAACAGTGGGGAAACAAAAGCCCAATCATTCCAACGACCATCCAATAGACGGAAATTCATGCCATTAGGACAATCATTGGAATTAGTCCTCAAAGAGCTTTTAAATGAAAAACTCATTCAAGTGCAAGAGGCTAGAAATTGGGACCCTCAAGTCAAACCATCATGGTGGAATGACTTACATTACTGTCACTATCATCAAAATAAAGGTCACATGACTGAAAATTGTTGGCAATTAAAACATGCGGTACAAGACCTCATAGATCAAAAGAAAGTATTTGTAGAGGGCCCTAAAACAAACAAAGATCATACAACATTCAAAAATCCTCTACCCAATTATCAGAAGGGGGAATCATCTTCTGCAAACACCAAAGGTAAAAACGTTGGCTATGTTTATGATGCAACAATCCTTTGTTTGTCCACTGTCAAGGAGGATGAAGAGTTATGCAACCAAATCAATCAGAACAACGACATTACATCTACCAATTTGGTACAACATATGGACAAATCTGAAAACCAAATCAATGTAATCACACTCAAAGGGAAACAAGAGTACCAACCGGTTAATGCCACAACAAGGGCACAATCCAAAGTTATATTGAAAGGAGCATCAACATCATCCCCATCAGTGGATCCTCCCTCCAATCAATATAATCTCATCGATCAATTGTAGAAAATACCGGCACAAATATCAATCTTGGAACTTTTGAAGATTTCCCCATCACACAAAGAGGTTCTTGAACAAGCTCTTGTATCAACTACAGTACCTAACAGTCTGGATGTGTGTCAATTCCAAGCTATGGTGGGACATCTATCTGCACCTCATTGCCTTTCATTTTCTGAACATGATGATGTATCACTCACCCACCCGCATAATTCTGCCCTTCACATTGAAGTCCTTATCCATAAACATCGTGTAAAACGTGTCCTGATAGATGGAGGGGCTGGTTTAAATATTTGTACCTTAAAGCTGATTCGTGCACTAGGATACTTAGATGAAGCTATTGATACAAGAAGAAAAATCACAATCAAAGCATATGATGAAGAAGAAAGGTCCTCTAAAGGGTTGATCATATTACCCATTCAAGTTGGGCCTATTGTCCAAAAAGTGGTTTGCCAAGTTTTAGATAGAGAACTAACATACAACATACTGTTGGGACGCCCTTGGATCCATGATATGCAAGTAGTACCTTCTACATATCATCAATGTCTGAAATTTCCCGTCAATGGACAGGAGGTAACAATCACAGCAGACTACAATGACACCCAAGCTTGTCATACCTTGAAGACATCTTAGGATACATTCATACCTAACAACAGAGAAGTTAGCACAACAGATAGTGAGCAACAGCAGAGCTTCATTTCAAAGTGGCTTCCAAAACAACAAAAATCACAAGAGATAAGGGTGGCACAATCTAACCCTTCAAATGTTGAAGAACAATTGGCTCCACTCTCACAACAATTCACCAAGGAAGTACAGATAAGTGACAAAGGAATAAGTGAATATGGTGTTGGACACTCATTTCATCTATCGCAAATGTTACCCTCCTTACAAACATATGGACAGCCATCTACAAACACCCACAATTCAGAACAATCTACAACAACATTAGATGGCAGATTTGTAAAAGCTGGGAGCTTAGATGAAGAATCAGAAGATAAGGCCATACTAAATTGGCTTTATAAAGATGAAGAAGCTTCCGCTTCCACAAGTAACATCATAGAGACAAATCAATATGGAAAAGGAAAAACTATTCTGGAGAAGATGGGATATTCAGGACAGGGACCTCTCGGGTTAAGGAAACAAGGCATAACAGAACCAATCCAGCCTCTTACGATCCAACATAAGGATAAAACGGGACTAGGATATGTAGCAGAACAAGGATCTCTTGATCGAGGGAAACAAAGTGTGACAGAACCAATCCAAGTCCTCACAATTCAGCAGAATGGCAAAACTGGACTAGGATACACAGAAAAAGCAAGAGCAGAAATCACCAATAGAACTGTGGAGCGTATTCTTCAAATAAGAGGTAACTCTGAAACGGATTCAAATGAGTATGAGTGGGACAACTTATCAGATGTTTCCTATGAGGATATTCAGATTGACATTATCAAAAAGTATACCCCCAAACACGAGGAGGGTCAAAGCTCAAGCTTTAATCCTATTGTCTATGAAACACAAAATTTCGATGACTCAAGTGAAGATGAATGGACATCGATTGAGATAAATGATGTGGAAGAAAATACCTTTGTAGGCCTCGACATAACCACAAACAACCTAGACGACATTTTCGTCTGAGCTTTCACAATCGCTGACCTCAACCCATCTAATGATTCATTGCCTTTACTACACCCCGAGCTTATCGAATGGGAACCCCAACATCCTATTAATCTCCCTGTTTTTGACAATGATTCCTCCATTATTAACTACCTTTGCTGTGAGGAATCTGATACTTGTTCTACCAATACTTCTTTTAATGACGCTTTTAGGCAGGAGGATGCCAAGCCTTCCAGTTGCAAAAATATGAAAGAAAAAAATGGATCTAATGGTGAAAACCATTCTATGGCAGTATTTGATCCTAAAATAGTAAAAATAAAGAACGCATCCGATGGCGAAAACCTCATTGAGGCACCAAAGGATGGAAGGTTTGACATCCTCCCACAACATTACCATGAAAGATCATTAGTATTGATAGAACCCACACAGTCTATTAATATTGGCACAACAGAGAAAGCAAGAATACTACACTTGGCCGCATCCATGACAGATACAGAAAAGCCAGATTTTATCAAATTCTTTGAAGAATGATGCATCAATTTTGCTTGGTCATACTCTGACATGCCAGGCTTGGACACAGATCTCATTATGCATCACTTATCCTTACCAGCTGGCACTAAACCAGTACAACAGAAGCTGAGAAAAATGCATCCACATGTTGCATTATTAGTGAAAAATGATTTGAAGAAATTACTAGATGCTGGATTCATCAGATCTATTGATTATGCAGAATGGATATCCAACATTGTACCTGTTTCAAAGCCAGATAACACCATTAGAATATGTACTGATTTTCGGGATTTAAATAAGGTATGTCCAAAGGATGATTTTCCTTTGCCAAACATAGACATGATTGTAGATCTCACAGCCGGTCATCAAATGCTATCACTCATGGATGGATTTTCAGGATACAATCAAATCAAGATATCCCCTGAAGACCAAGAGAAGACAGCATTTACATGTCCATGGGGCACCTTTTGCTGGAATGTCATGCCTTTTGGGTTAAAGAATGCAGGAGCTACATACCAGCGAGCTATGACAACAATCTTCCATGATATGATGCACACCTTCATGGAAGACTATGTGGATGATATATTAGCAAAGTCTTACACCAGGGAAGGACATCTAGAGATATTGGCCAAAATATTCGACAAGTTGGAAAAATTCAAAGTCAGATTGAATCCTAAGAAATGTGCCTTTGGAGTAACATCAGCAAAACTCCTAGGATACATAGTTTCTACAAAGGGAATTGAAGTAGATCCAGCAAAAGTCCAAGCCATTATGGAAATTCCACCTCCTAAGAATATTAGTACATTAAGATCTCTAGAAGGTCGAATACACCCATCGTAGAAGATTCATCTCTCAACTAGCGCATCGAAGTCATCCATTCAACCATATCTTTTTTGCATAAAAATATATCTTTTAAATGGGATGAACAGTGTGAGAGTAATTTCAATCAAATCAAAAATTATTTGATGACACCACCAATCTTGGTTCCACCCGTTGAAGACAAGCCATTGTTACTATATATCGCAACAAATGTATATTTCTTTTTTAGAGCTCATAGCAATAAGAGATAAAGAAGGAAAAAGAACAGTACTACCATAATGCCAGACACTCAATGGACATGAAGTAAAACTACACCTTCATTGAAAATCATGCTTAGCAAGTGACATTTAAAATAATAAAAATTATGACATTATATGCTCACTCACACTATCAAGCTCGTTGCAAAAATTGATCCTCTCAAGTATTTACTAAGCAAAGAAGCTTTAACAGGAAGGTTGGCAAAGTGGGTCATGCTCCTCAGTGAGTTTGATATTCAATATGTTGAAAGGCGAGCTATCAAAGGACAAGTCATCGCCGATCAATTAGTAGAAGCTCCATTATCAGATAGTCATCCTATGACCATGGAATTTCCCAATGCAGATATCCTCAACGCTACAACACAACCATGGCAACTCTACTTCGATGGATCCTACACACAACATGGATCAGGGGCAGGAATTCTATTTGTCACACCTCTTGGGCACACAGTCCCGCGATCATACAGGCTTACCTTCCATTGCACTAACGATGTGGCAGAATATGAAGCTTTGATCCTTGGAATTAAAGTGGCTATTGAATGGAAAATCACAGAACTACAGGTGTATGGAGACTCCCAGTTAATCATCTACCAAGTCAACAATGATTACCAAACTAAGGATGACACACTGATTTTATACAAAAGGCTGGTGGATGACCTAAGAAAATACTTCATAGAAATCAAATTTGAGCAGATACCAAGATCAGAGAACAAAGCAACAAATGCCATGGCCACAATAGCATCTCTTCTACAAATGCCTGAAATGCAAGATCGTTATCGATTTATTGTAGAACAAGTATCAAATCCTGCATACGCAAATCCCAAATCCCAAACCATAAGCATTTTGGATAGTGCCCAATCTTCCATTTATAAAGACATTTATACTTATCTGAAAGATAATATCTTACCGCCAGATCTTTCTCGCAACCAAAAGTGCAACCTCATACGCCAATCCGCCAAACATACCATTATTGCTGACACCCTTTACCATCGAGGCCTAGATGATACTCTTCTACGTTGTTTAGAACATGACGAATCCGCTTCCACTTTACACGAGGTCCATGAAGGAATTTGTGGTACACATTCAAGTGGATTATCTTTAGCCAAGAAACTCCTTCGTTTGGGGTATTACTGGCCACACATGGAGCAAGAATCTTATCAGTTTGTCAAAAGATGTTCAAAATGCCAGATCCATGGCAATCTTATACATGCACCAGTGCAGGAGCTACATCCATTTGCAACTACATGGCCTTTCTGTCAGTGGGGATTAGACCTGGTAGGGAAAATTCACCCATCTTCATCTAATGGACACAAGTTCATTATCACAGCAACCGAATATTTTACAAAATGGGTGGAGGCAGTTCCCTTAACCACAATCATTGGAAAGCAAATATCATCTTTTATACTTAATTATCTCATTTGTAGATATGGGATACCCCAGTCAATCATCACAGATAATGGCAGGCCTTTCAAGAACCAAGATTTCCAAGAACTGTGTGAAAAGTTTCACATCCAACATCATTTTTCAACCCCATATTACCCTCAAGGTAATGGACAGGCAGAAGCTTCCAACAAAACAATCCTAAAGATTCTCAAGAAAACTGTAAATGAAGTGGATGATTGGGTAATGCTTCAAATTTTAACTCGCTTTAAGTATATAAGATTAGCATCAGAACACCAACACGAGCTACGCCATATGCTCTTGTTTATGGATCAGAAGCAATATTACCTATCGAGGTAGAAATTCCATCCCTTCGAGTTTCACTAAAGGGACTCATTTCAGATGAAGATTATAGGATCTCTAGACTTCAAGAATTAGAGCTACTTGATGAACGTCGACAACAAGCTGCCAATCATTTGACAGCCTATCAACAAAGAATGTCTAGGAACTATAATCATAGGGTTAAGCCTAGAGTCTTCCAGATTGGAGACTTGGTACTATGGGAAAACCCTAGAAATCAAGTAGACAGAGAAAAGAAGGGAAAGTTTGAACCTAACTAGATAGAATTCATGTCAATGCTATCGGGCCTATGGATCGTGAGTATACCACTGCTCAAGCACTTAAGAGAGACATGTTGGAGGAACCCATGAACAACATTCATCTCAGGCGATTCTACACTTAAGGATATCTAGTGCACGGTCAATAAAGTTGTCTTGATGAAAACCTGGCAAACAGGCATCATGATGACAAAAAATACAAAAAAAAAAAAAAAAAAATGCAAAGAAAAGAAAAGGAAAGAGGACACAATAAAAACAAGTGATGAAAACCTAGCAAACAGGCGTTACTTATGATTTTCACCAAACTCCTCTATCTACTGGGTACAGTGTTGTTACGATTGTTTCCTTTCATATCATTTCCATCTATCATTTGAGATAATCATTATCACTATACATATCATAACGGAGATACTATGTTTTACCCTGGCTTGGGGGCAACACCCTAGTGTTATCTGGTACAAGTAGACTTTCAGCTTACATAGAAGGGCAATCAAACATAACGACATCAAGTGGCAATCCACCAAAATCCAAAAAAAAAAAACATCAGAAAATCCAAAATCCAAAAACATTAGAAAATCCAAAATCCAAAAACATCAGAAAATCCAAAATCCAAAAAACATCAGAAAATCCAAAATCCAAAAACATCAGAAAATCCAAAATCCAAAAACATCAGAAAATCGAAAACACAAAAATAGAGTCTACATCAGTCAAAAATGAAGTCTATGCTAGTCGAACTACGTGGTCTCTGCATGTATAAGGTAGGCAAGACTAATCTTTGATCAGTCCCCGAGACCCCTAGGATAGGTCTTTTAGGTCACATCATTTGGTCAAACGTTTGAGAATATCATGCACACATCAGCACACATATCTCAACACTGATGATCTAATCTGAATAATGATTTGAAAATACATTAAGTAGAGTTTGAATGGTTGTGCTCTTCATTTTATCATTTGATTATCATTTCTTTGGAGCGACTCAATGATGTATTGAACTAGAGAAGTAAGGAAGAAGAATGATACCTTTTCTTTGTTTGCTGCTTGTGAGTTAGTCATTATTATTTTGTGAATTGTCGCGGGAAGTGCTCTACCAAGTATCATGGATGACATTCCAATTCACTTAAGAAAAATGATTAATCCTTGTTTGTTTACGCAAGAAATGCTCAGGTCATCATTGGTCTATCTCATATAATTGATGCTTGTATTCACTTTCAACATTTTAAAATAAAGCTCAGTGATGATACAAAGCAGAATAAAATGATTATTGAAATGACACTTAGGTTTGCATGGATAAAATAGACATTTGCATGGTTAACATAGATTGCATTCATAATTATACATCTGCAGAGTACTGGTAGCACAAGTTACAATGATTCATTCACAAACGATGTTATTTTTTCTTATTAAAAGACTGAGTACACTTGACACATACAATTTTCATAAACAGCATGCATATAGGATCATTTCTTCATCTCATCATAAATTCACAATAAACATCTCATTTCATGACATCATCTACACATTATGTTACATCATTCATTTCCATTTCATTAGATACATCAATACATCCATACATCATTTCATTTACATATCATTCATATATCATCTATTTGCAATTCATTCATTTACATTTACATCTCATCACTCATTAAACATCATCCACTCATCTATCATTACATTTGCAATTCATTCATATATCATTCCATTTACATCTCATTACATCATCCATTTATCACATATCACATATTCATTTATTACATTTCATTTATCCATCATCCATTTACATTTCCATACATCATTACATTTCATTTACATTTACATCTCATCATTCAAGACCATTTCATTACATTCCATTTACATTTACATACATCATTTCATTTACATATCATTCATATATCATCTATTTGCAATTCATTCATTTATATAAACATCTCATCATTCATTCATTTATCACATATCACATATTCATTTATCACATTTCATTTACATTTCATACCATAAATATGACATTACATTTTCATCATCACATTTTTATCATACATCATTGCATTTCATCTACATTTCCATACATCATTCATTTACACACATTTTATCTATCATACATTACATCTCATTAAAAAAATAAAAATAAAAAAAAATAAAAAAATAAAAAAAATACATCATCAATATCATTTCACATAATCATTATTACATCCATCACATCAATACATCATAAAATCAATGCATCCATCACATAAATCATGTAAACACATATCATAAAACAATTGAACCGCTGCACATATATATCTCATCAAGTGTCAAGTATACAATGAAGTCTGAAAAGAATGAAAATAACATCAAGTCAAAAATGGCTGTACATATCTCTCAAGGAGTACACAACTGATATCAAGTAGTACTCCCACCAGAAGGAGCAGGTCTCGCACCAGTATCGGTACCACCACCAGACGTCCCAGGATCTCTCGGACCTCTCGGAAGAGGCTGTGTCACACCTCTGCTCACTGTCCTCGACCGAGTCCTCTTTGAGCGAGACTGAGCATAACTGACTCTCTGCTCTGGGGGGCAAAGCTCATGGTAACGGCTCCTGTAGAACTCAATCTCGGCACCGGCCCGCATGGCCTCTCGCATGTAGTCAGCCACAGAAGTCCCATCTGCCACTCTTTGCAACCTCTCTGTAGTCGCTTGTGCTGTCTCTGCTGTCTGTCTAATGGTATCTCGCTCTACAGTCAAGGCTGTGATCTGTGCCTGGGCAGTGGACAACTGTGCTCGTAAACCTATCAACTGAGCCTATGTGGTCGCTGCTGCCTGTAGGGCCCCATCTCTCTCACTAATCAGAGATGTAATTTGAATCTAAGCAGTAGCTAGCTGTGCCTACGTCTAAGCCTGTGTCTGTGCTAATAACCCCTGCACCTGCACCTGTAAACCCGCGACCTCTGATGGATCTGCCGACGAGGAAACAACAGCCTGCCTCTTACGAGGCGCACTGGAGGATGGCTCTGATGTACCTACTACACTCGGTCTCCCCCCATCTCCGCCATCATCATCACTGCTATCCTCGCTGCTACCAGAATTCTCATTGCTGTCAGTCTCTGAGCTGCTCTCCACATCCACATCAACATCCTCCTCTCTCCCCCGTCGCTGACCAACCTGAACACCCCCTGCTAGTGCTACTGCTGGTGCTGCCGCTGGTATAGGTGATGGCTCATCTGGAATAGTGATCTATGGAGGAGGGTGCAGACCCAGATACTCTCCGTACTCGGGAGTAATGGGCGCCTCGACAATGTCCCATCGAACATCCCATGCTGATGGCTGTAAAGCACGGTAACCCTCAACAAGCGCCCCATAAGGAAAATTGGGACCCCAATCAGGAACATCTATCCAATGTCGTCCATAGTGGGCTACACCCAGTGGCATGCACTGAACAATCCCATACTGTCTGTACACACGACAAAATAGGAATCGCTCTAAGACCCTGGGGCTCTTCCCGATCAAATACATCGAATCGGACAAGAACCCCAACTCAATATCATCATCATCCCAGTCATCACAGTCTAAGTACGGACACCAGGTCACTGCCTCTATATCATCAACAATCCGCCTCCAATACTCAAGCTTACCCATCATATGCTGGGTAGGCCTGCCTCTATACCAAAATACATATGGCCTCGTCACTGGTCTGGCCAACACTGGCACGGGACATGTAACAGCAATATGCTCCCATGCCCATACCTGGAGAAGGGTAGCTCCCGCCGATAAACTATTGCCGCCGAGATACACAATCCAATGCAAATCATGATATAACTGGGCAAGCATGCACATGCCCCAAGCATATCTCATCCTATGGACCACTAGACCCTCTAACACCCGACCCCATCCAAGCGATAGACCCTTTGACCTCTTATCAGGACAAAGGAATACACCAATAAAACCAGCCAAAACTGAAGGAAGCGGAGCATATGACTCATACATATCTACCCATGGAATCCACTCTCCTGCAATGTGGGGATCCTGAAAGACTCTCTGCATGGCCTCTACACCACCAACCTCCTCTGAATCATGAACCACAATCTCTCCAACAAAGGGAATACGAAGAATACACCATACATCCTCTGGCGTCACGGTCATCTCGCCAGTAGGTAAGTGAAAGGTGTTGTGGTCACTATGCCACCGCTTCGCCAAGGCTGTCAATAGACCCCTATTGAGTCTAATATGGGGCATGTCAAGTAAAGTCGCCAAACCACAAGCAACAATATGCTGTCTTTCATCAGGTGACAGTCTCGGTATCATATCAAAGGGCCATGGGAACTGCTCTCGCACCTGGATAACACCTAAATGCTCCTGTTATCATACAAGCAAAACACTTTAATCAGAATATCAAAAGATCATCAAAATTTTCAAAAATTGTGCTTTTTTCCTATCAGCCTATCAAATCATCAAGGAACCCTCATCTATCAAATGGTTTCAATCATTTAAAACACATAATTAGTCCTCGCCTATCATGAGGATAATTATTATCAATCAATGAACCTCGCTCATCAAGAGATCATCTACCATTTATTTAGTCAACATCAAGCTAAACTAGATGGAATCACCAACAAATCGACGAAAATCAAAATGCACAATGTTACATCAATCTATACCCAAAGCGCTACAAAACTCCCCGGGCGCGCTATAGATCTGACTCTACGTGCTAAAATTTTTGACGTGCTACACAATTTCCCAGACGCGCTACAAAACTGACCCTACACGCTAAAACTTCTGACGCTCTACAAAACTTGCCGGATGCACTACGCTATTGACCGGACGTGCTAAAACTATGATGCGCTACAAAAATTCACGGACGCGCTACACCGTGTTCACCACGCGCTAAAACAATAAAAATGTGCAAAAGTACATCAAAATTAAGGGCGCGAATTACGAGGAAGGTTTGGAGTACATACCAGAGGTCCATAGTCAACCGGACGCTGATAACGGCTCACACACTCGATTCGGTGGGTGTGGTAGGGGATCGGCATCCTGAGGCTCTGAATACTCTAAGGGTCTCTATCTCAAGGTTGTCAAAGTCAAATGCACAAATGACTTTTGAGAATGACCTTTGGAGTATTTATAGGCTATTTTTGGGGGATTTTTATGAGATTTATTTATTTTTCCTTCTGAGGAATTAATTCTTATCTATCACAGAGACATTTATGGACAATCTTGTTGGGAGATAAATTTTTTCTTCACCAATTCATCATCAAACCATCATAAAACTTCAAAATTCTTCAAAAATCATAAAAAAATCAAAAATTCATCAATTTATCTCCCGAGGGGGCATATATCACTATCATTTCGAAATTCAGCATCTAGGGCAAGTCTGGGGCATGCTTTAAAAAAACCTTTCGTCAATACTGGCAGTTGAGGCAAAATCATTCTTTGAAGCACTTCGTAAACACATCACTTCAAAGAGGGGCAAAATGTAGACACCTAAAAATGTCTAGAGAATCTAATTAATTGAATACGACTTATTTGATTAATTAATCTTAAATTCTTCTACTTAGTAAATAAATAGAAATATTTATTTATATTAAGTTCATTTATTAATTCTTCTATTTTTCTCTCCTAATTAAATAAACAAAATCAAAAACTTTGTTTTATTTAATTATTATCATTTTCATCATATTATTTCTCTCTTAATTAAATAAACAAAATTAAAAACTTTGTTTTATTTAATTATTATCATTATTACTTCTATCTTAAAATTAAATACACAATTTAAATAATTTGTGTTATTTAAAATCACATTTCTTCTTAATTAAATAAAGATTGCTAAAAATCTTTTATTTAATTATCATTCTCCTTTTAATTTAATAAAACAAACCCTATAGTTTGATTTATTAAATTATTTATTCCTCCTTTTGCTAAATTTAAATAAATTAAAAATATTTAAATTTATGCATAAATTTTGCACTATTCACTCACCAATAAAATTTATTTCTCAAAATTCAAATTAATGGCACTGCCATTCACGGGAAAAGCTTCAAGGACAAACCTGCAAAAAATTCTCTCAACAACCTTCCACCCACCTTCCCTCTTATCTTGCCTGGTGTTTTCATGGGGAGAAACCATTCTCCATGATCAGCTCCTTCTTCTCATCCCATGCCTTTGGATTCTCCAGAGAAAATCACAGCCCCTCATCCCGGTTTCCTGTACAATTGTGCTGCTGTGAAAGCTATAAATACAGCTCTTGGGCTACAAGAAAAGGATCCCCAACTAATGCAATCTTACTCTGCAGGTTTCCAAAGCTTTCAAGCATCCAAACCATCCAGCATTCCAGCATCCATCAAGCAACATTCAAGCATCAAGCATTTGCAGTCATGGCTATCATTAGAATAGAATTTGCATATTTTAATCATATTATAGTAGAATAGTTCATTTCTCATTCTCTAAGTGTCATTTTAATAGTTTAACTAGCTTACAAATCTAAGAGCTAAGTAAATTAGAGAAATCTTTAGAGTTAGAGAGCAATAGGATAGATTTTTGAAGCTTCTTAGTTTAAATTAGTTTAAATTCATTGAGTTTTAGATACAATATCCTATTTAGAAGCGTAGATGCATAGTTTAGCTTGTTTTTCCCCTTCTACCGCTTACACTTTGTACTTTTTAATTAATTTTATTTCAGGTTGTTATGCACTTCATAATCTATTAATTTCATTTGTTCATCTTATTGACCTCCAAAAATATATGCTAGTGGCATCACTAGCTCGTAGCATACCACCTCTCTACTCACTATTGGGCTCATGAATGTTGCTTGAGATATAGATATTGATGACTATGTTATTGCATTCATACATTATGGTTGTAGACTTTCATTTATATCTTTGAAGTGCTTGACATAATAGAGGAATGTTCTCTTATTTTCTTGATTGTATACTATCATATTCTATCAATTATCTTCAATGGTATCTATAGACACCTAAAAATGGTCTAGAGAATATAATTAATTAAATATGATTTATTTGATTAATTAATCTTTATTTCATCTACTATTAAATAAATAGAAATATTTATTTATAGTTCATCTTAAATTCTTCAATCTTTATTCTATTATTTTCATCTTAATTAAATAAACGAATTTCATTTATTTTATTTTATTGTCATAATTAAATTCATCTACTTAATAAATAAATAGAAATATTTATTTTAGTTTATTCTCCTATTCTTCAATTTTAATTAAATATACAACTTCAATAGTTTTTGTTATTTAATTATCACATCATTCAACTTAATTAATTAAAAAAGGTTAAATACTTTGTTGTTTAATTATCATATCCCTTCTATATTTATTTAATAAACAAATTCTATAGTTTGTTTTATAATAAAATTATTTATTCCTTTTTACTAATTTGAATAAATCATAAATTATTCAAATAAAGGCACAAAGGCAATTTCCTCTATTCACTCACCTACCAAATTAGACATCAAATATCCAATTTAATTCAACTAGCATTCACAAGAAAGCTTTGGAGACAAATTGGAATCAATCTCTCAATTTCCTTCCTCTAATTCTTCCTATCATTTGGCCTAATGTTTTTAAGGGGAGAAACCATTCCCTTCATCAGCTCAAGATTCTTCATCTCTCACCATTCAATCCTCTAGATTGAATCCAAGCCTTTGTTGTGCTACCCCTTCACAAAATTGCTATTGTAAATCTATAAATATAGCCTTTTGAAATAGGAAATGGATCCTGAATATGAACTTTATGCAAACTTACTCTGCAGGAATAGCAGTCAAGCAATCATAGCAATAGCATCATAGCATCATAGCAATCATATCATCAGTAGAATCATAATCATGGCTGCATCTTAGTTTTACTATAGCTTCCATCCATCAAATTTGATGTCAATTTAGATTACAGTAGCTTCCTTTTATCATCTAGTTTTCACCATATAGGATTAGATCATTGCATTTAGCATCATTCCATTCTCTAGATTATCATTTTAATAGTCACAATGCTTACCAAAAATGAGAGCCCTCTGTGATTTAATAAATCTTTGGAGATAGGAAACAATGAGACGCTTTCAAGTTTTATATGCTTTAAATTAATTAATTGTTGTTGAATCTTGATATAATGTTTCATTAAGAAGTGTTTTTAGCTATTATTTACTTATTTATTTATTCCACACTTACATTTGGGTGCCCACCATGGGGCACTAATCCCATATTTTAACATTTTTTCTGAAAAGTGTTTGTACAGGATACAAGCGTGTTTTCTTTTAGCGTGACCAAGGGATTCTACAGTGCTTCCACCAAAATTTTAGCACTTCTAATTGTTTCAGCACTTCTGACGGAAATAATAGTGCTTTTGCACTCCTTTTTAGTGCTTCCACCAAAAAGCTTTCAGGATAGTTGACTATTCTAGTTTCAATATTGTTTTAGTGCTTCCACTAAAAGTTTTAGTGCTTTTGCTAATTTTTGCAGCACTTCCAAATTCTATAGTGCTTCTAATGATTTAAATAGCGCTTGTGCAATCTGTTTTAGCACTTCTATAATTTCTTGTCTGGATTCAATGCGACCACAACCAAAAATTTATTTTGATGCATTTGACCTAAAAAGAACCAATCCTAGGGTAGTCATCATAATATTTTCTATATCAATAAAAATTAACATCATAACTTTTGTGAAGCAATATCTTCACATAGATTAGAAATTTTTTTTGGGCTTAAAAACTAAATATTGATTATTGTGCTTGTGTGGTGATAGGCTTATGCTCTCCCCTTAACTGGGTGATCAAAATGCCAGACTCATCCTTTAATTTCATGTAATTTACGCATTATTAAGTCTTTTAGAAGGCCTGCCATAGTGGAAAAAAGTACTCACCCTACGAGAATGACCAGAGTGGGAACAATCAAATCCAAGTTTTCCAACCCACTATAAAATAAACGTGAATCTAGGGAAACCCACATTTTTTGGAAGTGTGCAAGATAACCATCCTCAAAGTCTTTGTTTTAAAGATTGGAAGGTCTCCTGAGGGAGTTTATCATTTTCCGCTTCGAATGGAAACCCTATCTATGAACCATAGTGTAGAATCCAACTGAGTTAGTAACCAAACATTGTAATACTTATAGTGCAAGGGGAGGGAAGAATCTGCCCCGAAGACACTCACCATATAATTGCCAAGGACCATTTGCTCAAGGGATCAGGAAATATAAGTTTGAGTACGTGCTTGGAAAAGAAAAAAACACGGGCACCCTCTAGGGGGTGACACGGTTGTGTGAGTCGACACAATTTTAAGATGTAGGCTATTGAGTATAACGATGACCTTTTTGACCTTAAGAGTGATTTAGTCTGAAGTGTATTTTTGTTAACAAACCAGTGAAAATAGGACCATGCATGGTTCTTGAACATACACTTATTTTTTAGATTCTAGGTCTTAAAAACAACTGTTCTACAATTGCTTGTTGTGTTTTCCAATCATTAATTTAGATAAAGATCATCTAGAAAAACACAAAGAGTCAAACAAAATCAAACAGTGAAATTTATGATTAGGGATTGGAAATCCACAACGTTTATCAAACAGTGAAATTTATGATTAGGGATTGGAAACCAAAGAAACAACTTAGTTACAAGAAATTTTTGGAAAGAAGACAATTTTTATATCAAAGTAGGAAAGTCTTGCTTCAACATAAAAATTTCATCCATAGGTTTCATTATTTTTCTAGGGGATATACTGATGATTATGCTTTAGAGCCTTTGTATTCACCAGCTTATTTCTAAAGAAGATCTCTTTCACAGAACCATAATCATAGTCAACCTATTCATCAGTCTTCCATCCCACAACCAACAATAGAATATTCCAATATGCCCGATCAATTCTTATAGTAGAGAAAACTTGGAAACATTAGGCTTGTCATCCAAAATCAGAGAATTACCAGTAGAGATATCCTGTCAAAATACCAATAAAAATCACACCAAAAAAAAAGTCAGTCTCTTCACGGAAAGGAAAATTAAACATTGTTGAATCCCAAAGTAGTGCTTACACACTCTATTTTAGCACTTCTGCACTATCTTTTAGCGCATCCACAGTTGAAATAGCGCTTCTTGTAGTGCATCTACCGACTATAACCAAAATTACCAGTGTCAGAATTTACTATTATTTTAGCACATCTATAGTTTGTTTTAGCACTTCTACCCTATTTCACAACACTTTTACCATAAATTTTAGTGCTTCTAAAGTTTGATTTAGTGCTTCTGCACTCTGTATTAGTGCTTCAACAAAATAGAAAAACAAAGAGCTTCCAGACACATTTGTAAAATTTGTTGGCATCAGAAACTCGAGTTTTTATCAAACAAAAACATTTTTATAGTCTAGAAAACATCTAAAACCTAAAAAAAAATAGGTTCTTACAAGTCTAAATTCTTTTCAACTTAAACCCAGATCTTGCAAACTACAAGGTGTCCAATTATCAAAATAGAAATCTTGATTATTGAGTTAAGTTTCCTCATTAGGATTTTGACATCCTACCATCATGAAACAAAACACAATAATCATATTTTTAACTTAGTCTCATCAATAGAATATATCATTCTATTTGACTTTGTTAAAATCCAATTGACACTAATCCAAACACAGAAGATCAAAGTTTAGTGAAAACAACAAATACTTGTATGCCAATTTTGACAAGGTTACAAAGACAAAAACTAAGAGAAAAAGAAAATGAAACACTAAATGTCATGTCTGAAGAAAACCCTTTTCACAGATTCCAACAAAATTATCCAAATGAAATAACCCAAGAAGATGTCAACACAACACAATAGGATCCAAATTTCCAAAAATTCATCGAAAAGGTTTTAGAACAGGATATGGAAAAATATCTTATGATGCTAGATGAGATAGGTGCCAAACTTCCAAAAGAATTCAAAGTCAATCGACTGAAGGAAAAACCTAAAGTAGCTGAAACTGAACCACACAATGCACAAAACATAGATCAAGTGGTTTCCTTAACATGTCAAATGAAAAATTTGCAACAACAACTTCAAGATATGCAAAAGGGAACCATGAAGAGGTACTCATTATAGGACATTTTTCCTTACCTATTTCATCTAACTATAGACATGATACCATTTCCAAGACATTGTGAATTTCCCAAATATGACAAGTACAATGGCAAAAGATATCTGATTGACCATGTGAGGGAATTCAGAACAATGAGTCTAGAGTTTTCACAAGAGGATACTTACCTAATGAGATTTTTTCCTAGAAGTTTAGGATCACACTGTATGGAATGGTTCTCCAAATTACAACTGGGTATTCAATCCTTTGAAGAACTGGTCAACAGATTTATCACACAGTTCTTCAACATTCAACATGACATAACCATAAAAGATCTATACAACATGAAATAAAAGAAGGGAGAGACATTCTTATCATTCTTACAACATTGGCAAAAGTTGTTCACTAGATATCCTCAATCTATACCTAAAGAGGAAAAGATTGAATTATTTATTGACAACTTAAATGATGACATAAGTTGCAGACTAGAACTGCAATGTCCCCTGACATTTGAAAAGGTTATTGAGAATGGGCTTAAAATTGAAGAAGCCTTAGTCAAAAGAGGAGTGATTAAACATTACAATGCTACATCAAATAATGCAAATTCCTTAAATCACTATGGAAACAATGACAAGCCTAAATTTTGGTAGAAAAAAAAAGAAATACTGGAAACAATGATTCTACAACTGACACACAAAATACAAAACTAGTATTCAATTTGACGACAACAATTGTGAAAATAATTCAAAATAAAAACCAGAACAACAATCAATGTACCACTCAAAACAATAACCAAAACAATGGAGAATCTCAGCCACCATCATATCAAAGACAATCCAATCGATGAAGATTTGCACCATTAGGACAAACTTTGGAATCAACAATGAGAGAGATTATTGCAAATAGACTTATTGCTCTACCAGAAGCAAGAAATTGGGAGTCGAAAGTGAAATGATCTTGGTGGAACGATGGTGACTATTGCAACTTTCATAAAAATAAAGGACATAAAACAAATGATTGTATGCAATTAAAACATCTGATACAAGACTTGATTGAAGCAAAGAAGGTGTTTGTCGAAGGACATCAAACAAACAATGATCACAATGCATTTACAAATCCCTTACCCAACTATGAAAAAAGAGAATCTTCTTCAAACAATAAAGGAAAAAGTGTAGACTATATCTACGACACCACCATTCTTTTCATTTCTAAGGTTGAGAAAAATAATTTCATTGATAATCAAACATATAACATAAGCATCAATGGCATGGAATCCTTGAATGTGATACCAAACATAAACACATCCGACAACCAAATAAATGTCATAAAAATTAGGGAAACACAAGACAAGCAACTAGTCAATGTAACGACAATGGGGTAGTTCAAAGTGATACTAAAAGGAGTTCCATCTAAAAACACTACTCCCCCGTCAAATCAATACAACATTGTGGATCAACTACAAAAGATACCCACACAAATATTCACATTGGAACTTCTTAAAATATCACCATCACATAAGGAGGTTTTGGAACAGGCTCTAGTGGCCACTACAATACCCAATAATTTGGATGTCTATCAATTTCAAGCTATGGTGGGACACCTGACCACACCTGATTATCTATCATTCTCCAAACAAGATGATGTGTCACTAATCATCCACACAATGCAGCCTTGCATATAGAGGTTCTAATCCATAAACACCATGTCAAGCATGTCTTAATAGATGGCAGAGCTGGATTAAATATTTGTACTTTAAAACTAATTCATGCACAAGGCTATTTCGATAATGCCATTGATGCCAGAAGAAAGATAACAATAAAAGCATATGATGAAGAGGAAAGGTCTTCCAGGGGGATGGTTGTACTACCAATTTCGAGTGGGACCGATTGTCAAAAATATTGTTTGCCAAGTGTTAGACAAGGAACTAACATATAACATATTCCTGGGACGTCCATGGATCCATGAAATGCAAGCAATACCTTCGACATATCATCAATGTTTGAAATTTCTTGTCAATGGACAAGAGGTCCCAATTTCAACTGACAACAATAATCCCCAGACTTGTAACATGCTTAAGGAAAATCAAGACACTCTGGTACCCCACAATAGATAAGCTAGCACATCTACTTCATCCAGTGGTGAAAAGAAACTCAATTTTATATCCAAATGGGTCGAGAAAAAGGACCAGGAAAAGGAAACAACTATTGTTGACTCAACTTTATCAAAAGAAAAAGGTCCCTTGAATACTCTATCACAACAATTTATAGACAAGATCCAGTTAAAGGACAAAGGCTTGGGAGAATATTCCATTGAGCAATCTTTGTGTCTTTCACAATTTCTACCATCTCCAAAATCATACGAACAACCGACAACAAACACATGACGATAATCACAACCCATCACAGTTCTGGATGAAAGGTTTTTAAAATCAAGAACTCTAGAAGATGAATCAAAAGACAAGGCCATTCTAAATTGGCTCTACAAAGATGAAGAAGCTTCAACATCAACAAATATCAACATAAGGATAGATCAGTATGGAAAAGGAAAGGCTATCCTAGAGAAAATGGGCTATGCAGGGCAAGGACAAATTGTCAAGAGAAAATATGGAATTATAGAACCTATTCAACCTCTAACACTGCAGCCTAAAGAAAAAATAGGATTAGGCTATATAGGGGAATGAAAAGAAGAAGTAACTCAGAAAGTGGTAGAAAGGATTCTTCAAATGAGGGATGATTCTGAAATAGAATACAATGAGTATAAATGGGATCATTTATCTACAACATCATACACTGAAAAAAAAATTGATGTCATCCGAGCATATACACCCACACGAGAGGAGGGAAAAACTTCAGGAACTAGACCACTTGTATTGGGATCAACAAATATCGATGACTCAATTGAGGATGAACAAACATCGAGTGAGATAGATGACTCCAAGGTGAGTAATATCATAGACCTCAACATCCCCACTAACAAATTTGATCACATGGCTATTAGAACACTTACAGTCATCAACCTTACTCAACCTGATGACTTATTACCCTTGATACATCCCAAAATTATTGACTAGGAACCAACCAAACCTATTAATATACTAGTCTTTTCAAATGATGAGGCCATTGTAAATTTTCTATGTAGTGACGAACCTGATACAAATTCTACCCATAACACTCATAACGACACTTCAAATCACAAGGGTGCCAAATCTTCCAGTTGCAAAAATGACAACAGGAAAAAAAGATCTCATGGTGAAAACCTTTCTGAGGCAGCAATAGATTTTGAAAAAAAGAAAGAAAGAATGTATCTAATAGTGAAAACCTTTCTAAGGCACTGAAAGATGGGAGATTTGACGTGCCCTTCTAGAGCATTACCATGAAAGATCATCAGTACTAGTGGAGCCTACACAATCCATAAATATTGGAACATTCGAAAGAAAAAAAGATTCTACATCTAGCAGCATCTATGATAGAACAGAAGAAGCTCGAATTCACCAAATTCTTTGAAGAGCGACATATCAATTTTTCTTGGTCTTATTCTAATATGCAAGGATTAGATCCAGATCTCCTGATGCATCATTTGTCTCTACCATCCAGAATCAAGCCAGTAAAGAAAAATTTGAGAAAAATGTATCCCCACATCACCCTGATGGTAAAAGTTGAGCTAAAGAAGTTGTTGGATGCAGGATTTATTAGGTCTATCTATTATGCAGAGTGGCTTTCAAATATTGTGCCTGTATCTAAACTAGATAATAGCATCAGAATATGCACATATTTTAGAGATCTAAATAAGGCGTACCCAAAGGATGATTTTCCTTTACCAAGTATTGACATCATTGTCGATTTAACAGTGGGACATGCCATATTGTCATTAATGGATGGCTTCTCAGGGTACAACCAAATCAAGATAGCACCTAAAGATCAGGAAAAGACAACATTCTCTTGTCCTTGGGGTACATTTTGTTGGAATGTCATGCCTTTTGGGTTGAAAAATGCAGGTGCAACATATCAACAGGAAATAACCACTATTTTTCATGACATGATGCATACTTTCATGGAAGATTGTGTGGATGACATCTTAGAAAAATCATACACCAGAGAAGGACATCTGGAGATCCTTGGAAAAATATTTGCTAGACTGAAAAATTTCAATGTCAGATTAAACCCTAAGAAATGTGTGTTTGGGGTAACATCAGCAAAGCTCCTTGGATACATAGTTTCTGAAATAGGTATCAAAGTGGATCCGGCTAAGGTCAAAGCAATAAAGGAAATTTCACCACCTAAAAATATCAGTCAATTGCGATATCTACAAGGTAGGCTACAATCCATCAAGAGATTTATCTCTCAATTGGTGGATAAAATCCATCCATTCAATCATCTACTTCATAAGAATGTCTCATTCAAGTGGGATCATGACTGTGAAACAACTTTTAACTAGATAAAGAAATATTTGATGTTGCCTCCCATACTCATGCCACCTACAACAGAGAGACAATTGTTACTATATATCACAACAACTGACATTTCTTTAGGAGCTCTATTAGCACAAGAAGATTCTGAGGGAAAAGAACAAGTTATTTACTATATCAGCAAGACTCTCAATGGTTATGAAATAAATTACACATTCATAGAAAAATCTTGTCTAGCAGTGGTATTTGCAACCCATCAGTTGTGGCACTACATGTTGACTCATACAGTCAGACTCATCGCAAAAATAGATCCATTAAAATATCTACTCAGCAAAGCTGCTCTAATAGGGAGACTAGCAAAATGGATTATGATCTTAAGTGAGTTCGACATCCAGTATGTAGACTGGAGGGCCATCAAAGGACAAGTGATAGCTGATCAATTAGCTAAAGCTCTGTTACAAGATAATCATCCAATGAACATTGAATTTCCTGATGCAGACATTCTAAATATTACCACACAACAATGGAGGATTTATTTTGATGGGTCATACACACAAAGAGGGTATGGGGCAGGAATTATTTTTGTTACACCTCAAGGACACACCATTCCAAGATCCTATAGACTAATGTTTCCATGTACCAATAATGTAACTGAGTATGAGGCATTGATTATCAGCATCAAAGTGGCTATTGAATGGAACATCACAAAAGTACAACTGTATGGGGACACAACTTGTCATCTACCAGGTAAATGATGAGTACCAGAAAAAGGATGAAAAACTTATGCCATATAAGCAAACTATAGATGATCTTAAAAATTACTTTGTGGAGATCAAGTTCGAACAGATACCAAGGGAAAAGAAAAAAGCTACGGATGCTATGGCGACAATTGCTTCTCTCTTGCAATTACCAGAAAAGAAAGGTCATTATGAGTTTATGATAAAACAAGTATCTAACCCCGCCTACAACAATCTTGAATCACAAACCATATGCCAAATAACCAATGTTCAAACCTTACTCTATGAAGAGATCTATGCTTACCTCAAGGATAATATCCTTCCTCCTAATCTTTCCAGAAACCAAAAGTGTAATTTCATCCACCAATCCGCTCGACATACATTGATAACCGACATACTTTATCGTCGAGGTCTAGATGGTACTCTTCTTCGGTGTCTAGAATATCACGAATCTGAAACAACCTTATATGAGGTTCATGAAGGTATTTGTGGAACTCAGTCAAGTGGGCTAACCCTAGCAAAGAAACTCCTCCATTTAGGCTATTACTGGCCGAATATGGAGGAGTCTTATCAATGTGTTAAAAAGTGTCAGAAATGCCAAATTAATGGTAACTTAATCCATTCGCCAACACAAGAATTGTAACCATTTACATCAACATGGCCCTTTTGTCAGTGGGGACTAGACTTAGTAGGAAAGATAAATCTATCTTCATCCAATGGACACACGTTCATAATCACAACAACGAAGTACTTTACAAAATGGATAGAAGCGGTTCCTTTAACAACAATCACTAGAAAGCAAATCTCATCTTTCATACTGAACTACCTCATCTGTAGATATGGCGTACCTCAGTCCATTGTAACAGACAATGGTAGGCCTTTTAAGAACCAGGATGTCTAGGAGTTATGTGAAAGATTTCATATCTAACATCATTTCTCAACACTGTATTATCCTAAGGGAAATGGCCAAGCAGAGGCCTCAAATAAGACAATTCTAAAAATTCTAAAGAAAACGGTTAATGATGTTGGACGTGATTGGCATGTTCAACTAACTCCTACATTGTGGGCCTAGAAAACCAGCATCAGAACACCCATAGGAGCTACACCATATGCTTTGGTATATGGATCAGAGGCCATCCTACGTATTGAGGTGGAAATACCATCACTCTGTGTCTCACTGAAGGGTATCATTACATATGAGGATTATAGAGTCTCTAGACTACAGGAACTGGAATTGCTAGATGAACATCATCAACAAATTGTCAATCATTTGAAGGAATACCAACAAATAATGTCTAGAAGCTACAATCACAGGGTAAAACCTAGAGTCTTTCTTGGAGACTTGGTCCTAAAAGAAAACACTAGAAATCAACAAGATAAAGAAAAGAAAGGGAAGTTTTAACCTAACTGGTTAGGTTCCTTTGTCATTATATCAGTTTATGGATTTGGACCATATCAATTGTCTACACCTGAAGGGGATTTGTTCGATGTACCTATCAATAGTATCCATCTCAAAAAGTTCTACACCTAAGTCACCTAGTGCACAAATTAGTTTCTGAAAATGGTTACCTAGATGAAAACTTGGAAAACAGGCATCTTGGTGACAGAAAAATACAAAACAAAAAAATAATCAAAAACAAAAAATACAAAAAAATCAAAAAGACTGAAAAAGTGCAATAAAAATATGTAGTGAAAACCTAGAAACAGGCGCTATTTGTGATTTAACCAGCTTTTCCATCTATTGGACGCATGTCATGGTCATTACTTTCACCATCATTTTACATCCATTATCATATCATTGTGAGTGGTCATGTCTCACCCTAGCTTGGGGGCAACATCAAGACCTCATTGGGGGAAATAAACATCAAGCTTAACCAAATAGAAAAACAACAGGAAGACAAACAAAACAAAAACAATGATTGAAACAAAACTCAACATGAAACATTAATCACCATCGGAAACACATTAGACATCCATAGTCACAATGGAAAATCCAAAAAAAAAAGGGTCAAAAATTCAATATCAAAAAGTCAAAAACATGAGTCTATGTTAGTCAAACTATGTGGTCTCTGCATGTATAACATAGGCAAGGATAATCTTTGATCATCCCCCAAGGCCCCTAGGATAGGTCTTTAGGTTAGGTTTTTGGTCAAAACTCTCAAAAATCACAAAACATCATAAGATCAAAATGGATGATCTAATCTGGATAATGGTTGAAATACTTTAAACAAAGGTTGGATATGTTGTACTTTGATCTTTGTTATCATTTCTTTGGAGCAACTCAATGATGTATTGAACTAGAGAGACTAGGAAGGAGAATAGTATTTTCTTTATCTATTGTTTGTGAATTAATCATAATTACTGTGTGAATTGTCACGAGAAGTGCTCTACAAAGTATCATGGATGGCATTCCAATTCACATAAAAAGGTGACCGATTCTTGTTTGTTTACACAAGAAATGTTTAGGTCATCTCGGTTTAATTATTCCTAGATGCTTGTGTTCACTTGCAATATCAAAAATCATGGAAGTTGTACTTAGGTCATCATGGTTTATATTATACCATTGATGCTTGTACTCACTTTCAACATTTTAAAGCTCTATGATGATACAAAGCAAAATAAATGAATTGTTAAGATGCCAATGTTTGCATATAGATTTGCATGGTAAAATAGATTGCATTCATGATAGTTTTATATCTTTAGAGTGTTTGTAACAAAAGTTGGTAACCAATTCCAAAATGATGATATCTTATTCTCATAATGGATTGAGTATACTTGACATTACCAAAAAACATCATAATTATCATGTAGTTGCATCATCATTTTCATTCCATACATATAGAAATCATTTATTCTATCATTTCATCATTCATACATGTAAATCAAATAATTTTCATTGATCATATCATATCTTTCATATCACTTATCATAGTCCATTCAACATATCATGCATCATTTTCATCCATTTATTACATCATATATTTGCATTTACACAAGAATAAAACACACACATGCCATTTACATCACATATCATAAATCATTTGAATCATTACATGCACATCCATGTATATAGGTACATTATCATATAAAATTACACATCATCATGCATATACTTCATGCATCCTTACATCATGGATTCAATACATCATGCATCATCCATACATACATCATACATCCATACATCAAAATTATACACATCATAAATAGATCATATATCATAGCATATCACCATGATTATAAACTGCATCCATAACACCATAATATAAAGATTATCACATGGCATATAGAACATAGAAAATAAGTACATCCAATTGATAAAATCCACTACATATCATATAGATCACAAAAATCATAATGTCAAGTATACAATGATGCCTAAAATGAAGAGAGATATATCAAAAAATTGTTGTAATCGGAATATACATCATCAACTCAAAATAAAACAAAGGAATCACATCATAAGACTATGTAGTGCTAGCTCCTGGCAGTGTAGGCATCTCTGGACCAGCCCCTCCACCACCACCAAATGTGTTAGGATCTCTCGAGTCTCTCCTAAGAGGTTGCGTCACACCTACACTGATAGTCCTAGTATGAGTCCTGCCTGATTGAGACTGTGCGTAGTTGACTCTCTGCTTGGAGGGAATTGTATCATGATATTTCCCTCTATAGTACTCTACCTTGCGACCAACACAGACAACCTTTTCCATGTAATCTACTACAGTAGTACCATCTGCTAATCTCTGCACTCTCTCGGCCATACCTTGAGCCTGCTTTGTAGCCTGTCTAGCGGTATACCTCTCAGCTGTCAATGATATGATATGTGCCTAAGCAATAGCCAACTAAGCTTGTACTAATGCTAGAGCATGTGCATGGGCCTGAGCCTGAGCCTACATCTGTGTCTGATTCTATACCAAAAAACCCTAGGCCTAAGTGAGTTGTCCCTGTAATGTCTAAACTTGTACCTGCAGACTCGCTATTTGAGTCTGTTGCTGCTGTGCATACTAGTCTGAAGGGTCTACAACTGCTTGCCTCTTGTGAGGCATCAAATACTCCTCCAAGGTTGGACTTGACCCACCTGCACCCGATCCACCTAGATTATCTCCATTACTATCACCATCGCTACCCTCCTCATCTCCACTAATATCACTACAGTTGCCCTCCTCATCCCCACTACCCTCTCCATCATTACTGCTCTCAACCTCCACCACCTCCTCCTCACCATCAATCTCCTCTCTCCTCTGTTGGTGATGGTGTGAAAAAAAAATCTCCTCCCTAATAGCTAATGGTGTTGGCTCATCAAGAAGGGTGATGCATGGAAATGGATGTAATACTAGATACTCTGTATAATGTGTTGTGACTGGTGGCTTCACAATATCTAGTTGGATCTCCCACACAAATGACTGTAAAGCCTGGAACTCCTACACTACCACATCATATGACAACCCAGGCCCCCAATTTGTAGAATCCAATTGTCATTGAGCATAGTGGGCAACACCCTGAGGAAAGCCCTAAACAATGCCATATTGATGAAGCACATGTATCAGCAGAAATCTCTACAAAACCCACTATGCACACCTGATCAAAATAAAATATTGAAAAAGAATGGCAATTGCACATCATCATCATACCAGTGCTCACATTCCAAATAGGGACACCAGGTAATAGTCTCCATAAGGCCGCTTAGCTATACGTTGCCTCACCATCACTTGTCACGTGACAATAATATGCTCCCACTCCCACAATTGAAGTAAAGTGACTTTGACCGATAAACTCTAACCTCCAAGGTACACCACTGAATGCAAATCATGATAAAGGTGGGAAAGCATGCACATGCCCCTAGCATAGCTCATCTAGTGAATGATCATGCTCTCAAGCACATGATCCCAACCAACAGAGAATCCCTCTGACCTGTGATCAGGACAAAGGAATCCTCCAATGAATCCAACAAGAACTATTGGAAAAGTGGCATAAGCGTCAACCATCTCATGCATGAAATCCACAATCCAACAATCCTGGCATCTTGAAACACCCTCCAAATAGCATCAATACTACCTTGCTCTGATGAATCATAAACAACAATATCCCCAACAACTAGTATCTACAAAATCCTCTAAATATCCTCTGGGGTGACTGTGATCTCACTGGTAGCTAGGTGGAAGGTGTTATGCTCATTGTGCCACCTCTTCGCTAAAGTTGTCAAGAGACCCTGATTAATCCTAATATGGGGCATGTCTAGTAAGGAAGAAAATCTGCAACAAGTAATGGTAGCCATCTCAAGGTGGGCTAGTTGATGTATCAAATCAAACGTCTGAGGAAATCACTCTCTAATCTGGAGGTTCGTCAAAGCCGCCTATCATCATGAAATGATCAAAGTCAGAACTTTTTGTCAAGTTAACAAACATCAAATATCCTATCAAACCTAATCAGCTCTTGGTGAGACTTTTGATTAAATCTTGTGAGCGAACATCATTAAACCTCACCTATCATGAGGTCAATCATCAAACATCATTGAACCTCGCCTATCATGAGGTCAATACATCAAATCAACCTCGCTTATCATGAGGTTTATCAATCAAAATATAATTATTCCTCACCTATCATGAGGATAATTATTATCAACCAAACATTAGACCTCACCTATCATGAGGTTGAAAATCATCTACTTGATCAGGATCATCAATCATATCAAACCAACGGCTGACACAATAAAAATTTGACAAAATCAAGGACAAATTTTCAAACTATATCAATCTGACATGGAAGCGCTAAAACAGAGTTTCAAAGTGCTAAATCATCAAAAATTCCATTTCATAAGGAAAAAGTGCTATAACAAATGGTCAAAGTGCCACTTCATCAGAAGCACTATTATAATGGGGCAAAGCACTAAACTATAGGGAAAATGCGCTAATCTAGTAAAAGCGCTAAAACAGTAAGTCAAAGCGCTAAACTTTCTATCCTAGGTGCTACAACATTGAAAGTGCTAAAACATCCTACCTAAGTGCTAAAAAAAAAACCTAAGTGTTAAAACCTTAGAAGTGCTAAAACAGAGAGCCAAAGTGCTACATCGACATGCAAAAGCACTAAAAGAAATTGAAATTTTAAAACTCAAAAAACACACAAAAAACAAGAAATGCATGTATAATGAGGGGGTTAATGAGTACGTACTGGAGGTCCATAGACAATCAGGCGGTGGTGATGTCGTACAAGCTCAAATCAGTGAGTGTGGTAAGAAATCAAAATCTTGCTCCAAATTGCACAAATAACTCTCACAAATTTTCAAAAATGCACAAATGAGTTTGAAAATGACATTTTTGACCTTTTATAGGTTATTAGAAGTGGGATTTTGGTGGGATTAATTAACCTTTTTAAGAGGAGATTAATTCAAATTCATCTAGGGGCAATTATCTACATTTTTTATCAGGAGATAAATTATTTCACCACCAAATCTTCATCAAATCATCATCGAATCATTGAATAATCATGACTAATATGAAAAAAATCAAAAATTCAAAAATTCAAAAATTTAGAAAAATAAAAAATAAAAAATTCATCAATTTATCTCCTAAGGGGGCATATATTCATCATTACTTGAAAATCAATGTATGGGGCATACTAAATTTTTTTTGTCGATACTGGCAGCAGCAACACAAAATTTTCTTTGAAGCAATGTGTAAACACATCACTTCAAAGAGGGGAAAAATGTCTACACCTAAAAATGGTCTGGAGAATATAATTAATTAAATATGATTTATTTGATTAATTAACCTTTATTTCATCTACTATTAAATAAATAGAAATATTTATTTATAGTTCATTTTCCTATTCTTCAATTTTAATTAAATATACAACTTCAATAGTTTGTGTTATTTTATTATCACATCATTCAGTCTTAATTAATTAAACAAGGTTAAATACTTTGTTGTTTAATTATCATATCCCTTCTATATTTATTTAATAAACAAATTATTTATTACTCTTTACTAATTTGAATAAATCATAAATTATTCAAATAAAGGCATAAAGGAAATTTCCTCATTTCACTCACCTACCAAATTAGACATCAAATATTCAATTTAATTCAACTGGAATTCGTGAGAAAGCTTTGGAGACAAATTGAAATCAATCTCTCAATTTCCTTCCTCTGATTTGTCCTATCATTTGGCCCGATGTTTTCATGGGGAGAAACCATTCCCTTCATCAACTCAAGATTCTTCATCTCTCACCATTCAATCCTCCAAATTGAATCCAAGCCTTTGTTGTGCTGCCCCTTTACAAAATTGCTATTGTAAATCTATAAATACAACCTTCTGAAACAAGAAATGGATCATGAATCTTAACTTTATGCAAACTTACTCTGTAGGAATAACAATCAAGCAATCATAGCAATAGCATCTTAGCATCATAGAAATCATATCATCAGTAGAATCATAATCATGGTACATCTTAGTTTTACTGTAGCTTCCATCCATCAGGTTTCATGCCAATTTAGATTACAATAGCTTCCTTTTATCATCTAGTTTTCACCATACATAATTAGATCATTACATTTAACATCATTCCATTCTCTAGATTAGCATTTTAACGGTCACAGTGCTTACCAAATCTGAGATCCCTCTGTGATTTAATAAATCTTTGGAGATAGGAAACAATGAGACAATTTCAAGTTTTATGTTCTTTAAATTAGTTAATTGTTGTTGAATCTTGATATAATGTTTCATTATGAAGTGTTTTTAGTTGTTATTTACTTATTTACTTATTCCACACTTACAATATCTACTCCATAGACAAGGTACTATCCACTTATCATTTAGAAATATATGCTCTCTTTCTATCCCTTCACAAATACTATCCTCTATGAATATGGTGATTAAAAGGGAATGTCACTCTAAACTATCCTTTAATAATAAACTATGCATGCTCCTCTTATACCATTGTACTAAATTTGTTGCTTCTCCTATGAGACTATCTTGTAGCATTGGATCTTGAATGTGATGACCACCACATTCGTCACTTTTATGCACTCTTTACCTTGAGGTATCTTGGTTAAAAATATATAAAGTATCTCATAAAAAATAATCTTCCACAATTATCCCTTGAAGCATTCTTTAGTATTGAAATACATGTGACTGTCCTATTACATCTTGTGACTTTAGACTATTATATTCAGTCTTCTGTAACTTTCCTATTAAGTTATTTATTTATGCTATATCCTTTATTGCTCATTTTTTTTTCCTTTATTCATCATTTCTCCTTGTGATTGTTACTCTTCCAATGTGAATATTACATTATCTAAGTTGTAATGAAGATATCTCATTCCATTTCTTAGCTATCTCTTCTTTGTGATTCACCCATGAATATGAATAGAATGTTGAGGTTTTATGAAAATCATGGAGTGTCTTTATAGGTGTGAATTGTTATCAAAATATTAGGACCATAATCCCCTCATTTCTCACTATCACTACATTTTTTTCTTAGTTGAAAGTGCTCATAATTGCTTCTTTTAATGCATCTCACTATCATGCTTTACATTATTTTCATAAATCTTATCCCCACTTCAAAAATTCTTCACACTTCACATCAAAAAAGGTTTGCATGACTTATTTATATAATCATGATATTATCCCTTGCTTGCATGATATGATTTTCCCAAGGACTATCATCTTGTGACTGTCCTTTACTTTAAAATTTCCCTCATGAAATATGTGAAACTTTGACATTGAATTGATACTCATGAAGACTCTTACTGATATGAGGATACTATGTCCATAGTCAAGAGGATAGGATATTCTATCCTTCCTCCTCATTTAGATCCTAACTATCACATTGCTCTATCATATGTACTTTTATTATTACAACCCTACCTTGTCATTCATGAGACCCCTTACCGTGTAAGATTCCGTTATAACAACCTCTTCCTCTATCAACTTCTTCCTACCAACTTAGAAACCACCCAATATGGCTCTTGTGCATTATGTTTTGTCTTGTTGGCTCTCTAGGTAATATTGGTCTCTTCTATCAACCTTTTGTTCACCATGTTGTTCATGAAGGGGTTTTATCATAAAAAGGATTTGAAATAGAATTGGATGCATTAACATATCCCAAGGAACACAATGTTGTAGTAACCACATATTAAACCATGAAGCAACAATAAGTACTCAAAATTTTGTTGACTATATCATACATTATAAGCCATGACCTACATCACTATTCTAGTTTTCATAATTGAATAATGTTGTTTTATTTTCATATGATGCAAGTAGAGCCTCTTCCTGGTATTGATATGGAAATGGAGCATGGTGTCTCTACTGCAATTGAGAGCTTGATGCCATTGATGGGGGTATGAGGTAGATTAGTAAATTTTAAATTACTTTTGTTGTTTTAGCTGTTTATTATTGAAAAATCAAATGATTTTTAATTTGTAGTTTGATTTCTATTTGGATGGTTGCTAGATAGGGCTTTGCAATGCCACAATATGAGCATGCCATTGTTGCAAATGAGGAGAGAGATCATTTGTTGGAGGTAAGTGATTATTTTGTTAAATATTTCATTTTATATAATGTAATCTCTATAAATTAATGTCTATACTTTTTATTGTAATAGGTATGGTTCCATGAAGAATTAAATAGGAGTTCCAACCCTCGAGTTCAAAGTAGACCACATTCATACACATCTCCATCCCCCTCACGATCAAACACCACTTGTGATATGTTTTCTTCACCTGAAGGGGAATGGATATTTATTAGGGTCCTTTGTTGTATGCCTATATGGCATTTTTGGACATTTATTTTGTATTGTATATAAGTGACATTGTATGCCCATATGGAATTCTTGTAAGCCTATATGGCTATTATATATATATGTTATATCGACATATATTGATGTATGCCTATATAACTATTTGGTTAATACATATCTTTTTTATTAATGGTGTCCATATTTGTATTATAAATAATTATTTAAATAAATAATTAATTATTTGATGTAACTATAAATGATTAAAATGGTTTTTTTTTTGCAAAAGGCTAATAGCCTATATATTATATTAATAATAATAGTAAGTAATTACAAAAGAGCCCAAGAGGGTCTAATTACAAAAGTGTCCAAGAGGGCCTAATTACAACGAAGATGTAAAATTAACAAATAAACATGTGAAACATGTCATCTAATTATTCATCCTCATATGCCTCACCATAAGTCTTCAACCTTTTCATCCAAGCCACAAGTCAAAATCCCACAAGCCCCCATGGTGAAAGAAAATCAATGTCATCATTCGACAGGATGGCAGGAAACTCCCATATTTCCTTTCGGATGTCGGGGATTGGGGATCCCTTGTCCTTCATGCCAAACATAATGCTAAGCAGGGAAGAGTGAAATCCTTTCACGACTCAAGGTTCAAGGTTTCTCAATACCTGATACCATAGACTTTACAAGTAAAGGTTACATTGAAGCTCTGAAGTCCAAATGCCAAAATCCTTCAAATTTCCTAAGTCTTTTTCAAAAGAATTTAATAAGTAATAAGCCCAATGGCCGATGCCCGATTCTTACTGAAATAAACTAAGGAATTCAGTAAGCCATAAGCCCAAAGCCCGAACTCTGAAACATGCTAATTGAAAAATCCTTTCACGGGTTAGGGTTCGAGGTTTCTCAATACCCGATACTATAGACTTCACAAGTAAAGGTTATGATGAAGCTCCAAAGTCTGAATGCCAAAAACCTTCAAAATTCATAAGTATTTTTCAAATCCATTTGGTAAGCATTAAGCTTGTCAACCGATGCCTGATTCTTATTGAAATCAACTAAGGAATTTGGTTAGCCATAAGCCTAAAGCTCAAACTCCAAAACCTGCTAACTTAGCACAAATTTGACTATCTTTTACACCTCTTCTATATGATATTACATAGATATTCTTTTGTCTTAGATGAAAACATTGTGCCAACAATATCCTTTCAGAATTAGGTCCAACTCATGTTTGATCTCCTTTAATTATGTGAATTATGTGAATTAAATGAATGCACCTGATAAGAAGGGTAAATTTAATTATGTGAATTTTTTGAATTAAATGAATGCATAATTTCATTTGTTACTATCGCAGCTAGGGTTAGAAAAGTTTAAATTGGAGCATTATCCTCTAATATAGTAACATCTTGTTTTTCAAATTCTATGTTTGCAAGTTGATCTGCCAACTTATTCCCTTCACGATATATGTGAGAGATTTGATAAGATTGAAAATTATCTAACAATCCCCAAAAATTTTGTAGAATGTATTTTAAATGCCAATTGTGATAAAATCTCTACTTACAAGCATTGATGATCAATACTAAATCACCTTCCACATGAAGTTTTGTTATACCTAGATGAAAAGCGAGTTTCAAACCATACAAAACTGCCATAGCTTCTTCCACATTATTTGTTCTAGTTGTAGTGTAGTAAAATGCATACCCTTACATTTTCACACTTGTTTGGGTCTGCCTTGCTTTATTTATCCCTATTTATGCCTTAATTGGTCCTATTTTTCATCCACAAGCCCAATGAACTATATCTTTTTATGGCTAATCCTCACAAACTTCAATGGATAAATGATAATTTAATGATTTTGTCTGAGTGTCCCTAATTTTTGGGTTGGGACTAAAATGCCACCTAGGGCATCTTTGTCCCCCAAAGGTCTTGGGACCTTGGTTTTGAACGCACCTAAATAGGTCCCTTTTTGGAGTCTATGTCCCAAGTTTCATGCCTTGGGACTAAGATGCCAACTAGGGCGTCTTAGGCCCCCTTGAGGTATTTTTGAGATTTAATTTCAAATTCTGGCAGGATTTAGCCTCCTTTAATTAATGAATTCATATGTCGTCTTGGTATGGTGTACTTTTAGGATATTAAGCATGGATAAGTATAAATACAAGGTTCCTTCTCTCATTTCTCATAGCAAGCAATCTAAGCATCCAAGCATTCAAGTATTGAAGAGAATTCAAGAGCATTTCATCAAGCATTTGGAGCCATCATCAAGATTCAATCATAATATCAAAGATCTTCTTGCATCATGTGTGTTGTGCTAACATTTGTGATGTAGGGTTTTCATTCAAGCAAGCAATTCAAGTTCATATCTATCAATCCTTTCTTTGATTCAAGATCCATATTCAAGCTAGCCATTTCACACAAGTTTGAAGACTTTATAGCAAGGGTTTGGTGAGTTGTAGCATTGCATATTGTTCATTAATCATTACTTCATCCTATTTCATTTCATTTCAATATTTAATTACCAACAAGGGGTTTGACCAAGGAAAACCCCCATTCACTAACAGTTAACAATTTTTTCTCCTCTTGCATGTTTGTGATTGTAGATTTAGGTTGAAGACTTGAAGATCATTTGAAGTGATAAGTTGCAAAGTTGTCATCCTCACGGAAACTCACCTATAGGCCAAATCCAAAAGTTTTAGAACCTAAGATCAAAGAAGAAGGAAGAGCACACATCAAACCTCAGGACCACACTCAGAGATTTCAGAATTTCCAGATGGGACTAAGTCACCACCTAGGGCATCTTAGTCCTCCAAAGGGTATTTTTCAAAAATTCTTCCAGATCTGGTTCTTACATATGAAGATTATGCATTTTCCTCGAAAAACAGCAGTGGGACTAAGACAATATTAGGGGTGTCTTTGTCCTCCATAACACTTTTGGATAGCTTCTTTGCATTTCTAGAATCCTTGTCACATTTCCAGATTTTCTAGGTACACATACCTTAACTTGTTGTTGCATTATTTCATCATTTGCATCCTTCATTTAGCTTGCATTACTAGGTTTTTTGAGTTGAATGTTAAAGTGTCTTTTCCAAGCATTTGCTTGGTGGTGAACCCCTAAAATCTTAAAGAACCCTTCCTAGGTCTTCCTTGTTGAGAATTGACTCACCTTGTGAGGTTGATAGTGGGTAAAAGCAAGAAATTGGGTCCACGAAGAGGGGAAGTTTCAGCCAAAAAAAAATCTCGTAGAAAACTCATACGCATTAATAAAAAAATGTGTATGCGTTATGCTTTGGGTACCCAAGCCTAAAAGAATGCGTATGCACTAAAAATGCATGTGTTATGCTTTGGGTAACACAAAATGCATATGCATTTCTAAAAAGTATTTAATTTTTAAAATAATCAAGAAAATAAAGAACACATATGTGTTTTGTAACGTGTATGCATTTTTTAAATTTTGAATTCCCAACCCACATGCTGCCTCAGTTTTAGGCTTGGGAAAGGCTTGGCAACCCGAACCTTAGCCTTTGACCTGCAACTAAAAATCTAAGGTAGATTGAAGAAGAATGCCCAACTTTGGCAATATGGCTGATGGACATTTTTTCCGAATCAATCTATAAAGTTAAAACCCATTAGATAACACAATGTCTAGTTTCCAAATATATAATTTTTATTAATATTGGATTATATTTGTTATTTTTTAATTAATTTCTAAGCAAACTAGTCCTTAAACTTGAAATATCAGGCTTTCTATTTTTTTAATAACTTTTGCTTGGTTAATTTTCTTATAAAAAACATTGTATGGCATAAATCTTTGAACAATTCTCTACACAATGAAAAAAAAATTCAAAAAATGTTTAGTTTAGGTCCAATTATGTTGTCCATGCATGTTGATTTTTAAAAATAACAATTAAGGCCAATAAAAATTCAATAAAAAAATATATTCAAAAGAAAAAATTACAAAAAAATTTCCTCATCAATATTCATGTTGTTATCTATTTTTCCCCAAAAGGAATTAGCAAAATACTTTTATTTGGGTCAAAAAGTGGTGTCCATACACGTGCATGGTATGGTAAAAAAAAGGGACTTTAAAAAAGTGGTTTTTATACATCCCTATCAAAATTTAATTTCTATCATCTGGCTATTTGAATAAATTACATATTTGGAAACTAGATTCAAAATGCTAAATTTCATATTATTGAATTTTTTAAGATTCATTGTGTAAGTGCCTCAAATTTTTAGTCCATGTGTGACAAATTCTGAAAAATAGCAAAAACACTTCCACTTTTTGAGCTTTTTGTGGACCCAACTTCTTGCATCAACCCTAGTTAATCTAATTAAGACTCCTAGGACATAATTGAATGACCGACGGAGAATAAGTGGGCATTCCTCCACGCCATTTTCTTTCCAGTTCATTTTGGTGAACCCAACCTTTTTGAGCATTCACTTTCTGATTTGGAGTTCATTAAAGTTCTTGATCTAGGGTGCATTCATTCTTGCATTACGTCTTGCATTAGTTAAATTGCATGTAGGGTTTCTCATACTTGCATTTGTGAAAGTGCATATAAGTTGCATTTTTGCTTTCTTTCATCATTTCTTTTCATTCAAAAAACTAAAAAATGCATTGTTCATCATCCTAATTACATTTAGAAATATTCTTATTACATTCAAAATTGAAAAAATTACATTCAACTTTGCATTCAATTGCTTGTCACTAGTTACTTTTCCTTGCATTCATTTGCATGGTTTTCTATTTCTAAACATTAGCATCATGAATAGGCAACTTGTGAACACTGTAAGCAATCCATAATTTGTTATTTTTCTGAGAAAAACCTCTGCTAGGACTAAAACGCCCTTCCTAGCGTCTTACTCCCTCTGTAGGTTTCTATCTCAGAACCTTGTCTCTGTTGTCTACTGTATGTTTCAGTCCTTTGAACTTCATAACTTCACCAGTAAGACCAAGATGCCATTATTGGCGTCTTAGTCCTTGTTGAATTTAACTTTCCAATTTTTAGGATTTGAAATTGCTTTTATGTGCTTCTATTTGTTGCTTTCAATTTTCTATTATAGTTTGCAGAATTTTTGTTATCTTAGTTTCTTTCATTTCAAGTGTATTTGTTCAATCTTGCATCATGATATGTGTTTTGGAAAGCTTTGGATGTCCTTGAAATCTTTGGTGGATGTGTTAATATGTGCCTTTGGTAATGTCCCTAATGAAATTGAACTTGCTCACACTCACACAACTCCTAATGCATGTCCTCCTCATGATGTTGACATCATTGGAGAAGATGATGACAACATGAATACATTCCTAAATGATTGTCTTAACAACCTTGAAGACAATGCATCCTTTTATCCATCCATACTACCTCTTGAGATATTTGGTTACTTACACCCTGAAACACAAGATGAACCTAAGTTCTCTACAATACATGAAACTAGTTCCTCTAAACAAGCAAACACTCAACCATTTTATGATAACAAAGTAACAAACACTCCAATCAATCTGTAAGAAACATATGGAAAAGGATTCACAATCTCGAGTAAACAAGGATGTGATACAAAAAGTGAACACAACATTCACCAAGTCCTAGAGAAAATTTCAACTAATGAAAACACAAAAGGGTTGGGATATCAAGATCCCCCTCGCAACATAAGACCTCCTAGGGAATACCTAAGGCTTCGTAGCGATGGTACGCTAATCTTAGATTCTCCCCCCGACATGAGTATCCTTCTTCCTAAAGAACAACTAATAACTCATGAAAATGACAAAGGCAATAGGGTTACCTTAGATCCTCCTCCTCCAAGTTCACTCCAAGAAGTTGGTGAATCTAGCAAACATAAAAGACCTTACAAATTACTAAAACTCCAACCCCCTCAACCACCACCTGAAAGTGAAAGAAAATTAAAAATCCTTCTCAACCAAGGACTTATCCTATTACCACCAGAGAAAGATAGGCTAATACTATATCCTAAAGATGCAAAATTTCCACTTTTTCAATACCATAGGACTCTTGGACATAGTACTAATGAGTGTTATGCATTCAAGGTCATGTTGAGTAAATAACACTTTGACAAAGATACTTGTTATCTAGTGATTAAATAGCATATCCTTTGTCCTTCTTGTCATGTAATAGTTGTAGAATATTCTATTCTTACTATTACATGATCCTTCCCATCACTTACCTTGACTCATTCTTGTCTTGCACTCAGTGGGGGCAAGGAGTAGATAGCCTTGTCCTAGTAATGCATTTGTCATTGTATCTTAGGTTTGTTGTCTACCTTTCACTTATATAGATAGAGATTGGGAGGTTGATGACCTTTTTTATGCTAAATCACATGTGCTTTACTAATCTTTTATCTTTTATTTTTCTTTTGCTTTCCTTTTTGCTCTCTTTTTGCTTTGATTGCATGTGTGTGATGTGATCCCCCATATCATTTGATGTTTTCTCTCTATATATACACTCCTTTATTTGTACATTCATTCTTCTATATGTCATAAGATTTCTTTTCATTTTTGTCTTGTGTTTTCCTTTTGTGGATGATGCAAGGTGTTGAGACACCCTATGTCTCTTCCAAGTTGACCCAAAATATTTTTCATTATCTTTCCTTTTCTTTTCATTTTTGTCTTGTGTTTTCCTTTTGGGGATGATGCAAGGCATCAAGGCACCCTATGTCTCTTCCATGTTGACCCAAAAGGTTTTTTCATTTTATTTTTGCTCTCTTTGTGTCATTTTTCTAGTTCTATTTGTATTTGGGGAATGATGACAGTTCTGAGCTCTCTGATATTATTGCAGCAAAGATAGATACTGACCCCGAATCCATAGATCCCTTATGTGTTTATGGGGGGCAACCCTTCTTTTCCTCTTTTTATTTTTCATGTTTTGGCTACTTTAAAGTAATTGCTCACAACATGGTGTTAGAAATTTCTTTAAAGTGGTGGCATACATTGGTATTATTTTGGCATGATTTCATTTGTATTTTTCTTTTTCATGTTCCTTGATGTGATTTTCTTTCTTCATATGATGTGTTTTTTTTTTCTCCTTTTGGTGACATTGTGAGTAATGTCCTTCAAGAGCTTGATCTATCATAGCATATTATATTCCTCTTAGTGGTGATGTGACGCACTACATTCCCTAAGTTGTGAAATTTTATCCTTTGATTAGTCCTCTCTCTGAGACATTAGAAACAATGTCCCCTGAGATTAAGACTTCGCATGAACTAAGCAAACTCCCTTTGAACATTCATCTTTCTTGTTGCATTTTCTTTGTTTACCTTATTAAATTCATGGAGGTATGGATTTGATATGGTCCCCTACGGCTCACCTAGTGAACACCTAGCTTCACTAGCCCTTGTGAGCATGCATTTTCTTTTCTTTTTGTCCATATCATAGTCATGGGGGTATGACGTTGATATAGACCTCTTGGGGCTCACCTAGTGAACACCTAGCTTCACTAGCCCTTGTGAGCATGCATTTTTGTACCTTATTAAAGTCATGGAGGTATGAATTTTATATGGTCCCCTGGGGCTCACCTAGTGAACAACTAGCTTCACTAGCCCTTGTGAGTGTGCATTTTGTTTACATAGTGAAAAGTGCATTCCACTTGTAAACATTTTTTGGACAAACAACCTAGACCTAGTCCACAATGCGTTGGACAACCAGTTGAAGCTTGATCTATTACATTTTTTTTCCTTTTCCTTTTTCCTTTTTTCTATCTTTGATGGTGTATGTTTGCGATCTGGCTATGACTTCATATATCATCCACAAATGCTCCTTTGTGCCTATGTTATTTTTCCTTAGGATCTTGATCCTAGGGGCTTGGCCACCCTCTTATGTGTACATTTGAATCCATTTTGATTGCGCGGTTGGCTACTTTAGTGCGAGTTTGAAGCAAGTTCATCCTCTCACTAATGTGGGGGATAAATGTAGTGTAGTAAAATGCATACCCTTGCATTTTAACACTTGTTTGGGCTCACCTTGTTTTATTTATCCCTATTTATGTCTTAATTGGTCCTATTTTTCATCCACAATCCCAATGAATTATATCTTTTTATGGCTAATCCCAACAAAATTCAATATATAAATGATAATTTAATGATTTTTTCTAAGTGTCCCTAATTTTTGGATCAGGACTAAAATGCCACCTAGGGCATCTCTGTCCCCCAAAGTTCTTGTGACCCTGATTTTTAAAGCACTAAAATAGGTCCCTTTTTGGAGTCTATGCCCCAAGTTTCATGCCTCTGGACTAAGACACCACCTAGGGCGTGTTAGTCCCCCTTGAGGTATTTTTGGGATTTAATTTCAAATTCTGGTAGGATTTAGCCTCCTTTAATTAATGAATTCATATGTCGGCTTGGTGTGGTGTAATTTTGGGATATTAAGCATGGATAAGTATAAATACAAGGTTCATTCTCTCATTTTCTCATAACAAGCAATCTAGGCATCCAAGCATTCAAGTATTCAAGAGAATTCAAGAGCATTTCATCAAGCATTTGGAGCCATCATCAAGATTCAAGCATCATATCAAAGATCTTCTTGCATCATGTGTGTTGTTGTGCTAACATTTGTGATGCAGGGTTTTAATTCAAGCAAGCAATTCAAGTTCATATCTATCAATCCTTCCTTTGATTCAAGATCCATATCCAAGCTAGCCATTTCACGCAAGTTTGTAGACTCTATAGCAAGGGTTTAGTGAGTTGTAGCATTATAGATTGTTCATTCATCATTCCTTCATCCTATTTCATTTCATTTCAAGGTTTAATTACCAACAAGGGGTTTGACCAAGGCAAACCCCCATTCACTAACAGTCAACAAGTTTTTCTCCTCTTGCATGTTTGTGATTGTAGATTTAGGTTGAAGACTTGAAGATCATTTGAAGTGAAAAGTTTCAAAGTAGAAAAATTGCATTACAAAGTTTTCATCTTCACGGAAACTCACCTATAGGCCAAATCTAGAAGTTTCAAAACCTGAGATCAGAGAAGGAAGAGCAAACATCAAGCCTCAGGACCACATTCAAATATTTCAGAAATTCCAAACAAGACTAAGTCACCACCTAGGGCGTCTTTGTCGTCTCGAGGGTATTTTTTAGAAATTCTTCTAGATCTAGTTCTAACTTTCGAAGATTCTAGATTTTCCCTAAAAAACAACATCATGACTAAGACAACAGTAAGGGTGTCTTTTTCCTCTATAACACTTTTTGAAAACTTCTTTGCATTTCTAGAATCCTTGTCACATTTCTAGATTTCCCAGGTACACATACCCTAACTTGTTGTTGCATTATTTCCTCATTTGCATCCTTCATTTAGCTTGCATTACTAGGTTTTGTGAGTTGAAAGTTAAAGTGTCTTTTCCAAGCATTTTCTTGGTGGTGAACCCCTAAAAGCTTAAAGAACCCCTTCCTAGGTCCTCCTTGTTGAGAATTGACTCACCTTGTGAGGTTGATAGTCAATCCAATTAGGATTCCTAGGACATAATTGAATGACCGAAGGAGAATAAGTGGCCATTCCCACACACCATTTTATTTTCGATTCACCAGTTGGAAGATAAACTAATTTAGCCACCTTTAACACCCCTCCACAATCTTGAATAGGTATCCTTGCACTAGAGACACCCAAATTCCCTCTTGATGCTCCATCAATATTTAATTTAAACTTGGTCTGCTAGGTTGATGTAGACTACCTTTGAAGGGTAGACCAATGTCTTTCCAAATTTTTAGAATGCCATCATACCAAGATGTAAAGAGAGAATTGACACCTTTATAATTTTGTACATATGCATTAACTACTTTTGTGATTGAATTTTCAATTGTGAGTTGAGTAGTATGCATTGGTGAAGTAACTTTCCCGAAGATTATTCGCTTATACCTTTCCCACCATATAAACCACAACATTGTAGCAGTAATGATTCTCCAAAGACATGAGAAGAGTGAGGGTTATAGGACATAATAACCCAGCCAAAATAACCCTGGACAGAATAACCCAGTCACAATAACACATGGATAAAATAACCCAGGGTCGTAATAACCCAAGCCAAAATAACCCATGGTCAGAATAACCCATGGACAAAATATCCCCATAGGAATATAGAGAAAGGAAAACAAAATTTATAAATTACATGTATGTTGCTAAATAAACTTTATTATTCAAATTTTCAATTAAAGTGTCAAATTATGAGTGATGCCTCTTATATAATCTAAAATGTTATCATTGTCATAACCATCAACCAATATTTTTAGTCTTTCTTTGAGTTCACGGTATTTTTTCTACTTGGTTGCCCAATGTATCCAGCCATATATTTCTCTATTATATTCTCTTGGAGACTGTTCTTTTTTCACTGCTTTGATGAATTTCTAGACTGTGTTGTGCAATGCTTGAAGCAATTCACTAAATCCTCTATGTCATCCCTCAATAGTATTATTGGTTATGGGAAGATCATCTTGAGTAGCTGAATGGCAATTCCACATTGTGATTGGAAACTTGGGTGATCGTCTGTTGCCTCTTCTGATTATTCTTCCAATCCACGTGTCTTCAAAATAATCAATTATGGGTTGCAGGGTCTCCTCATGTTCTATATAATAAGGAGATTGTTGAAGTGTTTCAAATGTGTAAACATCTACAATAAGTAAATTCTTGTTATTTTGACTTGTTAAAAACTGAAGAGGCATTGTATATATTAAAAATGATGAAGAATGTGTTCGTTCCCTAAAAAGTATATTGATCTTTTGTACACTCTTTTAGAAAACCCTAGGAAAATTTAAAATAATGTTCAAAATTATATATTACAAAATATCTTCTTTTATGAATTTGGATTTCTCCTCTTCTTATCACTCTACACACTCTTACTTCTTCTCCCCTTCTTCCTTTCTTTACTTCTCTAAATTCTACCACTTTATATATCTTCTTAATGCCTTTTCATTAATATCTTTTCATAATAACTCTTAATCAACTTATTCCCATGAAATTTCCTTTATGTTTATAATTATTTACCATTTTATAGGTTATTTAAGCATATTAAAGGTGTTTAAAGGCTATTTTAGGGGTATATAATGGATATATGGTCTAAAAATGACCTAAATAGCCTCTATGGTACCTCACAATCATATTTATAATTTATTTTATGTCATTTCTAGTTTACCAGCTTGATCTAAAATGACCATGGGTTATTTTGTCCATGGGTTATTTTGACCACAAGTTATTTTGTTCATGAATTATTATCACCCTGGGTTATTTTGTCCTTGGGTTATTTTGGTTGGCTTATTATGTCCTGATACCAAGAGTGAGGACTTATATAACACTGACCATGCTGAAAAGAGATCCCAAACTGAGTTTGGCAAAGGAGTATGAAAGTTTAAGTTTTGTAGAATGAACAACCAAAAAAGTTGGGCATAAGAATATTATAAAAACAACTTATCTACATCCTCTAAGGCTTCACCACATAATACACATTTGAAAGGATCAACAAAGCCTAGTTCAACTAGCCTATCACTTGTCAGTACCCTTTTTCTTAATACTAACCATGCAAATCCTCCCAATTTTGGTAAGGCCATGTTATTCCAACAAAAAAAATATGGTCGTTGGGATTGCACTTGAGCTTCTTTGTTGAGTGATGCTTGATACCCCTGTTTAACTGAATAACATTCATCCTTGGATGGTGCTCACATTATTTGGTTTGGTTTATCTGATATAATTACTAGTCTTTCATATAAAACACCTTGTAACAATTGTTTTTGAGCATCTGTTATTGAAGGAATAGTAAAATCTTTCCATACAACCCTACTAGTTATTTCATCTATTGTTTGGGAATAATCTATTAATTTACTACCCCATAGCTGGGATAGAAGTGGTATAGCTAGTTGTAATTATTGTATTTCCTTCAAAGGAGGATAACCATTCCATGAGTCATTCCAAAAGTTAACTTCTTCTCCTTTGTGCACTTCCCTTGAATTGTAAGAAGTGATGAGTTTCTTACATGAAATAATAAAATTCCACATAGTTGAGCCCTTTGGAGGATTGGAGATAGTGAAAATTCTAGCCGAGTTTTGGTTTTCTAAATACTTACTCTGAATTATCTTACACCATTTTGAATTTGGTTTAGAAAACAATTGGCACACCAACTTCCCCCCAAAAGACATATTCCTTTTTGAGATATTATGTATACCTACACCACCTTTGAATTTATCCGACAACATGCTATCTAGGGAAATTAAAGGTACCTTTTTTCTCATTATTCATGTTACCCCTCCATAGAAAATTCTTGATAAGCTTCTCAATCTGATTAACAACTAACTTTGGGGCCTTAAGAATTGCTAAAAAATAGTTTGGGATTGCTGAAGAATGGATTTTATCAATATTATCCGACTAGATAGAGATAACCATCTAGATTTCTAAGCTAAAATTATTTCCTTTATTCTCTCTATAACATTTTTCCAATAAGAGATCTTGTTTTCTCCCATAAAAAATGGAATTCCTAAATAAGTGCAAGGAAACTTAGCCAACTGAAATCCTAATATTTTAATAATTTTCCTTCTAATTTCTGGCTTTGAATTAAAAACATAAATCTTAGACTTGTTTGCATTTATCTTTTGTCTTGAGACTAAAGAGTACTTTTATAATATTGACTTTATCTAAGTAGCTTCTAAGAGAGTCTCTCTACCAAACAAAAGAGTATCATCAACAAAGAGAGAATGTGTGACTGAAATATATGTGTGTGGAATCTAAATACCCTGCCAAAGACCCTGGTTATGCATTTCTATTATTTCTTTTCTCAATGCTTCAGCCATAATGATAGACAAAAAAGGAGAGAATGGATCTCCTTGTATTACCCCTTGTGCAACACTTAAAAAACTTGATGGTGAGCCATTGAAATATATGCGTGTGGAATCTAAATATCCTACCAAAGAGCCTGGTTATGTATTTCTATTATTGCTTTTCTCAATGCTTCAGCCATAATGATGGACAAAAAAGGAGAGAATGGATCTCCTTGTCTTACCCCTTGTGAAGAACTTAAAAAACTTGATGGTGAGCCATTGATTATCATTGAAAATTTAGCTCCTGTTAGGCAAGAAAAGATCCACTTACACCATTTACCCCTAAAGCTGAATTTGGCCAAAAGTTTCATTAAGAAGCTCCTATCAACTATTATAAGCTTTCATCATATCCAATTTTACAATGAAAGAAGATAAATTATTAGAGTTGATAGAATGAAGAACTTCATGAATGACCAAGGCTCCTTCGGCTATTTCCCTACCTGGTACAAGTCCCCCTTGCTCATGTGAAACTATTTTGGGAATGACATGTTGCAATCTAAGATATATTACTTTTGTGATGATTTTATAGATTGTGTTACATAAGGAGATTAGTCTAAAATCTACACAAGTCTTGGGGTCCTTGAATAAAATGTTATTCCAATCCGTTCTCACAAAAATGTTCCTATAGTATTTCCTTGCAATAAATTAAGTACTTTAAAACATGCTAAGATGTTCATCTCTCAAGCATGTAATGAAACCACAAGGAAAAAGAGGTAATTAGGGGTTATATTTTTAGATTTTAAGATTTCAATAATAATGTGTTGCCTCCATTATAGAATGACAAGCTTCAATGGATAGTTGTATATGGTTTACTTCAAATATTTAAAATCCAATTGTATTCCATTCTTCATAACTTATTTCACACTCATTTAACCTATATTTGTTGGTTAATTATTATCTTTCCTACACCAGTATGTGTTTTTGGTGTTAGATGACATATTTTTGGCATATGGTTAAGGAAAAAAGTTTAATTCAAGACAAAGTACAAACATTTTATACTATGTTTCCAATAATTTTATTCAAGTATCCATCCATTCAAGCACTCATCCTCTAGCTAGATGATCACTACTTCAAATTTATAGACGTATTCTTCATGCCCACACTTTCCTTCATTTCAAAAGAATATTTTCCTATATTGACCAAAAATTTTATGACTACATTGAGTTCAAACAATAGAGGAGACTAGTTCTTTGGTGTATATTATCCAGTCATAAGATTATAAAGACACCTATGTTGACCAAAAATCACAAAGTGGACTTATTCTGTAGCCACCCAAACATGTTCAAATTGTCAATTTACCCCCGAGAGATGAAGAATTTAAACAATGCCTTTCGACAACTTTTAACTAAATGAAACTAACACTTTTTAGAACATATGTAATATTGTTGCCACGATGGAACGACTTGGATATATGAAAATTTGAGAGATATTATTGTAGAGAGACCCTACGTGACCTTATACCTTCAAATGAAATGTTTATAAGAGCCACAATTTTTGAGTAACAACTCATAAAAGTTTCTTTCCGTTTCACACTTTGGTCTCTTAAGATAAATCACTGGTAAGATGTAGCTTGGAACGATATGGCATGCTAGGGTGAAAAATAGGACCTTAAATACCATAAACCCACCCAACTTGACATGTTGGAATTGTCGGTTTGGCTGCATAATGAACATAACAAAAATTATGCTATCTTGCAACTTTCTTTTGAATGCAATTGACACCTTTTTCATCAAATGAAAACTTGTCACCATGGAAAAATGGATTGGAGGTATGAAAAAATGAGAGAGGTTATTGTAGAGGGACCCTACATGATTTTGTGATTATAGCAAAAATGTTTCTAAGTTCCATGGTTTTCGAGTAACAACTTGTCAAAATTTGCTGCCCTTCACACTTTGGTCTCTTAAGAGAAATTGACAATGCAATGTAGCCCAAAATGTTCTGGCATGTTGGGATGTAAAATAAGACCTTTCCTAGCATAAACCTACCCATCCATATGTGTTAGAACTATTATTTGGTCTCATGGTGAGTAGAATGAAAATTACAATACCTTGCAACTTTACAAGTTGCATGCATCTGATGCTTTATCTATCAATTGAAAACTTGTCACCACATGCAAATGGATTGGAGATATAAAAAAATTGGGAGATTTTATTGTAGAGGATCCCTACGTGACCTTGTAACTTTTGGTGAAATGTTTCTAAGTTCCACAATTTTCAAGTAACAGCTCATCAAAGTTTGCTACCCTTTCTCACTTTGGCCTCTTAAGAGAAATCACTTGGTACAATGTAGCCTAAAATGTTTTGACATGATAGGTTGAGAAACATTCCCTTTCCTAGCATAAACCTACCCATATGGATGTGTTGGAACTATTGATTTGGTCACATGACAAACAAAACAAAACTTATAAGACCTTACAACTTTACATTGCATGCATCTGACACTTTTTCCATAAACTGAAAAACTTGTCACCATGAGAAAATGGATTGAAGGTATGAAAAACTGAGAGGTTATTATAGAGGGAACCCACATAATCTTTTACCTTTATAAAAAATGTTTCTAAGTGCCATGATTTTTGAGTAACAACTCATCAAATTTTTTTGCCCTTTTTTAATTTGGTCTCTTAAGAGAAATCATTGGTGCAATGTAAATTGGAACGTTTTGGCATGCTAGGGTGTGAAACATGACCTTTCCTAGCATAAACCTACCCATCCAAACATGTTGGAACTATCAATTTAGTCACACAGAGAATAGAATGAAAATTACAACACCTTGCAACATTACACTGCATACATCTGACGCTTTTTCCATCAACTGAAAACTTGTCACTATGGAAAAATGGATTGGAGATATGAAAAACTGAGAGAGGTTATTGTCAGAGGGTCCCTATGTGACCTTTTACCTTCATACAAAATGTTTCTAAGTTCCATGGTTTTTTAGTAATAACTTGTCAAAGTTTGTTGCCCTTTTGCACTTTGGTCTCTTAAAAAAAATTAGCAGTGCAATGTAGCCCAAAACGTTCTTGCATGATGGGGTGAGAAATATGACCTTTCTTAGCATAAACCTACCCATCTAGATGTGTTGGAACTGTCAGTTTCATTACACAATGAATAGAAAAAAAATTACAACACTTTGTAACTTTACACTACATGCATCTAACACTTTTTCCATCAACTGAAAACTTGTCACTACAGGAAAATGGATTCAAAGTATGAAAAACTGAGAGAGGTTATTGTAGAGGGACCATACATGATCTTGTACCTTCAAAAAAAGTTTCTAAGTGTCATGGTTTATGAGTAACATATTGTCAAAGTTTTCCACCTTTTCGCACTTTGGTCTCTTAAGAGAAATCATCGGTGCAATGTAGCCTAGAATGTTTTGGCATGTTAGGGTGTGAAACAATACCTTGCCTAGTGTAAACCTACCCATCCAAATGTGTTGGAATTTTCAGTTTGGTCACATCACAAACAAAATGAAAATTACACCACCTTGCAACTTTACATTGCATGCATTTGATGTTTTTTCATCAATTGAAAAGTTGTCACCACGGGCAAATGGATTGGAGGTATGAAATACTAAGAGAGGTTAATGTAGAGGGACCCTACATGATCAAGTACCTTTATATGAAATGTTTATAAGTGCCACATTTTTTGAGTAATATCTCATCAAAGTTTACTACCCTTTCACACTTTGGTCTCTTAAGAGAAATTGTCAGTGTAATGTATCCTAGAATGTTTTGGAATGTTGGGGTGAAAAACAAGACCTTTCCTAGTGTAAACGTACCCATTTAGATGTGTTGGAACTATCAGTTTGGTTTCATGATGAACATAACAAAAAATACACCACCTTACAACTTTACATTGCATGCACAAAAGGCATCTTAAGGGGTAGCAAAAAGGGTCTATCATTGCACAGGAAAGAAAATGGATTCATTCCCAAGCTACGCTAGGTGGTACTATTGCCAATCAATTTGGCCAAAACCGAAATATGAATTTTATAATTGAGATTTAATAAATAGAAGCACATGGTAACCCTATCTTAGAGTAGAATTTTAAAAAATATCAAGAATAAAATGAAGAAAAAATAATACGGTTATTGCAAATGATTCATATTTTTCAAAAAAGGCTAATGTTGACATGGATACATCAATATTGCAAGATAAGAGTCCATTCAAAGTGAATGAAGGGGTAGTTTACAATGGATACATCAATCTTGTAGTTGATAACAATCCATTCAAAGTGCAATGCCAAAGGTGGAGATGGCAGTAGAGATGGGAAGATTTCTTGAGCTAAGAGCAAGGGAAAACAACAAAATAAAACTAGTCATGAATCAAATAGAAAGGGAAAAGAACAATCCATTCATGAGGATATTCCATACAATGAGCCCTTCTAATAATGAATAGTCAATTTTCAAGCACAGTGCAAGCACAATAAAAGCCAAATCATATCAAGCATCTAGAAATAATAGTCATCCTAGAGATAGAGGGTGCATTCAAATCTATGTTGCCAAAATATCTATAGTATCCAATATCCTATACATATCCCTTTTTGTTTCAAGGAATGGAAGAGTGAATGAAAGATAATTGGAGATGTATATTATGAAAATCAGTTTTCTCTTTAGGAAATTTCTTTATCTTCAAGATTTTCATTTTGAACTATAATATAACTTCCCTCTCATAACTATCATTCAAACCTTAATACTTTTCTCCTCATAAATCTACTACTAATTCCTTCCTTATGATGCCCTATTCTGTTATATTGACCTTTTGGTTTTATAGTGGCATGTGTAGGTTGTATTTTTCTTTATGTCCTTTTAGTTATCTCATTGTCGTGACTTTTATCTCCACCATTGTAACCCTTCTACTATGTTTTCCAAATTGCATTGTATGAAGAGTTTCAATAGGGGTATTGACAATTCATTTTGGTCTCATTTTGACTTGATAGTGAAACACAACAAATGAAACTAAATGTGATTTTTATCACAACAAAGTCCACTATGTACTATTTTAAATAGACCTACCATAAACATGCATATAATTTTCCCAATATTCACTATATATGTGTAAAAATATAACAAGAAAATGAGAAACTTTAAGTTAAAGATGGACAATAAGTTCTTCCTATGCCATATGAAATTTGGAACCAAAACATAAGTAAACCTGAAATATGATAGCGAAAGGTCTAACTATCAACTACAATACATTAATATCAAAAGAAATATTGAAAACATAGAAACATAGATAATTTTATATTTTATTCATGATTAATGTGAAAAATGAAACATATGGATTGTCTTAAATCTACGAAAGAATGCCTCAAAAAAAGTGATCAATAACATGACTTTACAAATTCAATGTACATACTTACAAATTAATCCAACGAACCATCCAGGTCTTCTCTACTCTTTATTGTGTCAAGTATTGCCTCATGGTTAGGCTCATGCACCTTCCACAAGTTCTTCTTCAAAGATCTACCCCCATAATTGATCAAATGAACATTGGATTCCATGACAAGGTTTGAGTAATGAAGAATCCTCTAATGCATGTCAAAGTCCTAAAATATCCAAACATTAACACTCTTAACTGAGTACCTTCTAAGCCATGTTCTAGCAACAACCACTGATCCTGCAGGGTATTCAATGTTTTCTCCATCTATAACTGGGGCCTCCAATTTATTTTTGACCTCAACAAAATGTCATAAGTAATAATTTGCTCCCTCTTCATTGTCTTCATATGCAATAACTACTGATAGACATGCCCTACATTGATATGTGCATCAAATTAGATGAATTTAGTCAACATTACAGGGTGACCCCACAATACTGGTTTACAATTTTTGGCCAAATTGGACAGTGAACTAATTTTTTCTAACTAAATCTTCACTTTCAGACACCTATAGTAGCTAAACCATGAGGAATTTGAAGATGATGCAAACTAGTGATTTGTGACATTTTTTCTATAGATTCTAAATATATTTTTTCAAATTTTTTGGAATCAAATTGCACTTCTTTTTCCATCTCCTTCGAAAACTAGTTTTTTCAATAAACACCATTTTTAAGGAGTGACGCTCATCGTATAACACATAAATTTTTTTCCATGAAGGATAAAATTCTAATTTTTCGAATTTAGATTTGTAACCACGATATCTAGTGATTCCAATTAGTTTCATATTTTTTTATTGAATATTTTTTCTTTAATCAAGTTTCAAAGACAAACCAATTACAATTCAGACATAAGCGAACCGTATAACTCATAACTTCTTTTGTATGTATCAAAATTCAAATTTTTTTTGTTGGATCAAGGATTCAATATCTGGTGCACTCATATTTTTCAAATGTTTTTTTGTTAATCTTCTATTTTTCCACATGTGTAGAACAGAGAGCTTGATTTTCGATGAAAAACCTACATTCACAAGAAATAAAAAATAAATATAATAATCAAATTTAATTTAATTAAAATTATACTTTTTTGGAAGCTTATAATAAAGACTAAATACTTACAAAAAATAAATTTTAAATGAATTCATTTGATCCCCCAAAAGGAAAATAAAAAGTGGTTTTTTATTAGTATTTTGATAAGTGTAAAGGAGACTTCGTTATAGGTATGGTTTAAAACTAGCGGACTTCTATCCAAGGGGGCTTGGTATAAGGTGGTTTGATCAAACCCTCTTCAATTGGAATCCTTTAAATGGAACTTTTCAAGGTTTAAATCATTATATTTTCTAAAAATATGTGATTTCAGCAAAATCAAAATCTCCCAAAAAGTGTAAACCACTATTGTTGCAACACCCTACAAAAACACTACAAAGTAAGATAACATTAGGAATTTCAAAAACTATGTAAGTTGATATATTACCTGGTTGAACTAGATCTGATATATGATCAAATTCAACAATGATTCCATCTGTATTAGTTGTAGTGTTGTCAAGATTTGATACATGTCAAGTGGGCTTAGATGGCTTAACCACCATTTGTCAACCCACTCCTTTGACTAACACTCATTCCAAGCTTGAACTGTAGATGAAGGACAAAAGCATGCCATCTTTTCCATATAGATACTCCATGAACCTACATTAGAGATTCTAAAAGAGTGTAGCTCACTTGATCTTGTCAATGTACAATAATCCTCATATTTTGTAATGTTAGTATCATCTATCAACCAAAAAAATCTATGAACTGAAGACTTACATTCATTACCTAGACCCATCGAAGCATTACAGTACTCGACGATTGATTTCACATCTGTCAATTTTGCATTGTTTTTATACTTTAACTCTTCTCATGCTATGACTCTTTTGATGCATGCTCCCCCTTTCCATGTCCAACCTCACAAAATTTCCACATATGCTAATCACCTATAGCATTATGCATCCTGCTCAACCAATAAAACATCCACGAGTTCTTGAATTGTGATGCAAAATTATCCAACCATATGATATGCTAATGAAATGATATGTATCTTCTAGCTAAATCATGGTAGAACACATGAAAGAAACCTTGCACGAAATTTGTAGAATGTGTGCAATCATCATTGATATAAAAATGATACTCCCTTATGATCAAGCTTTTTCATCCTCTATATTGTCACTGGCATGAATGAATGTTATGTGCACAGATATAACATGTGTGGAGTTGCAATATTACATTTTCACCTCATGTTGTGGCTATAGATTGTAGTTCTCCACAAAATTGATGATTGAAACAATGCTACCAAGTGGAAACATTTCCTTGTATAACTTGAATTGCAAGTCCAAGCATCAAAATCTATGGGTATGCTATGCATAATCATACACTATACTATCATAAAATATAGACATAAACTGATACATTGGAATCTTTTGAATAACAAAATCACACCTTTTTTCTTTTTTACTATCTTTTGCATTGTAGGCCATTGTCTTATACTTGTCAAATTATATTAGTTTATTTCCAACCGCATGTGTACTTTCCATATTTTCACATATTGGCATACATTGCAAGCCACCACAATGATGACATGTGCCATCAAGCATAATTTCTTGTAGAATAATTGGCCTTCCTCTCTTTCACATAAAATTGTTAATATGAAGTCTCCTGAAGTTATAGGTGGGGCATGTATGCCACAATCCTGCAAAACATTATTAGTATGTATATCTATACATATAGACTGATAAAAATCAAAACGGTTAGAAAACTCAATATTTACTCTACAACAACAAGTAGTGAATGTGTGATTTATTTTGACATAGAAAGGCTTTAGCATTTATAAATATCTTTCACGATTTTAACTTTAGGGTGCATTTCTAGAAATTTACCAAAAAATTGTGTTTAAGTCATATCCAAAAAATGCTTTGGATGTGGCTCATGGTTTTGACTACCAATTCTTCTTCTTACCATATTCCTTTGATTCAGAGATGCCCTTTTGTTATTCTTCCAAAAGTCTTCAATTATGGATCTTAATGCTTCAACAATTGGTTTATCTATTCACGGTAGTCTCCCTGAGAATGCCCATAATTCATTGTCATCGGTGTCCTCAATTCTTTGATGCCTTCCAATGGCTCTTAATAAAGTTTTTCTATTTATTCTCAATGCTTGACTTATCTTTTTGATGAGATGAGCTTTCTTTGTTTGATTACTTACTATTATTGATATAATGACACGTTGTGTGACATTACTATCTTTGGTGAATGAGGTGTTACCCACACTCTCATATGCACTCATTAGATTCTTCAGAATAGATTTGTCACTTGAATCTTTTGATGTTCTCAATCCAAGAATTTTCATAATGGACCTATAATTTAGAATTCTCATCATTTCAACAATTAGTTGACATCTTCTGGTTTTAGTTAATTTTTCAAAGAACACTCTCCAAATATTATTAGAATATCTTCTACAATTAAAATTTGGAATTGTATCTTCCATAAAATGCAAAATATTTTTCATCAATATCAATCAAAAACTTGGGATTTCTATGAAAAATTATAGTTGTTCTCAAAGGTAAATTTTCCTCAATATTAGGAATTTCATCAATATTTAAATGAGATGGGATAGATGGCATACCTTGAAGTTGAGATGGTAAATATGATGTAACTCCTTCTTCACATGTGAGTCATTATGTAACTTCAACTTGAGATGTGGTAGATGGTGTCCCTCCATCTTGACTTGCGGTAGAGGATGAGTCTCCAACTATGGGATTCAAATCTATCATTGCGTGAAGGTTTTGCATTTGTTCCCTTTGTGCCACCAATACCATATCTCTCATTGATGGTTCATGTTCCTCTTCATTAGGACTACCATTTAATGAGTCCATTTTAGAATTTCAAAATGCTTACCACCTTAATATATTAGTCAAGGATTAATGATGAAGCTATAGAAGAGAAGGTGAATGTTAAGAATATCCTATAATATTTGACCCAATAGTCATTGCAATAGAAGATGTTAAATAACTCTTTAGGATGACAATAGATGAGTTGATGATTTCACTTCAAACAATAATATTATGCTCTACACATAAAACATAATTTCTTAAGTGTTGGACTACTAGTCCGAAAAGGCTAGAAGAAAAAAAGTAGCATTGGAGTTGATGCATTTAAACTTGTGTGACCCCAAGAAAACTCTCACCCTAAACAAAAATCAATATCATACATGACCTTAATTTATGACTATAGCTAAAATGCATGGGTATACTTATTGAAGCATAAATCTGAAAATTTTAATAAGTTCAAAGAATTCACGACCCTAGTTGAGAAGGAATATAGAAAATCTTTAGGTTCATGTTAGAGTAGATAGAAGAGGTGAGTAATCCTCCAAATAATTTCTAATTTTTTGCAAGAATGAAGCATTAATAGAGAGTTTACAACTAGTGACACTTAACAAAAATATATTGTAGCAAAGACAAAGAATAGGACCATCATGGATATTGCAAGAAATATGTTGAAGGTTAAGGGGATTCCAAATGAATATTAATGTGGAGTTGTTGCAACAGTAGTATAGTTTCCAAATAGATGTCCCACAAATGTCGTGTGTGACATGATTTCACAAGAAGCATGGAAAAAATGCAAATGGAGCCTAAAGCACTTCAAATTTTATAAGATACATGGAATATGCAATTGTGACAAAGGAAAGAATGCATAAATTGGATGATAGAAGAAGAAAGTGCATCTTCATAAAATACACTAAAGAATCCAAGGCATAAAATTGTATAACCCTATCACAAAAAATATTGTAATTAGAAGGAATGTTGAGTTCATAGATTCATTAGGACTACCATAGATTCATTAGGACTACCATAATGAAGTTATGACCATTCTAATGAATCTATGATTTCCCTATGGTAGTTTTGAAAGACCTAATGAAGTTAAATCTATGATTAATATGATGCATTTGATTATATTAATAAAATCTAATGTGTTTGATTAAGGCTATGTATGTTGAGCACTCATAATTTTGAATACTTAGAAAAATCTAATCCCAAAATCAACATGATAACAAAATCAAAGTATTATATTAAGCATGTATGATAAGAAGTGATAAAGAAACATAAGAGAATGAAGGAAAATGTAAAGAACATGAATAAAGACTTGACATACCTTAAAATTAGAGATTCAATTAGAGAAACTACACAATTATGCATAGTTTATTTTTCTTCTTGCATCAAACTCCTCAACAATTTAAGATTTTCATGAACTTGCTTCCTTTTCAATGTTCAATTCTATATAAATTTAATAGAATTACTAAAAACTATAGAATTAACCAATATATAATGCTAAATTATAATAATTCAATTATAATTAACATTTCAACAATAAAAACATAAAATTTTGAGTTCATATAATCAAATTTTATGTAAAAGCTTTGCTATTTCCTCATTCCTAAGTTGGAAAACCAAAAAAGGCTGGTGCAAATCTGGTGGAATGTGGAAAAATTGCATGTGCTTTCCCCAACAACATGAAAAAGCATTTTTTTGTCAGAACACACACAAAAGCAAGAGAATAACAGGCATGTGGGCCTAGATCATAGGTGTCCTACCTTTTTTTATCATTTTTAGAGAAATATAAAATGCACTCATGTTATAATATGACTTTGTTTTGGCTTTCTCTTTAAACGACCAAATTTCAACTTTTTCAAAGCATGCTTGTGTTTTGAAAAAGTGAATTTTGTAAAGGTTTTCTAACTCTTATCATTTGTCAATAGTGAGTTGGGTTGAAGTACATCTATGAGACCTTTATTCAAGCAATTATGACATCTTGTAAGTACTATGTATGTCTCATTTTGTGTGCGATATAAAGTTTCACCACAATTCCCTATACACTCAAGCCTATATATTAACCCTCAACCTTATACCTTATACCTTAAATTCTAAATCGTAAACAATATATCCTATACATTAACATGATACCCTATATCCTACAGCCTCAAACCTCAACCCTATACCTTGAACCCTAAACCCTACAACCTCAACCCTTAACCCTATATCCTAAACCCTATACCTTAAACATTATACCCTACAACCTCAACCCTCATCCCTAACCCTACAACCTCAACCCTCATCTGTATACCCTAAAAAATCAACCCTAATCCCTATACCATAAACCATCAACCCTTAAAACCTAATCCCTCAACCCTAAACCCTAATACCTATCCCTAAACCCTCAACCCTCAACCATTAAACCCTTTACTTTCAACCCTCAACCCTCAACCCTTAAACCTTTAACCCTTAAACCCTTAAACCCTCTACCCTATACCCTATACATTTAACCCTCAACCCTTAAACCTTTAAACCCACAACCCTAATCCCCCTACCCTATATCTTAAACCCTTAATCCCTCAACCCTCGACCCTTAAACCCTTAATTCCTCAACTTTCAACCCTCAACTATAAATCCTCTACCCTGTCATTAGTTTTGAAAATCCTTCAACCCTCAACTATAAACTCCTCTACCCTATACATTATTCTAAATTATTCTTCAACCCTCAACCCACTCAACCCTTAAACCCTTAATCCCTCAACCCTCTACCCTATACATTAAACCCTCAACCCTAATCCCTCAACCCTATAACCTCAACCCTTAAACCCTTAAACCCTTAAACCCTCAACCCTAAATTAAACCCTCATTCATAACCCCTTGACCCTATACCTTAAATCCTTAATCCCTCAACCCTAATCTATCAACCCTATACCCTCAACCCTTAACCCTAAACCCTCTACCCTATACATTAAACCCTCAATCATAAACCCTAATCCCTATACCCTCAACCCTCAACCCTCTACCCTATACATTAAACCATCAACCCTAATCCCTCAACCCTGTACCCTCAACCCTCAACCCTCAACCCTTAACCCTTTACATTAAACCCTCAACCCTTAAAACCTTAAACCATAAACCCTTAAACCCTCAACCCTCCACCCTATACATTAAAAATCAACCCTAATCCCTCGACTCTATACCTTAAACCCTTAATCCCTCAACCCTCAACCCTTAAACCCTCAAACCTTAAACCCTTAATGCCTCAACCCTCAACCCTCAACTATAAACTCTCTATCCTATACATTAGATCATCAATCCTAATCCCTCAACCCTACACATTAAACCCTAAACCATCAAACCTTGAACCTAATCCCTCAACCCTCAACCATTTAACCCTAATCCCTCAACCCTATACCTACAACCCTTAAACCCTTGACTCTAAACCCTTAACCCTCTACCCTATACATTACACCCTCAACCTATGCCTTAAACCCTTAATCCCTCAACCCTCAACCCATAAACCCTTAATCCCTTAGACCTCAACCCTCAACTATAAACCCTCTACCCTATACATTAGAACCTAAGCCTAATCCCTCACCCTCAGCCCTTGGCCCAAACCTTGATCCTTAACCCTCAACCCTCAGCCCTAAACCCTATCCTAAACCCTCAGCCCTCAACCCTTCAGCCTTAAACCCTAAACCCTCAACCCTGGGCATATACCTTAGGCCATAATCCCTCAGCCCTTAAACATAATCCTGTTATCAGCCCTAATCCATTAGGCCCTAAACCTCAGCCCTCAGCCCTGATCCCTCAGCCCTCAACCCTTAAACCCTAAACCCTAAACCATCAGCCCTCAACTCTTGAAGCCCTAAACCCTCAGCCTTAAACACTAATCCCTACACCCTATAGCCTCAGCCCTGAACCTATAATTAAGCCTAATCCATCAGCCCAATATCTTAAGCCCTAATGAACCTATGCACTATACACTTGACAGAAACTCAGCCTAAATGTTATCCATAACCCTCCAAATAGCCACTATACCCACTGCTTGATTCCCTAAGCCCTCAGCCCTCATGGCTATGTATGCCTCAGCCCAAGGCCCTATGCCTTATACACTCAGCCTTTTAACGTTATCAATTGGTTGTAAAGACCTCAGCCTTATGCCCTCAACCTTGTTGCTTGGCTGTCCTCAATGGTCAATGTATGCAGCCAAACCCTAAGCCCTGCAAGCCTCAGCCCTCATCCCTATACCTATATAACCTCACAGCATACCCGTATGGATATTGTCCTCAGCCTATACTTAAACCCTAAACCATACACTCTCAACCCTTCACCCTATACCTTATACCCTTAATCCATACCATAAACCATAAATCCTAATGCCTATACCTTACTTAATCTTATACACTCAATGAGCTAAATATTATCCTTCAACTGTAAAACTTCAACCCATACCCTATACCCTCAACCTATTACTTAATCCCTAATCCCTCAATAATCAAGCCTATACCTTAAACCCTAAACTTCACAACCTCAACCCTCATCCCTACACCCTATACCCTCACCCATGTATACCCTGGCCAAAGCCATACATGCATACATACAAGGATGCATGCATGGGAAGGATGCATGCGTATGCACACACATGCACATGCATGCAGTACGTACGTGCGTGCATGCATGCAGTACGTGTGTGCAGGCAGTTGATCACTGGGACCTGGGGCGTGCATCAAATACAGAGCAAGACAGTTTGATAGGACATGGTTCATAATGATTCATTGTCCAGCTCTTTGATAGGAGACAAAGGAACAAAGGAGATGGAGATGGGATGATTAGCTATGATGTTAATGTTTTATAATGTGAGTGCATTATATTGTGCTCACATTATGTCTTGCTTTGGGAATCCCCAAGCCTTTGGCTTGGATTTTCTTTGGATTTCCAAACCAAAGGTTGGAGTGCCTTCCCAACATGGGTGAAATCACAATACCATGTCTCACTTTTTTCCCAAGATGGACATTTACATCAATATTTTTAATTGAATCTTCATCTTCTAAGACCTATAGCAGCTCAACCGTTAAGAATTTGAAGATGATGTGAACTAGTGATCTGTGGCAATTTGTGTGCAGATTCTAAATATTTTTTTTTCATTTTTTTTGAAATAAATCATGAATATTTTAACATCTCCTTTAATAACTAGTTTTAAATAGAAAACAACATTTTTAGAAAGTAACTTTTGTGTCGTACAACATAATTTTTTTTGTATAAAAATTGAATTATAATTTTTGAAAAATAGATTCTCAACATCAATATCTAGGGAAAGGATATTTTTTCATTATTTTTTGTTGCATTTTTTTTAAATTTTTTTTTTGAAGTCACTATAACTATAATTTGGACATACGTGTGTGTCATACAACCTAACTTGTGTATATATCAAAATCCAATTTATTTTTGGTTGAAACAAGGAAACCAATATCTAGGGAATGGGTATTTTTGAATTTTTTTTATAATGGTTTACTATTTTTCCACCTCTGCACAACAAAGAGCTTGATGTTCGAAGAAAAACCTATGTTTAGTAAAAAATGAAAATTAAATACATGATAAAATGAAAATATATCAATACTATACTTGTTGGAAAGCTTGCTTCGAGGGCTACAATATTGCAAAATATAATTTTTAAATGACGTTATTTAATCCCTCAAAAGGTAAAGAAAAAGTGGTTTTTTTCTAGCATTTTGATAGGTGAGAAGGAGATTCCATTGTGGGCATGATTTAATACTAGAGGGGTTCTATCGAAGGGGGTTTTATCTAAGGGGTTCTTATCTATCCCTCTTCAATTAAAACCCTTTAGATGGAGTCTCTCAAGACTTAAATCATTAGTTTTTCTAAAAATAGTGATTTCAGGTAAAAATCAACACATCCCAAAAGTGAGACACACTATTGTGGCAGCACCCACGTCTAAAGATTTATTTTTACATATACTATAAAATTTCACTTAATCTCATTTATTCTAATTGTCAAGTTTGTATGTGTTTCAAGGTTGAGTAAATCAAACACCTGGGTAATGTTAGGTTCTCTCTTAGTTATTTAACAATGTAATTTTTTTCACATTTTGACTATGCTAAGGGTTTCGTGTTTAATTTCTTTTGTTTTTTGTGTTTGTTTTTTTTCAAAAACCAATGTTTAGTATTTTTTACTTTATTTTTTAATTGTTTATTAAAATTTCAAATAAATTACATTTTTATAAACTAGACTGCATTCTACACATATTCAAAAAAATTGATTTTCGATTAGCATTAAAAATTTATAGGGGTACCATGACCAAATTTCTATTTTCAAGATGTGTCCACTTTGAAAATTAGTAAAAAATCATATATTCATTAAAAAAATATAAAAAAAACAGGCATAAACTACATGTTGTTAGCTAATTTCTCACTGAAGCAATTTTTAAAATACCAAAAAAAATTTAACCTTTTGAGGGAGCCACAAGAGATGCTATGTTATATTTTTTTGACAAAAACAACACCAAATTATATGGCTCCATTTTTTGAACCCCGTAATATCTACCATTTTCAAAAAGAATTAATAGAACTTTAGAAGGTAGACTTAGAGCACTACAACCCTTGTTTTCGTTGCATCTTAAAATTTTGAGTGCAACTATCCTCAATTTCTCATCCAAGGTTAGTGTTTCTTGATTTCAAAAGAAAAGTCACCACTTAAGACCCATTTTGATGAAGGGTACTCCCCTTGCAAATTATAACAGCATAAAACAACCAGATTTGCACTACAAAATGATCTTTATTACTGGACCGACATTACAAAGTTACACACCATCTCATGGGCAGCTTCATACATGCATCTATCGATTGGTAGATTTGGGTTCAGCCTGAAGCTTCACTATCATGCTGTGAGCTACCCTCATACTACCTTCGCCACCCACTTGTCTTCGTCCAACCTTTATATATCATTCTTATTCTCTAGGTCGGCCTTGGTGTTCAACTCTTCTCATGTCATAGGATCATAATGTCGTTACCTTGTTATCAATAGCTCATCGAGTTGACCAATGGATATGGATTCCACAACAACAATGTGAAATTCATCTAGTCTCATTCTTCCAGGTGTTTCCATCCACCACCATTGACTGATGCATGAATCGTACTGCATACACTACCAAGTCCACCATTACCCTGTCGATGAAACCCCAAATCAAATCTCACTGAAATGAATAATTTTCACCAACGAACACTCCACACACTGAAGGATGCATCAGACCATCGAGGAGACTTGAGATAGATTCCCACTGATGAAGCATACTCCCATCGAATAGTACTACTGAACTATCAAGTTGTCGGGCCATCGTGGAGACTACCGGCCAAGTTCGGGCAACAAGCAATGGTCCTGCCGACAACAACCACCATCAGACCCTCAGTAGGATAGGTGACCTCGTTTCCCCAATACGAGATCCTCACGTTGATGTAAACCATCCCTGCCAACACCGTCGGTATGTCACTAGGACGTGGGGAAATGTCACGCCAATAAAGCAATGTCTCGATGATGGAACACTACGAACTATACACTCAATGTTGTCATCAATAAATCATTGGGACATGTAGGAAAGTATTACAAATATTTCATGGTCTTGTCGATAGGCCATGTCAGCCCTTCTCTGATCAACAAAAAAACACAAAAATTGATGATGCAAGATTGCTCTTCGCCCTGGATGCTCCTACATTACACACCCAATGTAATTCAAAAAAATTTCATGAGTTGAACTCATAAAAATTTGTAGACTTTGAGCTTGTCTTGGATCCACCTATTCACCTTATCATGCTAAACACCCTTCTGAACTTTCTTCTGCAATTTAATGTCCCGACCTTCTTTCATTCTTCCTCTCTTTTGTCCTCTTTTAACAAATTTCACTTCCCACCAATCTACACTATGAAATTTTGGAAAATTATAATCTTCAATTTTATCTCTTGTAGGAAACTTATGCATTACCTTTTCCCCAATTACTATTGTAACAATCATTTCATTTTCATTCTCCATTTGTTCCTTGTACTCCTCCTTTCCTATATCTTCTGGAAAGTAATTCTCAACTGCAATTTCAATGTCAGGATCATAATCAAAGTACTCATACTTTCCTTCTCATCTGTATCCTTATCAATGTTAATAATAGGGTATGTGCAGGATCATGATGGGCCAAAAATTGGTGATATGATGGGTATGTGTAGGGTACGTGGCTAACGACATTTTTTTAACCCAAAATAGATGAAACAAAAAGGGTTTTAAAGGAGATTCTCAGCTTTCCACCAATATAAATTATGCTTTACTTTGAATTTAATAAATAATTATTATTCATTTTCTATTTGAATTACAACTAAAGTACAACTAAAGTCCCATTGATAGGTCAGATCAAAACATCTACAACTTCTCTAAATCCAGATCACACATTTTTTAATCGAAAACATGTGTCACATTCTATGCTTCCACATACTATATAGGATTAAAAAGAAGAAATGAATTTCATGAAGTTTTGGACCATAATTTGTTAAGGTGGTTATATATACGATTTTTTATATTTTAAAAAAGTTGTAATAAAAAATTTATAATTAATTATTTTACTTGGCAAAAAATTACAAAAATATGCATCACATCCGCATATGAGTCCTCTACTTACATCTAAAATCTTATAAAAATATTATCATTTTATTGTGGTTGTGGTGGCCTAAAAGACACCTACTTATTTTTCCTCGAATTTAAGTACTACTCCATTGAAGTTTCCAAATTTCACCAAATAGGATTTCTCCTTTTTTAAAAATAAACCCGGTAGCTAGAAACCATTCAGAATTTGCTAAATTCTATTCTTATATGGCTTTTGAAATAATATAGATAATTTATTCAAATTTTTATGTCAAGTTGCCTAATTTCTAATTTTCTAAATTTTTGCCACTTAAGAGCCCATTTTTTCCATGATGATCCTGCACATACCTAATATAATCATAATATTCTTCCTAGTCATCCTACAATAGATGGTCATCAACTAGAAGGTCCTCAACTGAACTAGCATGTACCTTCTCACCTTTGTCCTTATTGACCACTACAGTATTTTCAATCATCAAGGTATTCACTACTATAATACCTTCATCTGCACTAATCTCATTATGCTCACACAAATCAGTAATGACATTTTCACAAAGAGCAGATTTTACCTCTTCTTTATCCACCAAAACCTTTAGTCTACACCTTTTGAATGCAATCAACATAGATGGAACCTGCATGAGAAAATCTTGATCTTCATCCTCATCCTTTATAACTGACTATTTATCTCCATTAATCAAGCACTTCCTAGCATCACTACATACTTTCTCTTCTCCTTTATTCAATGGTTTCAACTTATTCTTGACTCCATCTTTCATGAAATAGTAGGTATTAGCATACCCATCATGCATTGCTTTCCTGTCGAATTGCCAAGGTCTGTCTAATAATAGGTGACAAACATCCATAGGCATAACATCACACAAAAAAAATTCATGGTAGTTACCAATCTTAAAGCTTACCAGGCAATGTTCATGCACCAAAACCTTACGGGCATCCTACAACCAAGCAATTTTGTATGGGTGTGGGTGCCTTCTTCTTTCTAGCTACAACTTATTCACCATTTCTTCAGAAACAAGATTATCAGTACTACTATCATCAATAATCACATTTCATACTTTATCTTCAAATTTGCATTTCGTTCTAAAGAAACTCTTCCTTTGCATTGGTTCATTGTCTTCATGCAACAAGGCTCACCTATCCATCAAGGCTTCTCCTCCTTCAACTTCTTCAAAATGTGAGGACTGTGCATCTTCATCTACATGGACAACTCAAGCATTTTCGTCAGGCCTCCTATTTTATTTTCCTTGATGTTGAGGACACTCAAAGGCCCTATGCCCTTCTTCTCCACATTGAAAATAGGTTCCTCAGAAACCTCTTCCTGGTCCTCATCCAAATATTCCTCTACCTCTCTCATTCTACTCATGAAACTTGTTTGAGCTTTCAGCTCTTTCACCATCCTTGCCCATGATGTCTCTAATTTCTTGCTCGTCCCCTTTTTGCTACTCATAAATTTTGCTCTTCCCTTTCTACTTATGCTCAAATTTTCTATTCAATCTCTCTTCCACCTTTAATACCAACTGATATGCATCCTCAATGGTGTATATTCGTACTAATTCCAATTCCTCTTGTATGCTTAGCTTCAACCCATTAAAGTAACGGGCTACCTTCTCCTTGCTTGCTTCAAAATACCCTATTCTAATTAGGATCTTATGAAATTCTTCTATATACTACTTCACCATCCTTGTTCCTTGTCTCAAATTTTGCATCTTCTTGAGTAGTTCTAATTCGTAATCAACTAGAATAAATTTCTTCTTCAATTTTGACACCATTCTATCCCATTTAGAAATTACATCCTTCCCTTCTCTCCTTTCTAGTTGGACCTCTTCCCACCAAATACTAGCATGGCCCTTTAACTTGGTCTTTGCAAACTTCACTTGGTGAGGATCTTCAATCTCCTCGAATTTGAAAAATTATTCCATATCATTGATCCAATTGATCAATTCTTTTGGATTTAAACTCTCATTAAAGGTTGAAACTGTTGGCAAAACAAGGACAGACAACTGAGAGGGGGGGTGAATTAGTTGTCATAGAATATTTAAACTTTTCAAACATAACTTTACTTAATCTCAGATCTGATGAATTAACAATAAACCACAGGCAATTAGCACATTAGAAACACAGAGAACACCAATATTTTTTTTACATGGAAACCTTGTTAGGGGAAAAACCATGGTGGATGTCAGTCAACAATATTATACCTTGTTAAAAGTATAATGAAGAATAATGGGAATGCACATGCATTCAGGCACATTGCCGAGAGCTCACTACTAAATACAAGAGGGCTCACTGCCCAAAGAATACACACTTTCTTATAGCAATTTGGATTAGATCTGCAGGGTATGAACTAAGAAAATAGCTTCTACAAAAGCCTTATTACAGTTCCGGTTAATTACAAAAACACTCCTTCACACTTCGCTCAAACTTCTTCACACTCTGCTCTGCAATCGAATGATTAGATCACTATTCACACACTTGCTCTTCCTCTAGCACTTCTTTCCTTCTTTTCACACTTCACTTTGCTCAAACAATCGCTTGTATATATTTGCAACATGGATTTACATCAACAACTTCGTTGGCCAAAATAAAATATGAAATATAAAAACATATACACAATGTCGGCCCAAATTTACAAGTAAATTTTCAATGTGAATCAAACACCATCGGCCACAATATAATGAAGACTTAAATCAATATCCTCAAGTGCACCAAACATTCAAATTTTAATCTCCAAGGATCCACAACACGCTACAACCACCATGTCAGCCAAGAATGTAAAAACCAGAACACACAAGAGAAAAATCACCGACCACAAGCACACCGATCAACACGGACATGCAACAAAGATAGAGCATGATCTAGAAGCATCCAAAAGCATCACGAATCAACAGAGAGGCATCCACAACAATTGAAATTACTAGAATCACATCAACTTCAATCAAGAACACTAACTGAAGCCACAAAAAAATTGTCAGAACACAACTGTTCATAACACAATTCAATCTTCATGGGGACCTCTAAAACTTTATGTGGATAAACTAGATAAACTCAACAATAAACCCTTTAATCCACAATGACTAGTCATCAATGTACTAAGCAAGACACCTTCATGACCTTCACTGTTCCACTATCAACATGTAACTCTTTCTATAACAGTTTTCTCAATATCCTCGACATATACAACCTACAATACATCAATGCTAATAGTGTTGACATCAATGACAACCACATATCAACAACACAACCACAACATCCAACAATCTCCCCCTTTGGCAATGATGGCAACACATGATGTGAAAAACACCATCAATGCAAATCTCAATCAACACTTACTTCCCCTTAGATTTTGACTCTTCTCCTCAACTTCTTCTACATGATCTCCCCACAAGGCTCTTCTCCCCAAATAATTCATAGTTTTTCACATGATTCTTCTCCCCCTTTGACATCAATGGAAAAGATAGCCATTATCTTTCCACATACAACCTCTGAACCACATATTTGCACATCTAACTACTCCCCCTTAGTAGTAGAGACAGAGACATCAATCCAGATCAAAATATAGCTATAAAACACATGGATTGATGCAAGTAAATGTATCTTTAGTTCATATGAGGAGGAGTAATCACCCCTAGCATCCCTCTGAGATACTCAAAAGTATCCTTTAGCAACAGCTTGGTGAAAATGTCTGCAATCTATTCTTTGGTAGGTACATACTCTAGTTTGACTTCTTTCTCTCACTTTTTCCCTCAGGAAGTGAAACTTGATTGATATATGCTTGGTCTTAGAGTGTAGCACTGGATTCTTTGATATGTTTATTGCACTTGAGTTATCATAGTATATGGAAATAGGCTCATCATATACTACTCTGATATCTTTCAACATCTATTTCATCCACAACACTTAAGTACAATTATTTGCAGCAACAATATACTCTTCCTCAACAATAGATAGGGATATGGAATTCTACTTTTTACTCAACCAAGACACCAACTTCTTGCCTAGGAAGAAGGCACCACCACTTGTGCTTTTCCTGTCATCTACATTTCCTACCCAATCCGCATCAGTATAGGAACTCAAGGTAAGATCATCATCTTTAGGATACCAAATCCCAAAATAAATTGTTCCTTTCAGGTATCTAAAAATTCTCTTCACAACAGTCACATGAGATTCTTTTAGATCAGCTTGATATCTAGCAACCATACACACAACATTCATGATGTCTGGTCTGTTCTGAGTTAAGTAGAGAAATCCTCTAATAATTGACTTGTATCTTGTTTGATTTTCCTTAGGAGAGTCATAATTCTATGCTAACTTGCATCCGGTTACCATGGGTGTACCGACAAGCTTTGAGTCTTCCATTCCAAACTTCTTCAGAAACTCTCTCACATATCTGGATTGAGGTATGAAAAAACCATTGTCTAACTGAGTGAATTGCAATCCTAGAAATAACTTTATCTCTCCAATCATACTCATTCCAAATTCACTTTTCATTTCATCAACAAACTTCATACATAGATCATCATCTCCTCCAAAAATAATGTCATCAACAAAGACTTCAATAATCAACTCTTTATCATGATCCAACTTAAAATACAAGTTGTTGTCAGTAGTACCTTTATTGAATCCAAGCTTTAGTAAATATTTATCCATTCTAGCATACTAGACTCTGGGGGATTTCTTGAGTCCATACAGAGCTTTCTTCAATCAAAAAACCATGTCTTCCTTATCAGTCAGTTGAAATCCATTCGGATGTTCAACATATACCTCTTCTTCTAACTCACCATTCAGAAAGGTTGACTTCACATCCATTTGATAAACTTTGTAGTTATTATATGCAACATAAGAAAGAAATAATATTACGGCTTCAATTATGGAAATAGGGGAAAAGGTTTCTTCAAAATCAATACCTTCCATTTGTGAATACCCTTTACATACCAATCTTGCTTTATTCCAAACCACTTCACCTTGTTCATTCAACTTATTCCGAAAGACCCATTTAGTACCAATCACATTTTTATTTTTAGGTCTGGGAACAAGAATCCATGTATCATTCTTTTCAATCTACATCAATTGTTCCTTCATAGCTTCCATCAAGTGTTCATCATTACAAGCTTCATTGAAATTGTTAGGCTTAGTCTTGGAAATCAAACAATATTCTTCTTCAATCCTTCTTCTAGTCAACACACCTTTATTCTTGTCTCCTATAATTTGATTTTTAAAATGATTTAGCTTTGCATACCTTGGAATTTTAGGATTCTCTCACACTTCTAGTTCTTTTGTTCTTCCTTCTACACTTCCACTTGTCTCTCCTTCCTGACTTTCTTGATTTACTAGAACAATATGAACTTGATTTTGTGTCTGAGCATTCTTCCCTTTGTCTATACTATCTTGCTGGTCATTTGAATCATATCCATAGTATTTGGATGACCTAGCAGAGTCCTTATCAACTCTGAAATTTGTACTTTCAACCATTTTTACTTTCAACCATTTTTCTCAATCTTCTATTATAGCACCAGTAAGCCTTGCTTTTAGTAGAGTAACCTAGAAAAATTCCTTCATCACTCCTTGCATAAAACTTGCCTATGTCCTCATCTCTCTTAATATAACACTTGCTTCCAAATATCTTGAAATATTTAACAGTAGGCTTATAACCAAACCATAGCATAAAAGGAGTCTTACCATAAATACCATTGATATTTACCCGATTTAGAGTGTACACAACAGTGTTTACAACTTCTCTCGAATAGATGTGAGGCACATTTCCTTCTATCATCATTGTTCTAGTAGCATCCAAAAAAAAATTGTTCTTTCTCTCTACAACTCCATTCTGTGGAGGGGTTCGGGGAGCAGATAACTGTCTTCTAATTCCTTGTTCTTCACAGAAAGAATTGAACTCCCAAGAAGTGAACTCACCACCTCTGTTTGACCTTAGGAATTTTTTTTCAGACTTGTCTCATTCTCTTCCATAGCTTTGAAACTTTTGAACTTCTCTAATGCTTCACATTTTTCTCTTAAGAAAGCAACCCATATCATCCTAGAGTAATCATCAATAAGTAGCATAAAGTACCTTTCTCCTTGTAGACTTTTGATTCTGGAGGGACCACACATATCAGTATGCACCAGCTCCAATATTCCATTAAAATGATGTTGTTTGCTCCAAAAAGAAACTTTAGTCTGCTTGCCCATCTGACATTCCTTGCATATTGTGTTAGTAGGCTTCACTAGCTTAGGTAGATCTCTTACTGCTTCAATGGAGCTTACCTTGACAATGTTATCAAAATTCAAATGACATGGCCTCCTATGCCATAACTAGCTTTCATCTACTTGAGCAATTAAACAACTTACATTAGCAGCACTTGAAAGTGAAAAATATTACCTCTTGTCTTTGTCCCTGAAGCAATCATATTTCCAGAGCTTCCAAGTATCCTTCATCTTCCATATTTGAACCAAAGATCATAACCCTTGTCCACCATTTGTCCAACACTCAACAGGTTATGCTTCAAGCCTTCAACATAAAGGACATCATCAGTGTTATGTTTACCACCAAGACAAATAGATCCTCTACCACGAATCACACTAGCATTGTTATCTTTGAATCTTACAACCCCACTATCATATTTCTCTAGACTTACAAATTTTATTTTGTCACCAGTCATATGATGTGAGCATCCACTGTCAATAACCCACTCATCCTTTTCTTCAATTCGGGCTGTAAGAGCTTTCTGAAATTTAGCAGATTCAGTAGCCACCAAACCATTTTCCTTGATAGTAATGAAAACCCATTCATCTTCATTTCCATTTTCTTTATCAGATTCTTCATTAGTCACACCTTCTTAAGCATAATAGCATTTCTTTTGAAATTTAGGTTTGTTAGGCTTAGATCTAGGAAATCTTTTAGGACACCTTGAAGAAAAATGACCTATTTTCCTACAAGAGAAACATTTAATAGGAAGCTTTCCTTTATACTTACCTTGTCCTCTGCCTTCTTTCTTTACAATCAGTGCTTCTAGCTCTTCTACCTCTCTTTCTTCATATTCAATATGTTTCATCTCTTCTTCATACTTGAATGTCTTTCTAGAACTCTCTCCCAAATCATATCTTTGCTTGTTTCTTTTGGATATAGAGGCATTAAATGCAAATTCAGTCTTGGGGACAGAATCACAAAATTCACTCAACTTAAAGGCAACAAGTTTACCAATCAACATATCTCTTGTCACATTGGTTATTGTTCTAAGCTCTTCAATAGCATGAGCCTTTGATTTGTAAGAGGGAGGCAATGATCTGAGCACTTTAGCTACAATTTCTTGTTCGTCCAAGGTACCACCAACACATCTAATACCCCTCACAAGTTCATTTACTCTTTGCATAAAAGAAGAAATATTTTCATCTTCACCCATCTTCAAAGTTTCATACTTGCCTTTCAAACTCGATAGCTTAGCGATCTTCACAAGTGCATCTCCTTCATACAAAGCCTCCAGCTTCTTCCAAATCTCATGAGTTGTCTTCAGATCCATCACATTTGTTATTTCTAAATCTGTCAAAGCACTCAACAAAGCTTCAATCGCCCTGATGTTAATCTCAACCTCTTTAATCTCATCAGGAGTGGAAGGACCATTCTGAGGAATAACATATATGTTCTTTGTAATCTTCCAGAAGGGTTCACCAATACACCTCAAATGACATCCATTCTAGCTTTCCACAGAGAGTAGTTTGTTCCATCGAATCTAGGACTGTCCTTTTTGTATGATGCCATCTCAGATCACCTCAAGCTTTTAAACTTCTTCAGAGGTACCTACTCTAATACCATTTTTTGGAAAAACAAGGACATACAACTGAGAGGGGGGGTGAATCAATTGTCATAGAATATTTAAAATTTTCAAACTTAACTTTACTTAATATTAGATCTGATGAATTAAAAATAAACCACAGGCAATCAGCACATCAGAAACATAGAGAACACCAAGATTTTTTTTACATGAAAACCCTATTAGGGGAAAAACCACAATGGATCTCAGTCCACAATATTATACCATGTTAAAAGTATAATGAAGAAAAATGGGAATGCACATGCATTCAGGCACACTGCCTGGAGCTCACTGCTAAATACAAGAGGGCTCACTACCCAAAGAAGAAACACTATCTTATAGAAATTTGGATTAGATCCGTAGGGTATGAACTAAGAAAACATCTTCTACAAAAGCCTGATTATAGTTCTGGTTAAGCACAGAAACACTCGTTCACACTTTGCTCAAACTTCTTCACACTTTGCTTTGCAATCGAATGATTAGATCACTATTCGCATTCTTGATCTTCCTCTGGAACTTCTTTCCTTCTATGCACACTTCACTTTTCTCAAAAAATCACTCTTATATATGTGCAACATGGATTTACATCAACAACTTTGTTGGCCAAAATAAAATATGAAATATAAAACATATACACAATGTCGGCCCAAATTTACAAGTAAATTTTCAATGCGAATCAAACACCGTTGGCCACAATATAATGAATACTTAAATCAATATCCTGGAGTGCACCAAACATTCAAATTTTAATCTCCAAGGATCCAACACATGCTACAACCACCATGTCAGCCAAGAACATAAAAACATGAACACACAAGAGAAAAATTACCGACCACGAGCACACCGACCAATGCAGACGTGCAACAAAGATACAACATGATCTAGAAGCATCCACAAGCATCATGAATCAACAGAGAGGCATCCACAACAACTGCAATTACTATAATCAGATCAAGTTCAATTAGGAACACTAACTGAAGCCACAGAAAAACTGTTAGAACACAACTGTTCATAACACGATTAAATCTTGATGTGGACCTCTAAAAATTTTGGTGGATAAACTAGATACACTCATAAATAAACCCTTTAATCCACAATGACTGATCATAAATGTACTAAGCAAGACACCTTCATGACCTTCACTATTCTACTATCAACTTGCAACTCTTTCTTTAACAATTTTCTCAATATCCTTGACATATACAACCTACAATACATCAATGCTAATAGTGTTGACATCAATGACAACCACATATCAGCAACACAACAACAACATCCAATAGAAACCTCCATCTTAGGTCTCTTCCCAATGCTGGATATTGCTCTCAACAACCTCATTTCCCCAAAATCCATCTGATCCAGTTCTTTCTCTTCTATTTCCTCTTATGTTTCATCATCCTCATGATATATTCCTCTGCCTCTACATACCTCTTCTTGCAAAGCTTGCATCTACCTAGTAAGGGCTCTAAGTTTATCTTTGGGAAGATCTCTTCCTCCAGCACCTCTATCATTGCCTCTACCATGCTAGGCCATTCTTGGAGGCATTTTGTTCTTATCCCACACTCACAAGTCCTACTATAACTGCTTCATGTTTGATGCTCTATTATAGACTTAGGAACTCCTACTCTGATACCACTGATGAAGGGTACTCCCATTGCAAATTGGAACAACATAAAACAACCAGATTTGCACTGTAAAATGATCTTTATTATTGGATCAACATTACAAAGTTACATGTCATCTCATTGGCAACTTCATAAATGCATCTACTGATTGGAAGATCTGGGTTCAACCTCAAGCTTCACTATCATGTTGTGAGCTACCCTCATACTACCTTTGCCACCCACTTGTCTTCCTCCAACCTTTATATATCATTCTTATTCTCCAGGTCGGCCTTGGTGTTTAGCTCCTCTCGTGTAATAGGATCGTAATGTCATTACCTCGTTATCAATTGCTCATCGAGTCAGCCAATGGAGATGGATTCCACAACAATGATTTGGAATTCATCTAATCTCATTCTACCAAGTTTCACCATCCACTTCCATTGACTTATGCATGATTCATACTACATACGCTACCGATTCCACCATCACCCCGTTTTGAAACCCCAAATCAACTCCCACCAAAATGAAGAAGTTCTGACGACGAACACTTCACATGCATTGAAGGACACATCAGACCATCAAGGAGACTTGAGACAGAGTCCCAATAATGAAGCATACTCCTGTCGAATGGTATCGCCAAACTCTCAAGTTGTTGGGCCATCGTGGAGACTATCAGCCAAGTCTAGGTGACAAGCAATGGTCCTACCAACAACAACCACCATTGGACCATCGGTAGGATAGGCGACCTCATTTCCCCAATAGGATATCCTCACACCGATGCACACCATCCCTGCCAACACCGTCGGTATGTCATTGGGACGTGGGGAAACATCATGCCGATAAAGAAATGTCTCATCGATGGAATGCTACGAACTGCACACTCAATGTTGTCATCAGTAAATCATTGGGACATGTAGGAAAGTCATATTGATATGGCATGGTCCTATCGATAGGCCATGTTAACCCTTATTTGATTAAGAAACAAACATAGAAATTGATGATGCAAGATTGCTCTTCACCCTGGATGCTCCTACATCACCTTTTTATCCCCCCATCTTTCTGTACTTAACCTATAGAGAGGGAAGAAGGGAGGGAGGGAGGGAGATGGAGAGAATTAGAGAGGGAAGGAGGGAGGGTGGGAGGGAGAGAGAAGTGAGATAGAATTTGAGAGAGAGAGAGGGAGGGATAGGTAGAGAGAGGGGAGAGGTAGGTAGAGAGAGGGAGAGGTATGGAGGGAGAGAGATGTGGGATAAAGATGCAGAGAGAGAGTGGTAGGGAGTGATGGATGGAGAGAGGTGAGATAGAGAGAAACACGAAGAGAGAGAGGTAGAATAGAGAGAAACACAAAAGAGAGATATAGGAGAGGTTGAGGGGAGATAGAGAGATGTAGAGAGGGAAGGATGGAGGGAGGGAGATAGAGAGAATTAGAGAGGGAAGGAGGGAGGGGGAGAGAGAGGGAGAGGGAGGGAGAGAGAGAGAGAGAGAGAGAGAGAGAGAGAGAGAGAGAGAGAGGAGGATGGATAGGTAGAGAGGTAGTTCTTGAGCTCAAGGGAGAGAGAGTCAGATAAAGAGATAAAGATAGTGAGAGAGAGAGGTCTAAATCATAAGGGATAAACAATGAGTGAGATAGAGAGAGAAAGATGATACAACTTGTTGATTACTAAAATTTGACCTTCTAATTATTGAAATTTGACTGTGTAAAAAATTATAAGATCTTCCAAAAACTAAAATTTGCATTATAGCTCCTAGAGATCTGAAATCACTCTGAAACATCCTGAAACTACATACATGAAATTTAACTTAAAGTCTAAGTAAGTAAATTTCCATATATAAAATTTAATGCTTATTGTAGGATTTCAACAATTGATTGTTTTAATAAATCTGATGGCTCTTGCTTATTATCAACCCCTTACTAATCCAAAATAGGGGTCATTCATCTTTTCCTAAATAACTTTGCACATAATTGTGCTCTTCCAATTAGAAAAAATTATTCAAAAAATTCATCCCAAATTCTGTTAGAGTGTAATTTTAATGTACTTCCAAATAATATATCTTCAAGTGAAATCTCCTTGAAAAGAGAATCTTCATCCATATCCATCAAATTGTCCATGTACCATACAACAAAATTCTATCACTATTATCAATTTTTTCTTGTGCCTCTACATTAACTTGGTCATCAATAATTTCAATGGGTTGTTCTTGACTAGATGTTCCTTGATCCATTTTTTGGTCTCTCTTTTCTAGTCATACAACCTTGATCCATTCCTTTTATTCCCCATCACAAATTTATTAAATTTTGAATTCACCTACATACACATGTACACATACATATACTAAACCTAATTTAAGTCAAAGATAAATGTGTGGTTCTTTAAGATCATTTGGGCAATATATATGAAAACTACGATAAAAAACTTAACCTTTTCTATTTTGATATAGAGATATCAATGAACAATTATGCTTTTACTAAAAACTAAGGAGAGAAAATGAGAGGAAGAGAGAGAGGGTAGCACTATGGTCATGCACCCAAGGTTGAACCTAAGAGAGAGAGAGTTTATCTCATTATGGTAGAAGGAGAGAGGCTCGTATATAAGGAGAGAGAGAGAGTTATATAGCTTAAATGGAAGGCTTCTTATTATGAATTTATAGTAAATTAAATGGTGTATATTGTTAGCTTCCTTTAAATAGAAACCAACTCATATCTAACTCTAATTTATTAATGTAAGATAAGATTAATAAAATTAGTTTAAGAGTTCGAGTAGGTATCTAAGTCTAGAGAGAAGGTCACACTACATGTATGTCGAGGAGAGAGGGGGAGATGAGACAGAGGGGTGTATAAGGAGAGAGAAATAGAAGGTAGCACTATGGCTATGCCCCCAAGCTAGAACCCAAGAGAGGGAGATAAAAGAGAGAGGCATCTAAGGAGAGAGAGAGAGAGAGAGAGAGAGAGAGAGAGAGAGAGAGAGAGAGAGAGATCTAGAGTGGGTATCTAAGGAGAGATATAGAGAGGTTAGCTCACTATGGTAGAAGGAGAGAGGGGAGATGATGGTCATGGCCCATATATAAGGAGAGAGAGAGAGAGTTCTATAACTTAAATGGATGACTCCTTATTATGAATTTATGGTAGATTGAATGGTTTATATTGTTAGCTTCCTTTAAAGAGAAACCAACTCATAACTCTTTTTTTTTATTTTTTTGATAAAAGGCCATAGGCCTATACATATTATATATTAATAGTAAATATGTACAAGAGTTTTAGATTCATGTCTCAGAAGCCCATATTTATCCCCTAATTCCTCCAGTAATACAAAGTATATGAGGATGTCGAGATTTTACCCACAAACCCCTAGAGTTTACAATATGCTTTTGGGCTAAATAAAAAACAAAATAAGGCAAATTGAATCATTTCATTATATTATATGAGAATTTAGAGTAGAAAAAATGTCAAAATTCCATATACAAATTCTGAAGGAGCAGACTTCATTCCTCCATCTGGTCTACTTGAACATCATTTTCATCCTGATGTTCATGTAAATTTGCCACTTTAGATTGTACTAGTGGCAAAGCATTCAAATTGAAACCCATAGCATTAGGACGATGAGGGGAAACATTATCTACATCTGCATCCACTAGTTGAGTTGGCATTAGGGGATTATGGTCATGTGTGAGCAACACCATAATTGCATTTACCCTGGTTCTTATCTTTTCTGCTAACTCAAAATCAACCTCCCCTGATATCTATTTAACACTATCTGCAAATAAAATTTAAATTATGCATCTTCGAGGACTTCTTAATTGCATGATCTAGATAGTAACAAAAGCATTTCTATGCAAAAAAAATGATGAGGAAACATACCTCATAAATATCCCTACCCCTTCCACAAATCATAATTTTGGCATGCCTTTAACAGAGTATCATCTGGTAAATATACACCCTTGACATTGACTTTGTTCATGATGTGCTCTACTGACCGAAAACACTAGAGCAAATCAAGTAGATTTGAGATGAATATAGATAAAAGCTAAGAAGGATATAGTAGACACCTTGCCTTTGGCACGAGGATTTAAACTCCTATAACCCTTTTGATGGATTTCATAAATTGAGTGCAATGCCCCTTGAAAATTAAATGAAGCTTTGCATCCTCAAGGGTCTCTGTGTAAGGCAATTCCCAGTTGTTCATCAATATGGCAATGTTGTTATTCTAAGGATATTACTCCATTAACATTCTTTGGCAAGCTCTTCACCTTCTTGGCTCCACATGCACCTCACCACTGTTTGAAGAATCCTCCTATTGCAAACAATTTACACCAACGATTACACACCCCTTCTATTTTTCGTTACATCGAAGAGACTTAAAAGTCACTCCCTCTGATATTTAGGGTCTCTTTGATCAGCCTCAAGCATTCTCTGTCATTGATCAAACTCAATTTGATCTCCACCATTTATTGCACTCTTTTTTTGCTTCTCGGTATATCGAAGAGACGTAAAATAACTCACTTTGAAATTTGAAGGTCTCTTTGATTAGCATCATTCAATCTTTTTTGTTCAATCATAATCATCCAATCACCACTGTTGCTTGCTATACCATTGGTAAAAGACAAGGGCCCACAAAATCTTGGAAGGTTGGCAAGCTATCAACATTTTTCATCCACCTCATCGCCACACAATTCACAAGGGTGTGAATTGACATATCGTGCAATCATCCTTTGCCACATGTCCTCACACGTCAACATTCACCATCATCACCTCCCTATCACATCCCACCAAAAGCAACCATCATTGTATTGAAGGGACCAATCATTCCATCTCGCCGATATCTACATTTCTCCCTAATGAACATCCACAATCATCAATCGTCCTTTGTGGATCAATCTCCACTATTGATTAAACCATCAGTGTGTTGAAAGGGCTTAAAAACTGCTCAGTCTAATATCCTGACATCTCTTTGATCTGCTTCACAATAGTGATGTGAAGAGATATCACCACATGTCAGCTTGCAGAGCTCAAACCCACTTCATACACCATGCACCATTCAATCATCACTGACTTAATCTCCACTCTCGATCTTTGTCTTTGAATGAACTTCAAAGTATCAAAGGGACTTCAAAGAAACTCCTACGGATATGTTGAAGTCTCTTCGATGAAGTTTTAATGGAGGGACTTCATCACATAGAAGGGACTTCAAATTTCTCACTTCAATACCAGGAGGCCTCCCCAATAGCCATTGGATGTATAATCATTGAACGCACACCATTGGATCTTTATGAGGACACAACTCTCTAATTTATTAATTTATAAGATAAGACTAATAAAATGAAATAGAGAGAGTAGGTATCTAGGGAGAGAGAGAGAGGGTAGTACTATGGTCATGCCCCCAAGGTAGAACTTGAGAGAGGGAGATCTAAGAGAGAGATAGCTAGTATTATGAATTTATGGTAAATTGAACATGTTTTAAATATTGTTAGCTTCCTTTAAAGAGGAACCAACCTATAAAAATCTAATTTATTAATGTAAGATAAGACTAATAAAATGAAAAAAATATTGCTACATTTTAAGTAAACTATTGAGTTGAGAATGAGAAATATTAAAATAACTATTTAGATCTATAGATAAAAAATTATTTAAAATAACTACAATATAAAAATTAGGAGATGATACCTAGAACTATGAAATTTTGCATCCAACAACTTACTACTATCTTGGATACTATGTTGCAAGTTGTCATTTTAGGATTGTCTAAAATGAAATTTATTCTCTAGAAATTACTTTGTCTATACACTAAGATCTATATAAGCATACAAAAAAATATGAGCTAGAAACTAATTTATGAAGGAAGATCTAAATTCAAAAAAGTAAACCTAAGCTAGTTCTATTTGAATGAAATCTACTTTAGCCTAAATTTTCTTCCATGAGTTGTCAATAAAGTGAGGAATAATGGATTTTAGTAAATTTTCACCTTAGCAAGTTTGTATAGAGGGGGGGAAGGAGAGATACAAAGAGGGAGAGAGGGAGAGAGATAGAGATATAAGAGTTAAACATACATACAAAAACCTAAAAATAAGTAAATAATCGAGCATAATCCCATGTAAACCTTTTGAATAAATCAATGCCAAGTTGAAAATCATTGTACCTAAAAATTCATAGCTTCTATTTCTAAAAAAATTCCTTTTCTATAATTTCTCTAGATGCTTGAATTGAAAATATATATATATATAAAATTATCTATATGAAGTTTTTCAACCAGAAGGCTTCTGGTTGACAGCCTTTTGATTGACGTATTTGTGGTTGAAAAAGTTTCAATCAAAACATTCTAAATTGAAATTATTTTTCTGAAAAGCTTTCGATTGAAACCATCTATGTGGCATCCTTATTGGCAACAACTCATCCTTTTTCAAAAAAAATTGAAACTTTCCACTTGAACTGAATATTTCTTCAATCAAAATTATTTTAAAAGAACTCCTTTTGTAGAGCTCACAGTTGATATTCCAAATATATATATATATATAATATTGTAAGTAGGTTGTTATAAGAAAAAAGAAGCTGATTAGAAATTTAAAAAAAAAAAAAATATATAAATTTTTTTTTGAAAAATATATGATGCACAGGAAGAGAATTATCTCTAAAAGGGTATAATTGTTTTTTTGAAAATGATAAAAATTTGAAAAAAATTGGCGCTAAACAAAAACTATCCAATTCTGGTAATTTTGACTTTGAAATGTCATTACAAGGAAAATATAAATCAATTTTTTTATATACACTAGATATATTAAAGTTATCCATTTGGGAAAAAGAATTAAGGGTCGAAAATAAATTTTTCCTTTTTTGTGACATCAACTCAACATCACTTTTTGCTTATATTTTCAACAATTCAAAATCAACTCTAAATTTTTTTTTAAATATCACTTTTTTTTTTTGAAAAATTACAAGCATAAATTTTATCAAGAGTTCTACATTTCATGAGTTTACATAATTTTGAAATTTAAAACATAAAGACCGCTTTTATGTGATTGAAGTTAAAAGAAATTATTTGTGTTGGTTGATTCCTTTATAAAGGTGTGGTCCACAAGTTTGTACTTTTACCCTACCCATGTGGTGAATGGGTTAGCCTGACTATTTATAGTAACATGGAAATGATACATGCTAGGAGCTATCCATGTGGTGAATGGGTTAGTTCGACTATCACTGGTAGCATGGAAGTGATAGATGTTATGAGTTATCTATGTGGTGAATGGGTTAGTTGGGCTATCATTGGTAGCATGGAAGTGATAGATGTTATGAGCCATCTATGTGGTGAATGGGTTAATTGAATTTTCACAAAAAACCACATGGTTATATATAGTACTACCCTCTTTCAGGTTGGATAATTTTTTTTGCTAGTGGCCTAGAGATAATAGATATCTAAATCAACCAACTCAATGGTTCAACATACTATGAGGATCTTATTACTGGACTTATGTGGTGTTTTTTTAAACTTACAACTTATCTAGTGATGATTGAAAGTATCATGGGATGTTTTACCATCATCATACTAGGTGTAAATAATTGAGGAAAATGATGGGAACTACAATGTAGTATGAGATGCACTTAAATGTCATTTTCTAGCTAGGATGCACTTAAGGGGTAAGTATTAGTTAAGTAGGTAATGTGAAGATTCTTGTAATAGTGTCACATGCACTTCTTATTTCTAGTTGGTCACTATGCATGTGTTATTCAATCACTATGTACTTTTGTAAATATGGTCTCAAGTACTATGTACATTTTTATACTTACGCCTTTATTAGCGATGAAAAAAATAGTATGAGATATTTGATCAGGTCATTATAGATGGTATTGGATTGGAAAAAAGATGGGACTTATAGTGTAGTATGGGATGCACCAACATTTATTTTATAGGTGGGATATACTTACAAGCTTATGTGATAGTGAACTTGGTAGTGCGATGATGCATGTAGTAGGTCACAACCACTACCATTTACAAGCTGATCTTTATGTGAACATGTGATATTTAAGTTATATTATATATGTGATGAGTGAATGAGCTAGTCACATTATATATATGTGATTCATATGAAAGCTATCATATCCACTGTGGATGTGGTGTACATGAAGCATTCACACTATGCATATGCAATATATGCTTAAGATAGTCATTATTTGTACCTATAATATGTGTATCACTTAGTCACCCTATGTATAAATGATGCATTCTTGATCCAATCATTGTGTGAACATGGGATGTTGGAATAATATGGTCACTATGTGGTTTGTGTTTGTTTGTACACTAATGATCTCATTATTGAATCATAGCTTATTGGAATGTATTTTTTTATCATCCTATTATAATCAAGGATTGATTTGAAAGTATAAATTAATGAATAGTTATGATTTAAAACTAAGATCAAAGATATCATACAAGATGAGAGGATGAACTCTCTATTATTGGTGTATAAAATACTAAGACTTTATTTTCCAAAATGAATATGTAGACAGGGTCATAATGGATGAACTCTTGAAGGTTTGATTAAGGTCTAGGGATGACCATGACATTGGGAGCTTACCACATTCTAGTTTGAGTATATGAGTGGTAGCATAGATTTTTTCTATGAGCATGGTTGAAAGTTTTATGATGATGACACTTATAATTTAGATGGTAAATGCTTGGTCAATTAATTTGATAATTCTTGTGAAGTGACTAAAGAAAAGTAACAGTAAACAAGGGACAATTATTACATATACTTGTGAAAATATACTTCAATGTATTTTGGATAGATTATTTTTATAGAAAATGAAATGAACAAGCTCCTCTAATTTGAATGTTGTTGTGGCTAGGTATTTGTAGTGCTTTGGAGATATTATGTAGCCAAGCCTTTGAAGAATGTAGATACAAATATCATGACTATACACGTAGCAATATGGATTATACTAAATGTCACAAACCTATTTTTTTATCTTCTATATATTTTTGTGCCTCCAATATTTAAGTTATTTGGGTAGTTTGACAAAAAAATTATAGCTCACATGGAAGTTTTCTATATGAATTATATCTTAGTTGTTTGCATGCCTTGAATAATACAAATATGTATTATGTGATTTTTGTACTAAATGACAAGCTTTACATCTTCTTTTTGTCTTGTAGGTATTTCAATATCTAAGTGTTGAGGTCTCCAAAAATAATATTAATTACACATTATTTAAAAGAGAAGGAATCATTTATTAGAAATTAGATTTTTGCATATGACAAGTTATTAACATATATTGTTCATCAAAATATACATTCTATGTATTTTAATATTAGAATATGTATATTGGAGTTTTATAAATTTCATAAACTTAAACTATTCAAAGTGATAAAAAAGATGTAATATTTTATTTTATTAATATAATATTTTAATATATAATCTTTATGTGCAATGAATTAGATTGACTTATATGCCATATAAAATTAGATTATAATTACCACTTGGAAAAAGTTTATGCAATGGGCGAATGAAGCCCTCTACTGTGACTAGGGTTTCGCCTAGGCTAATCCCTTAAGGGAGGGCTTCTCTAAGCGGGATCTGTGGCTTAAGGAGTAACGATTTCTGCAGCAGGGAGAAGGTTGGCTTGGGTAATCGAGTAGAAATAAATTTGAAGAAAGCATGCCAGAGAGGAGTCGGGGTTGGTTTGGATGGCGACAACCCTTTTGCATAGCGTGGCCAGGAGAATGGGCAACCCTGTGCCTTTGTCACTAGGGGAGATGGTTTAGTTAAGGGGTCTAAGACTTTTGAGAATGAGAGGAACCCAACTGGGCCCTCTCAGATACCAAAGCTTTCATCCAATTTTTTAATAGGAAGAGGAGGAGGGGGTTATGTTTTACCTCCTTCGTCTAGATCAACCACAGTGGATTTAGATGGTGATATTGAACAATAAGTGACTTTTAATGAAAAAATAATTTTGGGTTTGGTCTGATTGGGAGATTTAGGGGACTTTGGCCAAGCTTGAGTGATCTTAACTAGTGGATTTCTGATCATTGGGAGCCTATTTTGGAAGGTTATATTCAAATCTATCCCATGGAAAAAGGTTTTTTCATTGTTATTTTTTAACAGGAGCAGGATAGAAACAAGATCCTTTGTGACTACCACTGAGATTGGGAAGGAAAATATACACTGGTGGTAAAGCCATGGCATTCGGATTTTAACCCAACCACTAAAGTTTTTGAGAGGGTACCTCTCTAGGTGAGACTTCCTAACCTTCCCTTGCATTATTGGTTTGATTCTTGTCTAGAGGCTATAGGGAACTCTTTAGGAAGCTTTCTAATAGTGGATGAGGGTTCCTCAAATCTTCTGCATTCGAATTTTGCTCGTATTTTGGTGGAGATGGATGTGTCTAAGGATTTTCCAGAAGAGATCCAGATAAAACCTTCGAAAGGTTGTTGGGTACAACCCCTGGATTATGAAGGGGTACTCTTTAGGTGTAGAAGTTGTTTTCAAATTGGGCACTTGGCTACTCAATGTACTAAACAAAAAACACATAAATTTGCTTCTTGGTAGAAAGATGTTGCTCCCCAGCACTATACAGTGGAGAAAAAGGAGAAGCAAGTGAGCTACTCTCAAATTATCGGTAGGAAAGAAGTGGTTCAGGTACCTGGGGCTCTAGATCAGGTAGGGAAGACATTAGTGAATGATGGTAGTAGGGAGGAACAACAACAGGCTAGTGGGGTCCCAACATAGGTAGGGAGTCCATGTGTGAACAGTGACAATGATGTTCTCAAAGGATGTGAAAATGATTTGAATTTCAAAAATTGGGCAGCAACACCAGAGTGTCAGGAGAAGAAAGGTGTGATGAGGCCGCAAGAGAAAGAAGTTGGGAAGCAGAAAGTTGATGGCCAGAGTCAGCAAGCAATTGGTAGTTTGGGTGGAGAGTTGAAGTATCCCCAAGGCAAACCATTGGAATGGTAGAAGGAGGCTACAAGGGTGGAGGACGGTTGGCAAGTTGTAAAGGGAAAGAAAGAAAAGAAAGTAAAGAAGGGAACCTTTGATATGGTTCTCCAGTCTCAGACTAAGGGAAGACCAAATAGTGCTTCATAACTTTTGACCTGCTAATAGGTTTCTTTTTCATAGTCTGGTGGCTTTAGATTTGCTTTGTGGTTTGCTTGTGGAGCTATTTTGATTGGGGAGGTGGTTCCCCGTGTGTAACCCCTTATGGTTCGGGCTAGGAAAATCTCGTTTTGATAATAAAAACACAGACACTATTACCGATAAAAATATATATTATAATTATTGTTACTTATTTTTTAGTAAGAAATGATGAGTAGTTGTGCATATTTTAGTGTATTAATGACATGTAAAATTCAACTATAACCATTAATTAAATGATAATGAATGATACACTTTTATAAATTTATTGATATTTTATATTTTTATAATGAAGACAATATGTTCTATTAATAGATCAAATTATATTGATATGAGAATTCAGCTACATAGTTTTTGAGTCAAGTTCATTAAATCGTTTTTTTGTTGTTATAAAATTTCATATCAATTCTATAGATTAGAAATTATTGTTAATGTAATGATTATTAGATTATATAGTTATTAGTTAATGTGATTATGACAGTTTATACAACTGCATCTTATGACAGTTTGTAATCCTCCTATATGTATCCTTTCATATGAACTATGAATCAATCAAGTACATCGGCCTTCATATGGTATCAGAGCAACTAAAATCTGTGTCCCTATGAATGATGAAAGTGGTGTGTGATGGAAATCCGATATGGCCATGGATATCTGAAATTTTATTCTATGGCACGGGCTTAGAGAATGTGCCTCTCGTTTTCCTGCAACTGTCGTTTCCTGTTGGAGAGCAATAACATCGTTGATTTTAGCGCGTGGAAGATCTGAAGGATGGCGTTTTGAATTCGCAAGAAGTGTCCTGCGTGGCAATTAGACTACAATAGAGGGCTACGGTGGAAGCATGATGTGCAGAAATGTTAACCAGGTCAAAATATTAACCGCCATCTACAAGCTTTGCTGAGTTTTGCAAGGCCTCAAAAAGGGCGAAAGTTGGAAGATTTCCAACGAGTGAAAATGAAGACAAAATTCCTCCTGTCACTTATCCAATGGTGAGCATTCTCTCCAATATTTTTAATGTTGCGCCAGAAATTAAACTATTCTTCATTATTCAAAAAGCTGCATTCAAGAGATGGCGTCGGAAGAGCAAGGGTGTCGTAGAGATTTTATGCCTGACTTTGTGCGAAGATATCCCATTTATTCAGAGGTGGACAGTTGTTGTAAGTCTTCATTCTTGTTGTCCCGGAATCATCAATCTTGGTGAGTGCAAAATTGCTATTATACCTACAAGCCTAGTCGTATCAGCATTTCGAGTTTTGGTATGCTTACATTCGAAGCGGTTCTCCAAACAACTGTAATTTGCCTTGTGCAATCAAGTTGTCTTGAAATTGGGGACGATGGACATTTAATCTGAAATGTTTTGATCACTTAAAAGGGATTTGTAGAAGATCTTCAAACTGAAGAAATAGCACTAATAGAAGAAATTAGAGGAATTAAAACAAAGACGATGCAACTACATTTATTAAAGGAAAACTTAAAGGAAAACTTAAAGATAGATCAAACAAAGTTAATATAGTCTATGTTAAAGATGACGGTCCATTGGATAAAGTGTAATAAGATCATACTAGAGGTTGGTGGCACCAGAGAATGGAGGAATTTTCGTCATATCAAGTCAGCTTCTCACTTTGAGATGATGCTTTGAATGAGAATTGTTTTTGGCTTTAATTTCTTGTTTTTTCTTGTTATTGATGATAGATTTGAAAAATACATCTATTGTGAAGTTTGATTTTTGGAGACAAGGTAAGGAGTTTGGTGAAGATATTAGTATGGATTGTTGCCCAGAGAGTTCTCAAGACTGTGACCAAGGATTATACTTTTACGAGGGTTGAGGAGACAACTTGGAGGATGGTTGTCCAATAATTACGGTTTGGACCAAGGATTATACGTTTATGAGGGTTGAGGAGACAACTTGAGGATTGTTGTCCAATAATTACGGTCTATGATTTGAGAGTTCATGGGAGGATGAACTTGAGAATTCAACTCGGACCTACACCTTTCCAAGGGTTACAAGGCAAGGCAACTTGGAGGAGTTCCACTTGATTTAGGATTTGTTTCTTCAAAAAGAAAATCTTCTCAAGAATGTATACATATTTGTAATCAACAAGTTTTGTAGTGTAAACTTTAAGGGGGGTCCATTAAAAAGGTGAATTAGGGCTCTCAGGGATATAGTTGTAGGAATAATGTAATAAGGGGGGGAATGTTAGCATAATGGTTATTACACTGTGTAGTTATTAGTTAATGTGGTTATGCTAGTTTATACAATCACATCCTATGATAGTTTGTAATCGTTCTATATGTATCCTTTCATATAGAACTATGAATCAATCAAGTACATTTGTCTTCAGTTATTAACATATATTGTTCATTAAAACATAAATTCTTTGTGGTTTAAGATTAGAAGTTGTATACTATATTTTTATAGATTTTATAAACTCAAACTATTAAATGTGATGACAGAGACATAATATTTTAATAAATAATCTTTATGTGCAATAAATTGGATTGACATATATGTCATATATATTTATATTTTTATTGTTTTTACTTACTTTTTAGTAAGAAATGATGAGTAATTGTACATATTTTATCTATTGATGAAATGTAAAATTAAACTTAAATTACTAATTAAATGATAATGAATGCCACTTCATTATATTTATCAATATGTTTATTTGTATATCATGAAGATAATATGTTCTATTAATAAATCATAGCATATTGCTATTAGAATTCAACTAAATAATTTTTGAGTTAAACTCATTAAATCGTTTATTTTTTGTTGTTGGAGAGTTTTATATCAATTCTATAGATTAGAAGTTATTAACATATATTATTCATTAATATATAAATTCTATGTTGTTTAAGATTAGAAGTTGTATACTAGAGTTGTATAGATTTTATAAATTCAATCTATTCAATGTGATAACAAAGACATAATATGTTAATATATAATATTTATGTGCAATGAATTAGATTGACTTAAATGCCATATAGAAATATAGTTTGATTACTATTAATTTTTTTCTAATAAAAAGATGAACAATTGTACACATCTTTGTGTATTAATGATATGCAAAATCAAACTAAAGCTACTCATTAAATGATAATGAATGACAATTCATTATATATTTATTAATATTTTTACATGGACACGATGAAGATAATGTGTTCAATTAATATATCATATTATATTGCTATGAGAATTCAGTTACATAATTTTTTAGTCAAACTCATTAATTCTTCTTTTCTTTTTGTTTGAAGGTTTTATATCAATCCCATAGAATCTTTTTAGCTTTTTGATATGGGGCACTAGCCTTAGGCTAGAACCTTTTCAATGAGAACCAAGGATTGGAGAGTAACTATTCAATCAAAGCCACCTAGGACATCATCTTGACCTCATCCATTGTGATGCCAGGGCCTTGCACTCATCAATAATTGATCCTTAGTGGACTCATTTAGAACCATTCAACTTTACTTGCCAACCAACAACCCATTCACATTATCCCATATTTCAAAAGTAATGGCTGGGAAACGCGAAGGACCACTTGAAGCAAATGTTGAGTCTATGGTCAGTACACGTAAACTAGATCTCTCTCTGTGGACCCTTAGTCCAGTGTCCCGGTACATTGGAGCATGCGTTCATCATTCATATGGAGAGTGCACAATAACAGTACGTGAAAATAGAATCATTTTTTTAAGGGCAGCCGAGAGACAAAGGACACCAACAACAGGAAAAAGATGAATCATATCCACTCGCTCTCCTGCATCACTGTATCTCCATGTAGAAATTGTTGATGAGCAAAACAAATACGACAATGAAATCCAAAAAAACTAATTTCTGGTTCGCTTGAGGTACATGCTGCCGTAGAAAATGCAGTGGTCTATAGAATTTATAAACAAGAGTTGCACAAATCTTTGAATTCCATAGATTTCTATCAGTGAAAGAAGGTACGCCATCTAATAAGAAGCTCAAGCTTTCCTTTGTGAAAGTTTTGGACTCCCATCATTTGAAAATTTGCAGGCACCATGTCCTTCTCTAGGCCTTGCTCGGAGCCCTCAGTTAGTTTCTATGTCGACAAAATGTATGACGTTTTCTTGAGCTTTCGCGGCACCGACACCCGCGAAAGGTTTGCGAGACCACTGTACGCAGCTCTTGATCGAGAACGAACTCTGGCATTCTTCGACGAAAACAGCTTAAGAAAGGGCGACCATATCCCTGCAGCTTTGACTGAAGGAGTCACTGAAAGTAGGATGGGCATTCCTATTTTCTCGAAAAAATTTGCCGAGTCGAAATGGTGCTTGAGGGAAGTGTCGCTTATGGTTAAATATGGGGTTAACATCCGTCCTGTGTTTTATGGCGTTTCGCCTGGTGATCTTCACTGCCCGGATGGGAGTAAATATGCAGAGGACCTCAAGAAGTATGAAAGCGACCCAAGATTATCTACTGAGTCAATCCAATGGAAAAGAGCATTAGATACTGTTGCCAAAATACATGGTTGGTGTTACAGTGATTATTCCGGGTAATCCTCCACCTCAGTGTGCTTTTTCTTTTTTGCTTTTATAGTTGCCATATATTAAGTATGTCATTAATATTAATTCACACTTTTTCAGTGACCACGATTTGATTCAAGATGTTGTGGTCGAAATTCGGAAAGCCTTACATTCAAACAGTCCCCACAAAGTGTTTCTGGATATTCCAAAATGTTTTGGTTTAGACGGATCCGTGGAACATGTCAAGCGATTGCTAAACGCAGCTGATCATCAGCAGAAGGTGGTGAAATTGGGTAAATATGGCATGAGTGGAATAGGTAAAACTACCCTGGCCAAGGCTGTTTGCAACGAATTGTTCTCGAAGTTTGAAGTGTTTTCTTTTGTTCCGAGTGTGGGAGAAAGATGTCAAGAGGCGGATGGGCTTCTAAAGCTGCAGACCCAGATGCTCAAAGATGTCTCACGTTTCAGATGTAAAGTGGGTCATGTTGATCAAGGAAAGGGTATGCTACAAGACTGTCTCAGGAGTAAGAAAGTTCTCCTCGTCCTCGATGACATTCAAAGTTTTGAACAGTTTGACGCTCTTGGAAGAAATTACAGTGACTTTGGGGTAGGCAGCCGTCTCATCATTACATCGCAGAATCTACAACTTCTGAAGGTGGCTGAAGTTGATAAAGTGTACCAGGTAAGGATTCTTCCTCCCCAACATGCCTTGCGGTTGTTTAAGTTCCACGCATTTCCCGATACCTACCGTCCAGATCAAGAACTGGAAACACTATGCAAGGATATTGTTACTGCTTGTGAAGGCCTTCCTCTTGCCCTTCAAATATTTGGGAAACTCCTGGTTGATAAAGAGGATAGAAATGTATGGAAGGAAATGGTAGGAAAGTTAAGGTACGAGCCTGATATGCAAAAGAAACTTAGAGTCTCCTACGATGCTCTTGATCGCAATGAAAAGGAAATGTTTCTAGATATTGCTTGTTTTGTGACATGGACAAAGAAAGAAATAGCTATGATCTTTTGGGCAGAGCTGATTCGAGGTCCTCATGTATGTCTCAGAAGTCTCTTGCAAAAGTCCTTCGTAGAATTAGGCCCTAGTGACGAATTGCTGATGCATCGGTGCCTCCGAGATTTGGGGAGAAGTATAGCAGGTGGAATGTGTACACGCACAAGACTATTCGACAAGGAAGATGTGCCCGATGTTTTAAGCCGCCTCAGGGTATGGAATTCTCTGTTAACCTTATTATGTTTTTATGTTGGAGTCTTAGATAGTAGATAGAATAGGGAACTGAAAAATACTTTATTTTACTGGAATAACAGGAAAAGGCCCACCTTGTGCGTTATCTTTCGAATAAGCCCAAGGAGCCGATAACATTGAAGGCAGAAATGCTCCAGTCCCTGTACAACTTGCGGCTGCTTTGGCTTACAGATGTTTCCATAGAAGGACACTTTTCTGAGGAATCTTCCTTGGACTATTTGAGATGGGTAAGATTGAGAATATACTCATCAAAACGGCTACCTCGAGGAATGAACTTGCAGAATCTTGTTATTCTGGAAGTGACCGATAGCCATATCACTCATCTGTGGGATGAAACAGAAGAAAAAACAACGGTAAGTAGTACATTGTTTTTCTCCTTAATCAAGCAGAGTCACGATATCAAATTGTTTCTACTTGGTATCAAATTTCTCGTTAGTTGTGCAAAGTCATGATATTTGAACAGATGCCTCCTCGGAAACTGAAAGTGCTTATTTTGAGCGGATGCGCGTCCCTGGAGAGTCTTCCTGGTACGCTATGTCATACACCGTTGCAGATACTGGATTTGCATAACTGCTGCCATTCACTTAGTAGCCTGCCTGATACCATGGGAAGCTGGACCAGCTTAGTTTCTCTCGACATGAAAGGATGTTCTGTTTCTTCTTTGCCTCAAGATTTTGGCAAGCTTGCAAATCTGGGGGAGCTGAATCTCTCGTGCTGTCAACATCTGTCTAAACTTGCCGCTAGCTTTGGGAACTTGACTCGGCTGGAGAGACTAGAAATTCAGCACAATTCTAATCTTACAGAGCTACCCAACAGCTTTGGTGGCCTGAGAACTTTGGCTTATCTGGATGCCAGCTATTGCCGACTGTCTGACAACAGACTACCAGCCGGAATATCTGAATTGTCTTCACTAAAAGTCTTACATCTTGAAGGCAACGGAATCCGCCATCTCCCTGGCGGCTTTGAAAATTTAAGGCAACTTCAGGAGCTGCATCTGGACGACTGCAGTGAACTCTCCGTGCTGGCGGCGCTCCCGTTATCATTGCAAATGCTCTTCGCTCGCAACTGTATCAGCTTGCACACATTTTGTGGTCTCTCGGGATTGCCAAGCCTGATGACATTAGACGTTAGTAAGTCCTGCCGCCTCACGCACTTCGATGGCCTCCAATCATTGCAGCAATTAACCACCCTCAAACTGGTGGGCTGCAACAGTATCTCTTGTGAGACCCTCCAAAGGTCCTGGTCTTGTCTCACAGCCCTCGAATGCAGTTATTTTGGCGGGCCGGCGTCTCATCAGCTCAATTGCATAGATTATATGATTCCTTCAAGGTAAGATTTTCTAGCAAACCAGAACAGTGTGTAGCTTTTCTTTGGTCAGTTCATCGTCGAATGTGAGTTATTTTCAACACTATCAAAGATCAAATCGATCAATGTGAAACATAAATTACTATGTCTAACAACTAATGCGGAATTACACGTGGGCTTTTCTGGTTTTGTCAGGTTTTCTCTTTCAGCAAAAAATGTCTCCTGGCTAATCCAGACGCCGCTGCAAATTGGCTGCCTGGGGAGGTAGGTGGAAATTGCGGCTCTGAAAACAAGAGTATCGATTACTTCACAGATGAGAAAGAAGAGTACTGTGCAGGATATATTGTTTGTTTACTTTTCTTGGGCCAAATCCAGCAGGTAAACCCAGCAATTAACAGCTTGAGCTACACGATTGGAAGGGATGAGAGTTCACGTCAATGTACAGTGAAACATCAAAGCTCAACCATAGGTGGTGGAGATTTTTTGGAAGTGCGTGTTGTGCGAGCAGACGACAGTTCTGACTTTCCATGGTTGAAGAGAGGTAATAAACTGAAGGTGAATGCAAACTCTGATTGTAAGAATTGGAAGGCCTCTTATAAATTTTTAATGTGTGAAAACCAGTATGCAATTTCGAACCCCGAAGAAGATAAGCCTCCCAAAATGATCACTTTTGTTATGTAAAACAACATGACATTGATAGGACTCCATTAAAAAGGGTACAGATAGAATATTATCTTCCTTGCTATAGCAATATTTATTCCCTTTTACCCCGTTCCACGACTGAAGTGTGTATATTTCTGAGCTTTCTTTATTGTATATACTGAGTATAAATGAGCTCACGATTTTTTTTTTATGTGAACTCATTTATGATTGGGTATAACCTTTTAAAAGGTAAAATATCGTCTAAAGAAAGTAGATGATTATGTATTTTTTTAATGATAGTAAATACGGAGACCACCCTCGTAAAAGTCAATTGCAAGGGCATGAATCCGGATGCAATGGTAATAAAGATGTATAGCTTTTACATCATATTTGTTGAGATTTTGAAAGAGACATCACATTTTTTAATGGGTTAATGGTTGTGAAATTTCCACAAAATATTGGACTACAAGGAAATGACCTATCAAAGTACAAAGTACCTCACAATAATTGGATCTTATTTCTATTATCAAATAATGTTGTAAGTTTGCAAAAACATCAAATTGTCACAACATTTTTTTATTCTTGTTATGTTTAATGTATGTCTTTAACATTGAGTTTTAAGTTACAATGTGGTTTTTGTTGTGGGATTTTTAATTTGTTTCTAACCTTGCTGTTATATATGGCTTCCAGTCAATGGGATCTTAATCTATATCGAAAATTCATTATGGAGTGTTATAACTACTTTACTTGACAAAGAGTTCAAAATTCTTGGTTCTATAAAATCTGGAAGGATGGTTTGTGAATTTTGCACATAGATTATGCGGTGATTAATACTCCTCAATAGTGGTATTCCATCTAGCATGTTATGTAACACTATATCAATGTACTCTTTTGACAACTCATTTATTTTGGTTTGTAGCATCTCTCTTTCATCTACATTGTTGCATATCTTGGAAAGTTTTACAAAAAAAACATTTTCTAATTCTTCAAACCTTTTAAAAAATCCATACCATGTAAACTAAACAAACTCCAACACCATTCTATATATTTACTTTATAGGTGGATAGATAAATGCTTAGATTTGTTGTTATTATTTCAATTATTTGATTTTCCTTATCCTTTAATGGAGTAAGAGCATGATTCTCACCTCCCTTCACTTTAGTGTAGAAGAGTTCAACACTTTGGTTCTATAAAATTTGCAAGGACGGTTTATGATTTTTGCATAAAGATTAGGTGGTGATTAATACTCCTCACTACTAGTATTCAACCTAACATATCATCTAACACTATATCAAAGTACTCTTTTGGCAACTCATTTTTTTGGTATTTTTGTAATCAATTATACATTTACAATATTTTCAGGTTTAGTTTTACAAATTATTCTAAATAAGTTCCTATTTTACACAACCTCCTCACTATCCTCCTTATTAGGTTTCAACAATACTATTTTTATTAATAATGGCTCATCTATTTTTGGCGCGTTGACTTAGTTAAGATATCCAAGACATTCTTCTTCTACATTTGCAACTCTTATGGTTTCCTCCGACCTTCTAATATTTCTTCCTTAGACACTCAAGTGTTTTTCCCTTTAGCTACATATAAAATAGGTGTCATGTAATTATTTTCCACCCCCTCTTCCAAAATTTTCTATACCTCACTACAAAAATTTAGGCATATGTCACTACAATAAGAAATATGGCTTTCCTTTGTTTATTCATTATCATTTCCATATCCTCTACTACCACAATGTGTTCTTCTTGTCTAGAATCTACTACCTCTTAGTCTTTGCCTACTTTAAATGCTAAATTTTTCAATTTTTCTTTTACCTTTAGGGGAAATAGATGTACCTTTAAACTAAAATTAATATCCTCATATTCAATTCCTCTTGGATACATTCCTTTAAACTATTGATATATCTCACAACCTTTTCTTGATCAGATTCATGGTTTTCAACCCTACTCATCAACTTGTAGAAAGTTACTCAATGCAATATTTCACATTATATATCTTTTTGCCTCAAATATAATAATCTTTAAGTGTGTTTTCAAAGATGGAGGTCCAAAAAGTGGCAAAAAATATTTTTGAAGAAAAATAAAATATAACATGATTATATAAAAAACATAACATAAGAATTTAAAGTCTCAATTATATTATAAACTCATTCATGCTATAATATAAACCTAAACATGATCAAATTATGATTTAAACATAAATAATGTGTGGCATAATATAAGCACATTATGAATATCATAAGAAAAAATAGCAATTGAGAATTACCTTTTCTTATTTTATATTTTAATTGGTAGCAAAACATGTGAAAGAAAAAGTATGAATACATTTCCAAGTTGAATCCAAGTCATCTCGACCCTATCAACAATTTCCAAATGTGTAAGAGGTAATTTATATCAAGATTTGGATAATTTTAGTTATAAGATTAAATTATTTTTTCTGCATTAGTTTGATGTGTTGTTTTGTTATTTCTAGTCAATCAAACCCTCATTCACCAAATCAAATGTATAAATAAAAATATGTAGAAAATTAATTTCAAAACCTCCTAGAAACTCCTCTTGTGAATCCCACACATCCCCATAAAGTTCCCAATACAAGTTAAAATTAATAACATTAAGCTTAAAATAAATTAATAAAAATGTTAAAAATCCTAATACTACAAGCAATGCATTAGCAAGCTCTTGCAACATCATCAAAATCATTGATAGCTCACATTAATTTCATTATTGATAAAATAAATATCTAACTAATCTATAGAGAAAATTGTCATCAATTTTATGTCACAAAATTATCTTCTGATATGGTCCACCAAGATAACTTATGTGCATTATTCACCAACCAAATAATTGATGCACTAGTAAAAATTTCATTGGTGTAGCCATGAATAGATAAAGAATAAACTTTGGGATATATGTTCCAAAAAGTCTCAAACTAGCCCCCATGTAATAATCATGAAATGCCTCAATATTTATGTGGAAGAAATTGGACTGAATTATATGTTGAATATAGATTTTGATTTTGATTATTGTTATTTGTTTTTTTTTAGTAAGAAATGATGAGTAGTACATATTTTTTCTATTTATGACATGTAAAATTAAACTAAAATTATTAATTCAATGATAATGAATGACACTTTATTATATTTATCAATATGTTTATATCTATATCATGAAGTTGTTGTGTTTTATTAATCTAGATCATATTCTATTGCTATGATAATTCAACTAGATAAGTTTTGAGTCAAACTCATTAAATCATTTATTTTTTGTTGTTGAATATTTTTATGCCAATTGTATCTAGATTAGAAGTTATTAACATATATTGTTCATTAAAATATAAATTATATGAAGTTTAAGATTAGAAGTTGTATATTGGAGTTGTATAGATTTTATAAACTCAAACTATTCAATGTGATGACAAAGACCTGATATTTTAATATATAATCTTTATGTGCAATTAACTAGATTAACTTAAGTGACATATAGAAATATATTTTATGTTAATAAATACGAAGACCGCCTTTATAAAAGTTTTCAATTGCAAGGGAATGAATCCCATTGTAATCTTAATAAATATGTATATTTTTCACATCATATACTAATATTTACTTATTTCATTGAAAGAGAAATCATATTTTTCAAAGGGTTAATGGTTGTGGTGAAATTTCCACAAAATATTAGATTAAAAGGAAATAATCTATCACAAGTACAAAGTACCTCACAATGCTTGGATCCTATTTTTATTATCAAATAGTGATACAAGTTTGAAAAAACATCAAATTGCCACAATCCTCCTTTTATTATTGTTATGTTTAATGGATGTCTTAACATTGAGTTTTAAGTTACAGTGTGGTATTTATTTTGGGATTTTTAATTTGTTAAATACCTTGCCATTAAATATGGCTTGTAGTCAATAAGAATTTAATCTATATCAAAAATTTATTATGGAGTGTTATAACTACTTTACTTGATTAAGAGTTCAAATATTTTGGTTCTATAAAATTTGTAAGGATAGTTTATGAATCTTGCACATAGATTATATGGTGATTAATACTCCTCAATATTGGAATTTCACCTAGTATATCATCTAACACTATATCAATGTACTCTTTTGATAACTTATTTTTCTTTGTTTGTAGTAACTCTCTTTCATCTACATTGTTGCATATCTTGGGAACCTTTACAAAACACATTTTCTAATTCTTCAAACCTTTTAAAAACTCCATACCATGTAAACTAAACAAACTCCAACACCATTCTATATATTTACCTTATATATGTGGATAGATAAATGCTTAGGTTCTTTGTTATTATTTCAATAATTTGATTTCCCTTATCTTTTAATGGAGTAAGAGTATGTTTCTCACCTCCCTTCACGTTAGTGTAGAATATTTCAAAAACTTTAGTTCTATAAAATTTGCAAGGATGGTTTATGATTTTTTCACAAAGATTATGTGGTGGTTAATACTCCTCACAAGTGATATTCAACCTAGCATGTCATCTAACACTATATCAAAGCAATCTTTGGGAAACTCAAATTTTTGGTATTTTTATAATCAATTATAAATTTACCTGTCATTTCACTTGACACAAGATTATTGGCATTTTATAATCAATTATAAATTTAAAATATTTTCCTTTCGTTTTACAAAATTATTCTAAATAAGTTCTTACTTTACACAAGCTCCTCACTATCCTCCTTATTAGGTTTCAACAATTGTACTATTTCATTAATAATGACTCATGTCTCTTTTTGGTTCATCGACTTAGTTAAGATATCTAATGCATTCTTATTCTACATGTGAAACTCTTATGGTTTCTTTAGGCCTTCTAATATTTATTCCTTAGACACTCAAATGCTCTGCCATTTTGCTCCACACATAAAATAGGTGTCACATTATTATTTTCCACCCCTCTTCCAATTTTTTTTGTACCTCACAAGAAATAATTAGATATTTGTCACTACAATAAGAAATATGGCTTTCCTTTTCCTATTCACCATAATTTACATGTCCTCTACAACTATGATATTAGAGTCACTCAAGGACTCAAGCCTCCAAGATCACCTACAAAAACCAAAAACAACCTTCTACAAGAGAGAAAAGCAAGAACATGGATTTGCAGCAATGGATGCAAGATATGGTCAATATGAAATACTCAAGATTGCAATGATATATTGGATTAAATCAACTAAAGTAAAATGTCTAGGATGTACAAATGATCCCTTGCTTATAAAGGTAAGTTGAGAGATAGGATTAGAAAATATCATGACATGTGTCTTAAACATGTATAATGAAACAACTACCTCAACAAATATTAAATGATTTAGGACAAAATCATTAAATGCAAAAAATATAAGATAAGATATAGTGACAACTAGCACTATCTAGAAAGATTCTCTCCTAGGACCTAAGTGGACTTAACATGTAGATAGGACCTAGATAGGTAAAACACATATTCACACCAACACCCCTCTTAAGTACAACTTAGGGAGTATTAGTATGCAAAGATGCAAAGATAGGTTTTGATTATGAGGCCATGTTAGGTACCCATGTACATATGCAATGCAATCTCTCACAAATGGAGAAGAGGAGAAAACCCATTGGGATAAAACTCCTCCCTTAAAAGATAGATAAAATATAAAATACTTTCAACGATGCATGAGAGGGGAAAAAACCATTCAAGGAAAATGACCCCCCCCATAAGAGAGAATAAGAGAGACCATGCAACCCCCTCAATGGTGAGTCTCCTATAATGGTAGAAGCTCAAAATTGAATATTGACGATGATCCAATCTCACTAAACAACATTCCTCCCCTTAGAAACACAACCAAGATGATATGCAGTATGTCTTCCCATTCCTGAAAGGAATGTGTGGGAATTAGAATCATATATTATGTCTATGAACTATGCTCAAGTTTCTCCATGTCGATGTTAAAATCTGACACACTCTAGACAAGCATTCTAGGCCACATAACTAAATATGTCAATCCACAATCTCCTAGAGATAGATGTAGAACACACTCCAAAGAGAAACATGCCTCCTATGAAGGCAAAGAAGCCTCCTCCAAATATTATCCAAAAGTATCAACACTCATGTCATACTACAAAGAGTGATCATGTAAAGAATGAACAAGAGGGTCAATGTATTCAGTGCAACAACTAAAGAAGGATCATATCCATCAAAGAGAAGATGTATGCAATCAATGGTGCTCCTAAATATAAAATGTGGGACTCAACAAACAAACCAACAATGTTTTTCAAGTATGCATCCCAACTAGATGTAGTTGTAAGGCATTATAGGTCTTGTTGCATTCAATTACAAGAGGCCACATTTGGCCAATATGAGCTTATCATCAAATGATACAAAAGATGGGGGAGATGAAATGTAAGGCTCAAGAATGATATTCAAAGTGAGACCACCCAAGTTCAACAAGCCAAATGTCTCCTTTGAATCATGGTCCACACTAGAAGTGTGATCAAGAGGCAAAGGAGAAATGTAATCATCAAAATAAAAAAATTTAAAGGTGTACAACCAAGATGAATGATCAACCATCCCTATAGAAATAATCTCTATACTCTCCAAGTCTCTGATGATGACTAAATCAAGGGTGAACTCCAGAGTCTTCTCATCTCCAAAGTGTGTATTCTGATATATAGAAAGAAGATTATTTGTCAATCGAGGTACATAGAGAACATCATTGAAAGTTCCCTCCCTGAAAGAAAAATAACCCTTCCCAAGTACACTCATGTGTGTATTGTTTCCCATCAAATAGGAGATATTTTACAAGTCTCAAAAGAAGATAATATATACTATCAAGATGCCATATGATGAGATGCTCTTGAATCTAGAAGTCATCTCCCTAATTCAAGCCTAGAAAAAGCACAAAGAGTGGTTCCCTTTCTTCTTGATGTAGTAACCAAACGGTAATTCCCCACCAGAGAATCCAATAAAACAAAGCATAAAGTACCAAATTAATGAAATTTTTTATTTTATTTTAGTCATTCGATTTCACAATTGTCTTAAGGATTCCAAGACAGCGTTACTTAAACATTATAAATAAGAACCTCACAATATAATATTGAAGTCATAAAATATATGTACATAACATATTCATGAAATATCCAATTGCATAATCTTAATACTGTCAAGATATATATATATAATATATATCTAGATTACAACAAGTGAGATTTTCATAAATCTAGTTACATAAAATATTGATATAAGAGTACACTCATACACATGAGGTAAATATACAAAGAGGGTAATTATCACATTATATCTAAGATTCATGTCCTTGAACATGTTTCGCGTCCACTGTCACAAACAATGAAGTAACAAGAACCTGCTACAAGTATAGTATCATCTATAAGAGTATCAAATGAAGGTAATAGCATGGTTTCCCCCCTACCGCATGAAACCCAAAGGTCCACTCCCTCTGTGCTAGGAGATAATGACAGGTCCAAAAAAAAAATCAAACAAACAACAAAGAATATACATTATATTACATGGATGACAACACATAACGACGTGACATAATCTAAATTACAAGATCACAAGTAAACTCTCAAATGCAACAATAGTAACAAAGGTGACTCTACATAAGAGACCCCAAACATGTTTTAGGACAGAGTGTCATCACATAGTTGTTCTAGGTTACCCTGGTGAATCTTCCTAGACTATCGACCCTCATCCAGAGTTACCCTGGCGGTCTCTACCGATTCTCAGCCTCTATACAAACTCATGTGGAGTCAAATTACCTTTCAGGAAGACAAGGTAGACAATTAAGCCATTTCAGGCCTTCTCAACCTATCCTTAATCTAAATGAGCATTAAGGTACTAGGTGAGGCATACAATTATTTGAATTAATATTATATACTACCCAACCCCTAATACTTTAGTTAGGTTTTCACTGGATTACAAAAACCCACAATAGGTTACCCTGGCAACCACTTAGGGTTTTGGCCCCTATCGCAAGCCACTCTTCCTATAAACATGGCACAGCATAAAAATACCAAAGACAACCAATATGTGTATGAAACAAAACCATAAGAGAACATATCTCACTCATGTCCCAATCATTGAAAAATTCAAACACCTCTAAGGTGACAATTAACTCTTGCATGGCTGAGTCCCAAAATAAATCTAGGTATTTAAAACAACAATGAACAAACATCAAAAGCTCATATCTCAAATCAACCCTCTAGCCTCTGGAAGTAAAAAGACTCACATTCACCAATATACATTCTCAAAAGATATCATAAACATATCCCAACAATTTTATCCGTTTATTCTATATGAACGCATTACGTCCAAGATCACTCTTCAACAAGAACAATATAACTCCTTTATCATTACAAATCAACACTTAAAAGCTAAATAATTTAAATAAGTATATATATACATATTTACTTGTTTAAATGTAAACACAGCCTCAGTTCAATCTGATTGCACACTACAACTTTTAAACATATAACCATCAAATCATAGATCAAATATCTAATAACATTTATTTAATAATTTTAACCGCAGTTATCTCTAATTAAAGTGTACGCATCTCTCATGCATAGTTCAATTGAGAAATGATAACTTAAACAAGAGTTAGGTAATAATCACATCATGCAAAATATTGAACCTTACATATCTTAAGACTTGAACTGGTAGATTTTTAATGCATGGTATTGAATAATAAAGTCAGATTTAATATCATCTTTTTTATCAATCTTGATTAACAAGTCCAGTGTTTATGCTAACACTAAGAAGCTATACATATAGGGCACGAAGCAAGCATCTTAATGCTGATGATCATGAATCACATAAAATAGATTTAACTATTGAATTCTATTGCATTTTTACGCCGATTCATTTCAGCTTGAAAGGAGATAACCCCTGTTATGCACTGTGAACAAAATATGGTATTTATGCTTATTTACAAAACTAATAAAATTGATTCCAGATAAAAATTAAAGGTAATAACCATACTAAAAGAAACACACCCAGGGGAAAACTAGTAAATATAGTGATGGAATATGAAATAGGCGCCCAATATAGTTTTATGTCAGGCAATCATAAATTGTTCCCAGAAATTTAAGCAATAATCCCCAATTGTCTATAAATAGAAGAAAATATCAGGCACCTTAAAAAAAAATCAAAAAATAGCCAAAGATAAGGTCAAAGAGATTATTTAAATCTTTACATCCCTCTATGTTCAAGTGCTACATATGGGTGAGGTGTGAATAGAATAAGGGAGATCATTTAAACGTCCATTCCCTTCTAAGTTAGAGCGTTACAGCTGTGATAGGTTGCGAATGACTTGTAGTCAGGAAAGAAAACTCAAGCAAGCACAAGCTAGATGCATGCAAAAGTTAAATGCAAGAAGTTAGAATAAAAAGGTGGACCCCATGAATTTTCAACTATTCTTCCTATCTACAAGATCGTTACTTTGCATGCAAAGATTGATTGTAAGGAGACGTACATATAAACCAAATTGTTATAGGAACACATGGAATCAAGGCAGGCTAAAGTAGATTTAAAATATGACCAATTATAGATAGGGCGACGCCATTAATAAGGAAGATAATGACTACAGGATGCACACTACAACAGATTGGTGAAATGAATCTTAGAAACTTTCCAGCCACTGCAATTTCTAGATGGGAACAAATATCGGCTTGAATATGAAGGAAGATGAATCCCAAAACCATATACTGGTATCATGACATGTTTGGGAGAAGCTTATTAAAAAGACAAGGCTTATATTGACAATAATGAAGATAAATGGAATTGAGCTCTATAAGCTTAAAATCAATAACTATGATTACATATCATAAACTGCAACTTCATATGGTAGATCATACATCAAATCAACATCTATCGGATTCATATTAGACCAAGACACTCGATCCACAATTATTTGAATATGAAACTATCTATAGAGTTGTGTCACAGGTTACAAACAAAATCACTGTATGCATTACTACAAGCAAACACTAGAATCATGAATTAAAATACTCGAAATCAAGCATAATTTTCAAAATCTTCAAATTAAGGAATTGTAAAAACAAGAAGAAAACTTGATTTACAATTGGAAAATTGAGTTGAAACAAAACCTGTAGCTTATGTTAATCCCGATCAAATCACTAATACTTGAAGAAGAAATCCGAGCAATTCTTTTTCCCCAAATTATTTCTACATTCAAAACTGTGATAAAAGCTTCTCTTGAAAAAACTATTATGCAATCTTTTTCCAAAACTACTACCGTGAAAATATTTCAGAAGAATTATCGTGAGTGAAAATTGCAACCCCAAAAGTTTTTTAGTGCATTTAATTAACTCCAATTCATAAAGTTTAACTGATTTTCAATCATGCATTCAAAATTGATCAATCAGTTCTAACTTAATCATTTAACTCCAGATAACATTTTCAACTCCAAACCCAAATTTTGTAACATGTTGAAAACAACTTCTTGAAAATATCTATTTTCACAAAAATCCTATTTGCACAAGTAATTTCAACAATTATATTTAATTAAATACCTTTCACAAAATTAACAGTCTCTTTTAATTAATTGACTTATTTAATTTAAATTAATAAATTAAACCATAACATAAACATAAACATTTAATCAAATATATTAACAAATAATCATTTAACTAAAATAATGAATTCTGAAACTAAACAATACAGACAAGAATGACACAATTGAAATAGACGACAACAATGGGTGACCAAAAAGATACTCGTTCAATGAAGAATGATGGCTTAATTAAGGACTTGACACTATCTCCGAGTCAACATAATTTCATTGGATTAGGGTACGCTTAGACCTGAGAAGTAGGTGGAGTTGATACCCAGTACATGTATCTGCATAAAACATCACTGTTAAACATATAAACATATATCAGCAAACACACCGTGAAGAAGAATCGTAGTGTAGTAGGGTACTCACGAATGAGTAGTGCTACACTGTCTTCTTCACCAAAACTGATGAGCATTATATATCATAAACAACCATTTCTTAATGATAACCACATAAAAACTTATAAGCAAAATAAACCATATCACATACGTGTCAACCATAATGTTAGCTCACAAACATAATTCAGATGTTCAGGATAACAAACATGTCATCCACGGAGTATAAAAAAAACATAATGTTGGAGTCATATCTGAAACAAACAACATAGTATCATAGACAACTAAAGCATCTATCTATCAAACTGAATCAAACTAAAATAGAGTGTCAAAACTAGAGGGACACTACACAAACCAACATGACCTTTTTCCTTATTAGGTTTTTTTGAAGATGAAGAAGACATTGACTCAGATATTCTAGAAGGTAAATCAATTTGATTCTTTTTGAGAAGATGTTTCAACTCATCAACATCCTTCTTATAACAAGAATGTTCATCATTCCCAAGCTTCTTGCAATATGAACAAGTAGACTTATCCTTCTTAGATGATTTGTCTCTAGAAGAGGATTTATTATTTGGTTGATATAAATGTGGATGCATAAAAAATATAATAAATGGCTATAATGGCATGATGTCTCAATCTTTCAATGGTTATTGTTATGCATGCAATAGATTTGGGCATAAGGCTATTGAATGTAGATCTAGAATGGGTGGAAGTAAGCTTGTTCGAAAAGGTTTCATATGTCACAAATGCAATAAATCGGAACACAAAAAAGTTTTGTAGAAGTAGAAATGTGAAACCCTATGTTTCACAAAAGAAGGTTGATCCTGCAAAGAATGTGCATTCAATGGAGATGAAAAAGGAATTGGAAAAGATCTAGAAAAAGAAAGAAGAAAGTGAAATGAAGGATGATTCCATGTTGAAAAGGTTTCCTGTGAGATCCCTTTTATGTCAACTCTTGTTGAGGTTCTCGGATATGAGTTGACTAATTAAGATTTTGAGGATGACAATTTATTTCAAAAGTATTATGAGTGACAACTTGGTTGCATGGCTTTGACTTTTATGTTCATAAGAATATCTTGGAGGTGGAATAGGTGTTGGAACCTAGCAAATTAACACCTACTATATTTTTCTTATAATTATCTGATAATTAATCTTACGTGAATATGAAAGTAATTTTCTATTCCTAAATGCTATTTATTTTCATATGATTATTGATTTTATGATGATTAGTAGGTATGGGTTGGTGCTTGGGGTTTTTTGGTAGGATGGATAATCACAATTTTTATTTATTGGATATGGATAATAAAGAATGAGGAGTTATGCATGTTAGCTAGTTGTGATTAATTAATATGATGTCCTTTAATGAGATCTTTTGATTGATGCATATAGTAAAGAGGGGTGGTTTTGATGGATGTCATGTTTATATTGTGCATCTAAATATATTTGTTATGGTGGTTTGTTCCATGCATTTGGACATGATGAATCATATATGATATTTTATGTTTCTCATTTGATTTGAGATGATACACATATGTGATGTGTTTATTTTGATTTATATATATGGATGTCGTACTGACACAACTCATTAAGTGTATAGGAATTCTAATATCAATGGATTGGGGAATCCACTTAGCCACCTTTTTTCTTTTCTATACTATGTCCATCCTAGTTCTTGGTCCATAAGCCTCGATGTTAAGGATTTCATGTTGGTATTATATTTTTGGTTGTGTCTTGTGTAAATTTATCTGTATAATTTAAAATGAAATTTTAGAAGTCTTTTGAGAAGAATTGAGGTATATTTTATGTTTGGGGAATAGCCTATGCCTTAGGTATAAGGGTTAGAATTTATTTTATCATTTTTGTCCTTTTTAAAATTGTTTAGGACCCTTTTTATGTCCCCTTTGTAAAAGTGGCGAAAATGGGGAAATGGTTTTGGTGGTTGAGTTAGTTGGGAGGAAGTAACTTCTTCCTTCCCTTTATAACTCCCTCCTTATGGAGAGGAGGGGGGCTTACCATGCTTATTTTGTTTTTTTCTCTCTTTGAATTTTGAGTTTCTTTCTTTGAGGAGATTTTGGAGAGGAGGAGGAGATCTTGGAATAGGAAAGAAGAGTCATCCATTGTTGGGATCATTTCTCTTGAAGGTATTCCTCTCTCTTGTCCTTGTATGCATATTCATATGGGAAAATTTCTATGAAGGATTTTGTTGAAGTTTTTCATGTGTAATTTTCTTGCTCTCTTTGTCATAATGTGTTGTTGTCATTGTTGTTGTGTATCTTTTTAGGGGAGTTGACCCCCTTTGTTTAGAGGAGATTTTGGTCCTCCAAGTGTAGGGGTATTGAGTGGGTATGGCTCCCACACTTAGGGGCTTTCTTGTTGGGATATGAGCATCCCCCTTAGGTGATGGCCATCACCGAGGTATGAGTACCCTTTCTATTCATGGGATGTGAGAATCCCCTTGTGCTTTGCATACTTTTGAGTGGAGGGATAAGGGGTGTTGGTATGGTGTGATGTGGTGGTTGGTGTATAGGTGTTGTGGTATGGTGTTGTTATGTGGAGATGTGATCATGATATTTTTCTTTATAAACCCCTTTTGGTTGAGCCCCTACTCCCCCTAAATGATTTACCCTTAGGATAAACCAATGTGATAGTATTGACCATCTTTGTGTTTTTTTTTTATATTGAAAGGGGTGTTTGTATATGTGAGTAATTTAGTGATTCATATCAAATGTGTTTTGTGGTGTTGAGTTATTTTTTATTTTGGTGGCTAAGTTATAATCCTTATGCTTGAGGGTGGGTTGTTCTACAACCCTATGGATGGGTGGAGAGCACATTAACTTGTTTTGTTTTTCTCCCCTATTATGTATTTTCAGGTTATTAAACGAAGAATGAAGATGGTTTGAACATGTTTTCGATTTGTTCAAGTATTTTGGAAAGCAAGAAAATGTTGTTGTAGATACAATTGAGATAGACTAGTTTGTCTCATAATGAATTTGTGCATCAAATATTGCAATTCATTTGTAAAAGAATTAGACTTGTAATATAGTGTTGATTTGTTGTTACAAGAATTAAACTATGTAATCATTTAGAGAAAGAAAAGTTTGTCTCATTGTGTACGATAGATAAGAAAATATATTATTTATTTATTTGATTTGCAATTTTTTTTTTTTAAATAAGGATTAAAAAAAGTATTTATTTCTTTAATGTTATCATTAGAAAAGCACAAAAATGATCTTGTCTATGTTGGTAGATTAAATGAAATATTACAAGTTTTGGATTCAAATTTGAAGTAGAAAAGACTATTTCTCACTACTCATGCAACTTAAGGTTATAAAGAATTCAAGAGATTGCTTTATTTATATATCAAGGAAAAGAAGAAAATTAATTTTAGTTGTTTGGAATTGTAGAAAGAGGGAAAAATTATATGACTCATTATAGAATTCAAATGCACTCTATGTACAAATAGAAATAGTTGGGTAAGTTTCAAATTTAATATTAACTAACAAGTTATAATATGAAATATAGATTAAATAGCATACAAGTAGTGCCTCTCATGTTCTAATACTCTGATACTACTTTAGTGTGTGTGTTTTTCTTTGGTGTGATTTTTGGTTATGTTTTGATGCATATTTGATACTCCATTTGACAACTTTTCCATCATGTGTTGGGTGTGGCGGATAGTTATTCTTATTTTCTTATGATAGTTGGACTTATGTGTGGGATACTCATGTTATGATGATGTTACTTTGTGAGTTATTTTGATGATGTGATGCCTAGATTCTATTTATTGTATTTGATTCAGGTGAAGGAGATGGGGTGGCATCGCTCATCCATGAGTGCCCTGCATCATTGTAACTCTCCTTCACAATGTGATTGACTATGAATTATTTGCATATGTATATGTTGTTTAACGTTTTGTGTTATGCAGGAATGGAGGTACTGGGTGTCGACTCCACCAGCATTGTCGAGTCTGAGCGCATCCTACAGACCCAATGGTTGATGTTGTTAGGGAGTTGGTAAGAAAGTACCCTTGCTTATGTTAGTGGTTGGTCCAGGGATTGTTCATGTCATGTCCATACTTCGTTCATGTGGGTATGGTTGTTAATTAAATCATTTTATTTCATGAGTTTTATAAGTGTGTTCATGGCTTGGTCTAGTGCTTTATGATTTAAATTAAATGCTAGTCTATGGTGTAAAATATTAAATTAATGAAAGGTTCAATATTTCTTGTGATATTAATACTTTGGAAAATTATGGTGTACATTAACACTTTTATTGTTATTTTAAAATGTGAAGCTATCATTGAATTTAAATCATTAAATTAAATAAATAGTTAGATAAATTATTATGGTTTATTTTTAAAAGAAATAAAGTTAAAGAAATCATTATCTTACTTGTTTTAATTAGAAAATGTGATTTAATAAAATAAATTTTAAACTTCAATTATAATTAAGTGAAATGTTGTTTAAAATTATTATTAATTAATTGTTTATTTTTCAAAAAAATAATTTTATTAAAATGAAATTAAAATATTTAAAAGGCATATTTTTTGTTGTAAATTAATTATGGAAGATTCTTCTTCCAAAATTGGAAAATGGCAAAAATGGTGGGTTAAGTGGAATTTGCATGGGAAAGTTGTGGAAAATTTATGATAACTTCTGATTTGGCTTTTTTGGAAAAAGTATATTTCCAAATACTGCTTTTTCAAAAAAGCAACAGGGAGGAAACGAAAAAATAAAAAAAATGTCTGCAACTCAAAAAAATTGTTGAATTTTTTTCTCAAGATTAGTAATTTGTGTGGTTTTTCATCGATTTGATCTTAGAAGATTTAATTTTTGGCTTGCATTGGTTTTTGTTGTCGAATCCATTGTTGTTGGAGTTTTGAATCTCCAGATTATGGAAGATTGTAGCTGGTTGAGTCGCGCATCATTTCATTCTCGAATCGAGCTTTGCGTAGGACTCCAGGTAATTCGAATATCATAATTTGATCTTTGTAGATTTAGTTTTTAAAAGGAGAAAGGAAATTTTGTTTGAAAGAGAAAATATGTTTTCTATTTGTGTTTGGGAAAATCCCATTCTCTATAATTATTTCTTCTTGTATGTAGATTTCTCCTTCCTCTCTATAATTTTCATTTTGGAATTCCTATTGAAATATCGTTTCCCTCTGTCTTTGGAATCTTCTCAGCTTTAAACCTCTGAAAATCTCTCTCGTCTGAGAACCCTTTTGTTCCCTATATTTTCCCTATTCAAGCACTATGAAAAATTTTACACTTCTCTTTTGTCACTGTATTTCTTTGATGGGAAAATTGTTGGATAAAATAAACATATATATGATATTTTATTATGTTCTGTAGTTTTTAAATATTAATGTGGAGGTTTTAATATATATGTGTAAATATATATATATATATATGCATATATATGCATATATGTATGTGTATATATATTTTGTGCATATATTCAGTTTATTTTGTGCTTCAATTGCAGCAGCATTAGTTGAATTGATATATATTTATTTTAGTGTGTATATATATATATATATATATATATATAAAATATATTTATATATGCATATAGTGTATATGCAGGAAATGTGAGCAAATAATGAAAAATGAAAAATAAAAATAAGTTATTCTCTCGAAAGAAATTATATATAAAGGGGAAAAATGTTATTTGTAAATTTTGTTTGAAAATGTCTTTTAATTTAAGTTGTATTTAGAATCTGAGGAAAATGAAATTTGCGATTTAAAATATACTGTAGAATTTGATTTCATTATTTTCCAGTCAAACTGTACTGTGATATATCATAATAGTTGTTTAAAATAAATAAATATTATAATCAGATTTTGAACTTAGAAGATTAATATCTTAAATCTGCTTTTTACTTTGAACTGATTTTTAAAATAAAGATTAGATTTCCATTATCTTAGAAAAATCAGAATTTAGAATATTCTGTGTGGAAAAGATTTAAAATCAGAAAATAAAATATAGTTAAAAAAATTGAAATTAGTGAATGATTTATAATTGGTTTTTAATAAATTTAGTTAGTATCTTTAATTTTTTTATTTTTTTTAAAGTTTATTTTATTATGTTTAGATAAATCATGGAATTATCATTGCTGCTCTTTAATTAGCTTTTTAGCAAGTTTATAGACTTAGATATTTAATAAATGAATTATTTAAGTGTAGGAAGATATTTATTAAATTGATTATTGTGCTTTGGATAAATAGAAGTATTAGTGAATTTCCTTACTTTGATTTTTAATTGATGAAAATGGTTATTTGATTGAGAATTGGATGATTTATTATTTAAATTCCTTATAGTTAATAATATGGTGTTATTTAATTGGATGTGATATTTTACTTTGTTCTTGTATGGATTAGTGTGATCTCCAGAGGTTAGGGAAAGTGTGAATACATTTCTATGGTTGCATCTTTTTGGTTCATGTTGATACCATGTGGGAATTTGTGGGTGGTACCCTATTGCAAGTTATGATTCTTTTGGTTGAACATTGTGGTACCCATTTCTTGGTTTTGGTTTTAGGGAAACCATAGGGGAGAGTGGCTCTTCTTGGGGCCAATGTACAAGTGGTCACCCTTGAAAGAGTTTCCCTAATTAAGTGAAAACCTAATTAATTTACTTAGTGGGTTGGGTTAGTTATCACATAACAAGATAAAAATATACACCTCACCCCTACCATTAGCATTCCAAAGGCTAAGAACAGGTGGGAAGACCTGGTTAGTAAGGTCACTACCTTGTCTTCATGAGAGGTAGATGGCTCTGCATGAGTCACCCTATGGGGTGGCACCTTGAAATAGGTTGTTTGGTTAACCATAGATGGAGGCGGCTCCTAGATTATAGGTAGTCTAGTGAATCCATGAAGGCCATGTGATGACACTCTCCCATTATTCCCCTTTGTTTCCCTTGCTCTTGTGCCTCTGGAGTTGTTTTAATTGTTTTAGTTGTTTATTTACTATTGATGTTTATGTTGTTTGTGGGCTTGATTCTTGTGATGTGTGTCATTTATGTTTGAGTTTTTGGTCGAGGGTTCTTTCTTATCAACTCCTTGCACAGGGGTGTTCCTTCAGGTCCACACGGTCGGGTGGAAACGTGCAATGCACCCATTGGGTCCCCAGTTGTGATCGTGGTGTGGATGTAGTTATAGTGATCTTAGAGCTCGCACAGAGAAGATTGTACCTATGAAGAGTTATCTTTCATTATTGTACTTTTGTATTATTGATTGTACCCTTCCCAATGTTATAAGGGAAGTGGCCTTGTAATGTAACTCTGATTTTATATTGTGTTGTATCTGTGGAAATATATTCCACATTTGTAACTTTGAACTCTGAAGATGAATATAGTATTATGTGATTTATCTTTATGAATTTATAACTTATTCCTATTGTACTTATATTATGTTTTATTCCCGTTTCTTTCTTCCGCTTTAGTTCGTATCATTTATCGTTAATTGTTGGGTTCGTTTGAGTAATGCAACATGTACCCCATAGGATTAGGTTAATGCTTTATGTTATATATATGTTGTATAAATGTTTATTTGTTACATTGTGTAATTGTTATTTTCAAAAAAAAAAAAAATTGTATTTGTTGTAGTTGTCCTATGAGGTTTGTGTGGTGGGGCGTTACAATACAGATGTTTAAACTATAATAATTATATACATTTTAAACATTAATATTGTTATTATAAAAAATGAATATAATTTATTTTACAAAAAAATTGAATGAGTTAAAAAACAATTGTCAAGAAATCAAGGGCGACCTGTGGTTGGCCTCTTGGCTTCCACAAGCCTACAACCAAAGGGGTCATTACTCCCCCCTCTCCCTTAGTTTTAATAAATATCACTATTTTGGTACTACTAGTGAAAGAATTTGGTTAGTTACTAGTTGGTAAAAATTGGTTTCATTTAGATTTTTTTTTTTAATTTAAATTTTGTGATAACAAATCTAATAAAAAATTGTTAAAGTTTTCGGAAGGATAATTTAGATATAACTATTTCTTTATCTTAATTATATGAAGATTATTTATGAAAATTTTGAAAAAGGTAATTGAATGTATGGATATGGTAAGTATCAAATGAAATAATCAATATAAGATAGATATATCTATATATATATATATATATATATATATATATATATATATATATATTAGAAAAGATATTTCTATTTAGTTTTCTACAAAAAATCTCTTTAAATAAAGAAAATGAATTTATATTTGGAAGTATTATTTAATCTTCTATGAAATATAGTACATTTATTAAATTAAAGGATAATTTAAAAACATGAGTTGAAAAAGAAAAAACAATGGATTATTTAGTAATAAGAATTAAAAAGCTAAGAAGAGAGTTCTAGTTAAATAGAAGTTTCCTTATTATATTTATAAATCAATCAATAGAAAGTTTCCAATTTGAAACTAAATAATAGAATGAAAGGGTTTATAACTAATTATCTATTATTAGAGGATATAATATTAGTGGCAAAAATCTAAATAAAACTTATCATGTTGATAAATCTATTTTAAGAAATTTAATCTTTAAATATTATTGTTCATACATTAAAAATCTTGTCAAGAAAAATATTAATGAATGCCTAAATATTGAGTTAAAATTATTTTCCTTTGAATTAAATAGGTATAACCATAGAGTCAAGAAATATGTTTAGTAAATAAGACAAATTAGTCCATATAAAATAATTAAATTTATTGTTTTAGAAGAAGCTTACATTATGATTTAAAAATGAATTCAAGAAACCTATATTAACGCTCGTTCAAATATGTCAACTAGGAAAGTGCATAATAATCTAGGGAATTTTTGGAATCAAACTCGCTTTTAACAAATAGAATTAACCTAGACTATGAATTAAAACATAGTACAAAATTTTCATTTAATTTTAAAAAAGGAATTGTTGACTCAACGTCTACTAATAACACTCTAGATAGGATTCAAAATCATTTAAGTGAAATTGGCATCAAGAAAGATCTTATGATATTGGTTTTTAATGTGGAGTGAGTAGACTTTGTTCACACAATTGTAATTTGTATCAAAACAAGGTTATTTTACATAAATTGTTCATGTTATTTGCTCTTTCATTTTCAAAGTGCTTTTTACTCATAAACATTATTATTACATAATGGTGTTTCTCTTCTTAGCCTTACTAAGGAACAAATGTAGATAGAAAGGGGGTTTGTTATTAGTTTTCCAACTCATCAATTTAAAAGGGTGATCAATTGCTATACTCTAAGACACTTAGGAAAAATTTCAACATCTCAAATTTGATACACTAAAGGGAGAATGCAAACTAGAATAATGTTAAGAATGAAGTTGGTAATACTATCAGGTTAGTAATACAAAAATGAATAATATTAAATATAAATATTATGAATGTTATAATAATTAGAATAGGTACTTAATGAAGGTGGTAGATTAATATTCAGTATTGAAGATAATATTAATATAATCATATTAGTGTCAATATTAATAATGCTAGTGAATGTGAACACAAAAAGGAATGGTAACGAATAGAGGTAATCATAATACTAGTATGAATGTTATTTAATCAATGTTATTATTTAATATTAATCTTATCTTTATTATGCTCCATGCTCATGTGTAGATGACGATTATCAGCATTTATATGTATTTATTTAAAAAAATTGGTAGTTGTGTAATGTTTGGATGTGAAAAAAATTGGGCATGCCATTTCCTCTAAAAACTAATTGAAGAGCTTTGGCTCAAGGGGAGTTTTAGTAGAAGATCCTTAATCCCCCACTAAAGTTGTGGTGTTGATGTTCTTAGCACACCGGTATATGTGTAGATCAATGTAGTGTAGAAAAATGTATCGCTTTACATTTTCACACTTGTTTAGGCCCTCCTAGTTAATTTGGACTTAACTGTGTCTTATATTAGTGTTGTAAAGTGTACCCCTTTACACTTTCACACTTTTTAGGGATCCTTTAATAATTAATTGAGCTTAATTTTCCTTAATTATCCCTTTAATTCATTTAACAAGCCTATTTTATTACATTTTCTGAAGAGGAAACCCAACATTCATTAATGCATTAACATAACACTTCTCATTGAGCAAAGTGTGTCCTAGGTTTAGGGACTTGGGACCCATTCACCCATGGGCTAATGGGTCCTCCCTTGACCTTAGGACCTAAATTTAAATTATGTTTTTAGCAGGATTTTAATGTCTCTAACTATATATTCGGATGTCGGCTTGTGATATTTGAATTTTGGGAAATTGAGGATACATACCTATAAATATAAGGCTACTTCACTATGTTTCACCTAGAATATTTTCATATGATCAAATAACAATTCAAGAGCATTTCACAAGTGATCAAAGGTATTCAAAGGAAAATTTGTTGAAGACTTATTACAGCAACCAAGATCCAGTTGTCATGTCAAAGTATTCTTGCATCATGCATGTTCTTGGAGCTAATATGGTGATGTAGGTTTCATGATCCATTCAAGGTTCAAGATCCACATCCATTGAAGCCATTTCATGCAAGTTGCAGATTTACATTCCAAGGTTTATGCAAGGGTTTTTTGAGTGGTAATATTGCTTTGTCCATTCTTCATTCCATCTTTCATGTTTCATTTCATAAGGTTTAATTACTAAAATGGGGTTTGACCAAGGCAAAGCCCCATTCACCAAAAACAAAAAAAAAATCCCTCTTGATTATTGTTTGCTGATTTAGGTGGAATAAATCTTGAAGATTCTTTGAAAAGAAAAAATTGAAGTTGTCAAAGTTGTTATCTTCTAATGGAAACTCACAAAATTTATTTCTGGCTTTCCGAACCTAAAACTAGGGAAAAATGAAAGATTCAGATATGTAGTAGAGGCTCCTGAAGGTTGCAAAAAAACCTAACTTAGGACCCATTCGCCCCTAGGTGAATGAGTCCCAGATCAACTCCAAAAACTAAATTTTGGTGAAAGGTACATTCAGATCTACCCTTCTTTGATCTGCATTTGTTTTCTGGTTTTGTCAGTATTGAGTTTAATCTTGCTATTTCAAGTGTTAGATTGCATTTTGGAGTTGATTTACTCTTTTTATTTTTTCTCCCCAAAGTGTTGTTTGACCTTGACCCTCATCCTTCAGTCATAAGGAAATATGAAGATTCACACCTTGAGTTGACTCACCTAAGGGTTGTAAGGCAAGTCTTTGTGTGGATCTCATTTTCTAATGAAATGGAGGAAGGTAGGTCCATATTTGGTGCACCCCACATTTAAAGCCCTATTTCCCTATGTTTCAATCAACATAGCAGATCTATTGATGGAATTTCTAGTATGAAACTTCATGTTGTGAAGATTTGTGGAGTGATTGAACATGACTGTGACTACACAGTTAGATTTTGTCAACTTTTCAACCTAACATTAATCACTGCAATGAATCAATTGAGGTTTTCGAAAAAGGGTTTTTTTTGTTTTTGCATATATAAAAAATTCATTTGTAATCGAGCATTTGAAGAGTGAAGAAGCAAAGCAAAAGTGAAGTGAAGTTTTTTGTGAAACCCTACCAGTGGTAGAATTCAAAGGTATTTATCATTTCTTGCTAAAACCCTAGTTTCATAAGTAGGTTCAGAATGTTTACTCCTCAAGTAATTGATGTCTTGGAATGGACAAGACCTAAGTTCAAGAAACACCCATTTAAATCCATGGAAATGAATTTGGAAGGTGTGTTTTCAAGAGTTATGTATTGTGTAATGCATACTAAGGATGTGTGAATGTACATTCATGTGAAACTAAAAGAATATGATCATACCAAGATAATGGATTATTGGATGAATGAGCTCACCAAAGATGTTTTAAGTTGAAACTAGAATTTGAGAGTCTGACAAAGAAGTTGAATGTACAGAACAATTTTTTAATTTTTTGTTATGAGAATGCATGGGTTAAGTATGCGTTGAGCCACATACATGACAAGTTTATGTAGTTGGATATTATAAACTTAATTAATAAGCAAGTTTTCAATGCAATTATTGGTTTATGCTTTGAAGGACCTATTCCACCGATGAAGGCCATGAAGAATGAGTTGGTTATGAAGCTCACCAGAGTGAAATTCAACAAGTGAACCCTCACAATGAAGGATATAGATGATTTGGTAGTTTAAAAATATGCATCCATGATGATAGGTTACAAGGTTTACTACACTAACAGAGAAAATCTGGTGTGAGCAACTACTATTCATATTGCTCACCAAATAGTGAAAGAAGGTTTGTACATAGATCTATGCAAGCTCCTGCGACAACAATTGATGGAGAGTCTTCAAAAGACAAAAGTGTCTCGGTACCCATTCTGGTATGGTACCCTTATCATATATTTATTGTTTTACTTTCTCAAATAATTTTCCAATGAAAAGAGTGTTGTATGGTTGGTTAGCATTCCTATTGCAATTCAAATTAGGGATCACTTAAGAAGGTTTGGAAGCATAGAAAATCATAATAGTATTCAATGGGTTTTATTTAAGACCTTTCAAGAGAAGATGTAAGAAAGAGAAAGGATTCCTATAAGTGTTGAAAATTACAGGAAGGATATAACCTTTATGGTTACTAAAGATGAATGCATTATGGAAGCAGTGGAGCCTAGAATGGTTTGGATTCCTTAAATGGGTTATGAAGTGGTAGAAGATGTAATCACAGGTCTTGTAGATCTTATGTTGAGCAAATCAAGAGACCCTATTGTATATAGGTTTGGAACCTATGAGGAGATATCTAGTGAAATGTATCTAAAGCACAAAGAAAATAAAATAAGGAAAAATGTAGAGAAAATGAAGGCAAATTTGGAAGAGATTTTTGGTTCTTTCAAGAGGACTGCAAAAATGATTGAAGCCCCATATGTGGATCCACAGGGTACACCAATCATTAGAAGGTCCATCAAGACTTCTACTCTCTCTCCAGTTGTTTTGAATGTCTCCAAAACAAAGCATGTAGTTGGTATGAAGAAGAAAGCTACAACCAGTACACCTGTTGCACAACAAAATCCTTTGCAAAGAAGCCCAATATCTCTCAGGTAGAGACAAGCAAAAAGAGAATCAAATTTGAAATTGTTGATATAGAGAGTGAAGAAGAAGAAGTAAAGAAGCAAAAGAAGGAATTTTTCATTCAGAAGAGAGAAAAGACATTTGGTGAAGGAGAAAAGTCTCCTAAGGGAAAAAGCAAGAAGGACAAATCCCCTCTGGTTAGGGAGCACAACCCTCTAAAACTAGATGCTTTGTTTAATAGCATTAAAATTTTTGGTCTATTGGAAGAAATTGCATGAATGTATCCAAATGAAAATGATGAGAATAAGGCCACAATTGAAGAGGCCATTGCTAAATATATGCTTACTTTTAATACTAGTCTAAATGAAATTGAAATTCAGCTCCCAGATGACTTAAAAGATGTCTTAAGCACAAGAAGATGAGGATGCAAAGATAAGGACTTTTCTTTTGGAGAAGATTGGATCTTCTCTCACTAATGAGGACAAGGAAATATTGGCTCAGATTTACAAAAGGGGATTCAAAACAAATCAAAGAGTTAGCACCCTAATGAGAAGGGACAAAGAAGACTTAAAAAGGTTGAAGTGTAACACACCTCCATTTTGGCTCTTTTGTTCGGCAATGTTCTTTGTTATGTTGTTTCTATTTGTACTTTGACTATGGTACTTGGTTCTCTTTGATCACAAACTATTAAGCTATGTATATGTTATATTTTAATGTGATGGAATTTTACTCTGATGTTATCATCATGGCCTATTTTGAATTAGCTTAGCAGATATTTAATTAATCATGCTTTATTCTTTTGAGTATATTATTGATGTTAGACTCATTAGTTAGAAAGTATGTATTGGTGAAGGGGACGAGATTGTATCACTCACTTGCGAGCGCCCAACGATTCTGAGATTTCCTCTTCACAGTGTGTTTTATTATATCATATATATGCATGTTCGATATACTCTTTACTCGCAGGTTGATAGGTACAGGACATCAACTCCACCTGGTTTCACATGTTAGAGCATGTTCATTGACCAACAGTAATCGATTGGGAGATAGTAGCTAGGTTTTCCATGCCAAGTCATCACCCTAGCCATAGTGTTTCGTTGGGTTATAGTCGGGTTTAGTTGTTTTAATATTTCCCATTTCACCTTGGTTTTTATTTAATTTCAAATTATAAAGGTAAATAAATGGCTTTATGTATTTAAGTTGTTATTAAATTTATCTGGTTATAATGTTATAAATGTTATTTAATTTATTCATTAATTTAATTTAATTAATAAAATGATCTAATAGTGGATTAGATTTATTTTATTGATTAATTAAATTAATTGTGTTGAAATAAATCAAGTTATTCATTTTGGAAATTGTAATTGTTAAATTCTTTTTCAATTGAAAATTTAAAAAGATAAGTGTTAAAGTTGTTTGAAAAGAAAATAATAAAGTCATGTTGAAAAGAATTTTAGTTTTAAATTTTCAAATAAGCATTGAAATATCTCCAAAAATGCAATAACTATGGTGGATGGGATATTTTAGGGTATTTGACTAAATTTGGGGAAGAATTAGGGGAGCCATTCCAATTTTGATTTTCAATTTTCAATTTTCAATTGTGGAGAGAAATTGTTGTTAAAAGAAAAAGGAAGGTATTCTTGTTGGGATTATGCATTGTTGGATTTGGGGAAAAGATTTTGGGAAAGATTTGGAAGAATTGGAAATTGCAGCTCATCTTTCTTCTTCAAACTCTCCTTCAAGCTTCAGATTATAGGATATAAATATAATTGAGGAATTTAAAGTATTGTGTTCATAGTTAAATTATTGATTTTATTTTAAAAATAATATATTTGATAGAACAAATATTGGATTTAAATGTAATGTGTTAATAGCAAGATTAATGGATTTTAGAATGATTTATTTAGCAAAGGATAAATAATTATTTTAAAATGATATGATTTAAATCGAAGAAGTAAATGTTTATTTTGTTATTATTTAAAAGCAATTATGGAATTAAATGGTTAGTTTTAAATTCCTTAATGTTGCCAATGTGATTTGATTTACTTTTGAGTATGTGCAAATAACGTTAATTATTTAATTGATTACATGCACTATGTCATTGCTTGGCTTGGATTTAGGAAATCCTCACATTAGTTTCTTGAGTTTCTTGATATGCTTTCTAAGTGATCAATGTTTTCGTTCATTCTCGTTGTTGGGCAATTGAGTCATTTTTTCATGTAAGTCTTCCAGATGGGGCTTTTTAGTTAATTGTATGGGTTGTCGTAAAATGTTAGCCAACCTTTGGATTGTCTTGGGTAGTGTGTATGGTGGTATCCTATTGTTTGACCCAGTTTTCACGAACGGGGATGGTTTGTGTCTCCTTTGGATTAGGAGTAGCTTATGTGGTATGTGCCTCCTTTGGAAGGAGTGGATTATGTGTTTTGTAGCCTCCAAGTGTTTGAAGTGGGTTTTGTTATATGTGGCCTGCTTGGTTAGAGTGGTTGTCTTATCTTGTTTACCCATTGAGTTGTGGTTTTGGTTTTTTTGGGTATGTTGTCGATAGAGAAGTGGCTCTTTGTGGGGGTCCGACACACAAAGGGGTGTCAGGGTAACTCACTTAGGGTTTAAGTAAGTGATATCTTAAAAAGAAATAATGAAAAACTCTCAGACTAAATAAGATAATGAATGCCTCTCTCATGACTCATGCATGTATCAAGGCTTGAGATGAGATGAGAAGCATAGTTTGTATGAGGGTCTGACGGTTGGTAGAGGCAAGCTAGGGTAACCCAAGATGGGGGTCTAGTAGCCTAGGAAGGTTGAGCCTGGGTAGCTCATAGCAAATGATGTGTGACACTCTCTCTAGGTCAACCAGAAGTCAGTTTGTTGTACTGCATAAATGATCATTGTTCTCTAGAAGCATTGTAACCATTGTGTTATGTGATGTTGTACTTGTATTTAACTCAGTACAGTTATGTATTAGCCTATGTCTCGAGGTAGATGGTCTTGTATAGGATTCCTAGTTACTATCTCCTAGTACGGGGGTGAGCGTTCTGGTATCACTTGGTCGGGTGGAACCTGCACCTTAATCCATTGGGTCATCTTCTTGTTCATGTGGACGAGATTTCCAGTTGGAGAGCTCGTGGGATTAAGTTTTCATTTCTTGCTTTATTCATTTTAGTTGGAAACTTGTATTTTATTACCCCTCATTTGTTATCAAGGTGGAAGATGTAATTTATAACCATGCTTATTGGATTTACCTCATTTGGGGAATGAGAGTTGTAATCATATTGTAAATTTTTGTTAGTGGAAACATGTGGTATCTCTTATGCTTTGATGTAATGTTATCATGTATGGAATGTATGCATTCTTAATTCTTTAAGTAATTAAATGTTATGGTTTCAATTCATGTTTCTTGTTTGGGTTTTAAAGTAATCTCAGTCTCGTACCCTTAGAGGTTGCTGCAATGGGTAGTGATCTTGCATGTTAATTTTCCTTAAACAAAAAAAAATTAGTATGTTTGTGTAGTTTTTTGCAACTTCCTCTAGGGTTGCATGGCGGGGCATTACATGAAGGATGAAAGCCTGCAAAAGGTTGCAAATTTGGTGGAGAAGTTAGACATGTCTCTGAATGATGAGATTGAAATGGAGCATGATGTACATCTGCTCTGGAGGTCAATGAACCTAAGAATATTGAACAATAATGTGTGCCTAGACCTAAGGATGATCAGGAAGCCATGATAACAGATAATACCCCTCTGATTATAGAGAGTATTGCTGAGGAAGATAAGAATGATGTTGGCTCAGAGAAGAAATAAGCTCAAGCAAAACAAGTATTCCCTCTCCTAGATGCACAAAACAATTTTGAGCAGAAGGAAGAAGAAAAATAGGATAACCTGGAGGACCCTAAGGTGTAGAAGAATGAAAAATTACCTTCTTCAGATGGTGATAAATTTGCAGAGGAAGAGAAGAGTACAAAAGACTACTTCGAAAGTGGAGAGCGGGAGAAAGAGAAGGAGAAAAAGGAAGAGATAATCACTCAAACAATTAAAAAATCCTCTAAAGCTTCTGGGAATTCCTTCAAGAGTTTACTATATATACAATTTTAGTTCCAACCAGTGATGTCCACACAATTGGTACAAATTCCTAAGCAGCAAGGATAGGTTGACATGAACAAGATATCTCCCTTGCACAAGTTGCAACTTAGTGAGACATTTCATGCCCCTACTAGAAAGGAGATTCTACAAACCCAACAAAAGAGTGCAAAGATGATAGATGAAGCTATAAAAGTATTGAAATACTACATTCTTATTGCCACCATTGATGAATCTGTGTCTAATATACAACAACTAAGAATCCTTTATTCCTTCAAGGAATATTCTATTGACTTAGAGGAGAAGTTGGAAAAAGAAGTGAATAAGAAGATAAACATGACAAAAGGTTGGTAGAGGCTTTGGATAAGTGTGCTACATCACATAATAAGTTGCAAAGCAACTTAAAGGATATTCAAAATTTTGTTGAGGAAGAAAAAATTTTGTTCCAATTTTGCTTGAATTGGCCTATTTCCACCAAGAGCATAAAAGACTAGATGGACTCAATTGAGTCTCAAATTCCTTAGGTCTTCAAATATATGATCCTATGAAAGATGTAGATGGAACAACAAGGATAGAAATAGAGAATTTGCATGGTCGGTCTTTTTAGCTACAAGAGAAAAAAGAGAAGATAATAGTACTGTATAGCCAGCTTAGAGACCTAGTAAGTGTAAGGATTACTTCTCTGATTGGAATTTTGGATGATACGGAGAAGATGCTATAATAGAATCCAACATCTAGATCTCTAGAAGAAGGTGAAGAGATCCATTTGAATTTTGAAAATATGTGTGGAATAATTGTCTTTTGCTAAGGAATGGGAGACAAAAAAGAAGGATTTAGAGGCACACCTTGCAAAATCAAAGGTGTCCAATTAGGTAAATTCACCCTCCACAAGCTAAGTTGTACATTTTTTCTTTATGTAGATAGCTTTTCAAATTGTAATATGCAAATGTAGTAGACAATTATGCAATACATTTTTGGTTAGTTTTGTTGGATAAGAGATGAGTATAGGAGTAAAGCAATAAGGGGGAGTTACTCCCATGTACTTATAGATATATATCTTCAAAGGAGGAGAATAATAAAAATTTGAATAGTTTGATATTAAGGGCCCCTTTTCCCTTGATGTCAAAGGGGGGGAATGTTGGAGAATTTTGAGTAGTGTTGCCATCAATGACAAAGGGGGAGATTGTTGCAAGTATGCTACAAGTGTTGTCATTGATGTCAACAGTATGGAGATGATTGGATATGGAGATTGATGGAAACTTGTGTATGCTACATATGTTGTCATTGATGTATAGTGTGAGGAGATAGTTGAGAAGGAAGATTGATGAAGATTGATAAGCATAGAAATATATGGTGTTGTCTTTGATGATTTCCTATTGAATAGATGTAGAAGTGTTCATCCAAAGAAGACCAAATGATTTTGATATTTTCCTAAGTCCATAATATAGATTATCAGTGTTTAGAGAACTAGTCTTTTGGTCTGCATTGCTCCACCATGAATAATTTGGTTATACTATTTTAAGTTAATGATGGTGTATTTTGGAAGACTCTAAATCCAAAGTTTCATGATCTAATGTCTTTCACAGTTTAATATAAAGTGACAAAGTATCATTCTGTAAATACCAGTTAACTATGATAGAGTGTATGATTATAATGATTTTCATTCCATCTCAAATGAACATTTTAGTATACAAATTTATAGAAGTGTTTGAGGATTCCTATAGTATGTTTTTTCCAAGTTGCAAGTGTCTTGGTTCTTCACATGTCAAGATGTGAGTGACCAGATCGTTCATTCTATTATTACTTCACCAGTGGTGCTGACCTAAGTATTTTAGGTTGTGCAAAGATGAGTAGAGGTTGGAGTGAAATTATGAGAATAATTATAGGTCATGCATGTTTTCTAACAGATTGGGAACCTTAAGAAATGTTGATTCTTCTACTTGAAAGGTGTGATTATTACCAACAGCTCTAGAAAGTTGACAATTTCATTTATGAATTTCCTCTGAATTTTGGAGGTACAACTCTCTCATATGATATGCAATGAATTTAACTAAAACTAAATAAACATATGTATGATTTTAATATGAAAGAAGGAAAGGAAAAACTTGATACAAGGAAGATTCCTAATATCAAGTGCAGTGGAAAAGTAATAAAGACACTACCACAAAGACTAGTTCACATGTAATAAATTATAAAGATATTGGTGCAAAGACTAGTTTGCATGAGATGAATTATGAAATTACTGGCACAAAGACTAGTTTGCTTAAGATGAAATAAGAGAAATATAAACCCAATATTACCTGTAAAATGAAATCTGATACGAAGATAGATGCATACACCCACACATAGGAAAAGTATAAACACCAAGATATAACTAAACACATAGATTTAAGAATATTGAATACCTATGTAAACTAGATGCACACAAACAACTAGAAATTTCAATTCACAACAAAATTGTATTCAAAGTAGCAGTATAATATCAAGTCTTTTTTTAATGATGTCTAGAGAGAATCAGTTTAAAAATAAACATATATATATAAAGGGAATGAGTAACTACTTCTTTCTTTTCCCATAACTACTTAAAATTAAAAGTCTTTTCAAGAAATAAAAACAACTAAAAATAAAGATGGTGGTGCTTCGCTTCTGGATTTTGTAGACATGGCAAGTCACTTCCGCAAGGATTGGAAATACTTTGTGACATGTAGAATCTCCTTATGGTGTGGAATGGTTATATTCCCCATTCGTAACCTCCATACCAGTTGGCTATCACGAACGGCTTCAATTATTTGATCATAAGTCTTTATGAGCCCCCTTGTCTAAGATAGGATGAGGTCCAACTTGCTGAACTTCCTTAGATGTTCAACATCAAAATACTAGGAACCAAAAATCCCATCAACTACCTTTTGGAAATCATTCTCTAAGGCTTTAGTATTCTCATTATTCCCATTTCCTCCCTTTTCAGGTTGTAATCTGAGGGAAATGATATATTTATGAACCTCCTCAAAGATTGTGTTGCATTTGGTTCAGACTTCTTGAAGCTTCTACAAGCCTTGCCTTGTGACTTGTAATTTTCATTCCACACTTTTGTTCTAGATCATACAGCGAGCATCAATAGTGTTGCGTATGATCTACTTAGTGGCTAACTTTTCCATTATAAATCCTATCATCACTTTGATTTCATTTGCATATTGATTCCATACCCTTTCATGTTTCTCATAAGTGACAATCTCCTCTTGGACTTCTGATCTTGAAGCATTCACCTTTTGGAGACATTTAAGAGATTCAAAAATAATTTGATTACCTCTTTTGGTTAACCCGTCACTCCATTCCTCAATAGATTTTTCAAAGATTTTGTAGCTATTCATTTTACTTACTGCCTCCCTTCCTATTAGGGCTAGGAGATCAAAGGATGACTCATCTTGAGATATTGGTTGAGGAGGAAGATCAAAAACTAATCTCAAACATTTGGTCAAGACTTGGATTTTCCTTTTCATCTCATCTTTTCTTTCTTTATCCTTCTTGGACCTCTCAACCATCCTTGTTGCAAACACCTAGAAGTTGTGCACATCTCCATCCATTGTAGGGGGTCCCAAGTTAATTTTTTTAATATTAAAGTCACTTGGAGTTTCTTGGGTGACCTTTTGTGTAGTGGGACGTGTGACTTCCAGATATAAATTTCCTGATCCAACATCATTAATTAGCCAAGCAGTGGTTTTCAACTTCTTAGGCTTTAGGGTCCTTTGAAGTAATTGTCCCACCATATCTTTCTTTGGAAGATCCAATTGCACTACCTTTCTTTTTCTTGATAGAGTATCCTCTAGCTAGACAGAGGTAACAAGGACATTGGTTGCCTTGAAACTAGAGGAGTCAAAAAGTCTTCTATTCATATGAGGAGTATTGGTTTGAATATCTTGTGATGGAAGTGGAGAAGATCTATGTTTTGGAAGTTATTTTACCTCCCTAATAGGTGATGACCGATGAGATGGGAGGAAGAACTAATATCAATGTTACCTAAGTCCTCTTCTTCTTCTTCGTCTCCTTTATCTTGATCCCAATGGGGTAAATCTAGGATTTCTTCTCTACAATTCAGTTGGAACACATTTTTATTAGGAGGTTCTTCATCACCATCACCTTGAGTTCTAGATGGCACTGAGTGTGAGGCAACCCCAAAGGTTTTTGCGGTCAAAGAAGGATGATTACTACCTCTCATCGGCTGAGTGTTCTAAGATCTAATTTGGGGATGGGATTGCTCTATTTTATTTTTAGTGACCCACTCCTGAGTCCTTTCGAAAACATCAACAATTCTTGCTTCAATTGTCTCTCTTTCTTTAATGTTGCAATCCATTGCAAGAATAGGTTGATTTTCTATTAAGTCAATTTAAATTGGGTCCACTAGATCTGACTCATCATCTTCAATTCCTTGTAAATCGCAACCCAGATTATAGATGATTATTTTTCTTAAAGATAATCTCATCCAATTCCTTCTCCTCAATTTGAATTCATCAAAACAATCTTCCCAATAGTCTTCCAAAGTTGGCAGATGGATGAAACTAGGACCTAGTTTCAATTAATCCTTCACATAATCCTTAAGTTCAAAAGGAAAATGTTCATCATAGGTTTGCAAATTATACCTGGTTATTTCTCTCTGTACATTCAGGGAATATGACATGGATTCACAGGTGTAAGGACTGAAACCAACTGGAAATTGTACCATCACTGTTATCTACTCTTGGCATCTCTTGTTGACATCTGTCAACTATCTCAAGACCTCAATCATCACAAATTTGTTTTCAGGGTGCCTCAGAAGTTTGATAGAAAAATGAGTGAAACCATCAGCCCTAATATAGGAGAACCTCTGAAATTAGATAAAATGGCTACCATAGAAATCGACAAAACTACATAGCTTCAGGTGAAAGTTGCATCTTGAATTTTCCTTGCAATTCTCTTGTCACCCTCATAGTGAAAGTGCTTGATATCCTCCTATGGTGAAGAAATCTCTTGTTCAGTTGCAACTTATCAAGGTACTCAAAAATTGGTACTTGATCATGAGGGAGATCACTTGGCCTCAAGCCTAGTCATGGTTTGGTACTTGTAATGGCATAAATTAAATAAGAAGACATGTCAAATTCCCTATCAGCAGCAAAGTAAACAAGAAGACTATGTAATCTATCACTGATGAGTGTCGCCCAATCTAAAAATTGGCTCCCTCTGAGTATAATTTAGACAAAAAATTACATCCATTCTTGAAAACCATGGGTGTCCTCATTTCCCTGAACTTAGTGTAGTGACATAATCATGTTGGATACCTCCCACAAAATGGTTCATGTGTAAGTTTCTAGGTAATTGAGATTTTCCTGCCCTGGGTTCTTATAACCTATTATTTTCCATTATGTTCCAATAGTACCCCTTTTTGAGTGAGAACTCAATCTAAGTTTTGGTGAAATCCATGGGCAAGTAGGGCTCTTTTTCAAGAATTCTCAAGCATGAGGCAAACGTGGCTCTTTGAATTTTAACCAGCAACTAATTGTCCTCAGTTCTTATTTCCTGAGTTTGAGTATTATAACTCCTTATACATTCAAGAATTAACTTTGGGCATTGGATGGCCACAAGGAATGTGGCTACCTCTACCAATCCACTTTCAATTACTCTCTTTGTGATGGTTCGTGTATTGGGAGCATTGAATTTCTCTCCAAGATCATTCATATTTACTTTCCCAAGCTTGGTGTCTCCTATCCCAGGCATGTCACACGTTAACCCTTATATGTACTCATAACCCTAATATTTAATTCTTTCCATTTATAGACTACTATGGTTTGAATAGATTTTCAACAGGTAATTCAAAACACAAGGGAAAAAAAGCTTGCAAACTGTAATCTCAAAAGGGAAAGATAAGGATGAAAATATTGTTACCTAATTTTGCTTACAGCTCAATCGGGTAGACCTGGAGCAAGTATTTGCAACTAGAAGGGAAAACCTGGTACATACAAATTTTTGCTAAGGTTTTTTCATTACACAAAAGATGCTTTCAAATGAAGTTTAGTTTTATTATGCAAATGTTTTGCAACAACAAAAAAAATTACACAATTTGCATAAAAGAATTGATTTTTTATTCACTGTACAAAATATGATGTCCCACATAAGTTGTGGGAGTAATTGACCGTACATGAGAAATGTAACACAAGGAGTAAACTATACAATTCAAGAAGTAAAGAACATGAAAGGAATTTTTAATCGTCATTGCTTGAATGACAAATCACAAAGTTGTCAAGTTGTGTCTTTGGTTCCAACTCCAACTCCTTCGATTGGTTGTTCTGGAGATACCTTCATAAATAGATTGTGTTAGAGCTCGGAATCAAATTTATCCTCATATGCATACATCAACTGATATATAATCTACTCCTATGAAAAATTTGATCAAATATGTAGATTTCATGAATATTCAAGAGCAAATGATTCAATGCATCATTGGAAGCTCTAAGCTTCAATGTTTTTTGCTAACCTTTTTGTTCACTATGTAGGTATATGTTCATTTAACATTGTGGAGTTTCATCTTGTTTAAAATCACATCATGTGGAGAAAATGGGCTCCCATAAGGGTTGAGTCCAGCATGTTGCCCTCTCAATGTTTGAGAGGAATAAGAGGTAATAAGTTATGTCCATTCTTTGTAATCAAATGAAAAAGGTTAAAATGTTGTGTTGTTGTTTATCATGTTGTGAAAAAATATGAACAAATGTTTGAACTTATAATAATGAACTGTTCACTTTCATAAAGAGCATTACAAAGGCCTTAAAATGTCATGGAGTAGCCTAAAAGATAGTGATACTTGTAGAAGACAATGCCACGGAATTCATCTGAAATGGTCATTGATATATAGTATGCAAGCATATTTACAGTAATGTATTTTCATGAAGACATCATACATCTTTTGTATCTGCTTAAGACATTGAGATATGGTAACCTTTAAAGCTAATACATTCCAAGGACAGCAGTACATGGTTTCATGGACAATGCGACATAACAAAGTAAATATAGCTTTCACTAAGATTAGACCCATCAGGATCACTCATCTTCAGAATGATAGAGAGGACATCAAGACAATTTGGGCATGAATGAAGCTTCCATGAAACAGTGAAAAGACATGATCAAAAGTAATTGAGAATATTACTATTATGCAAAGTTCTAGGGGAAAGAACAACTCAAGGTGATAGTTTAGTGGGCAGCTAACATTTTGAAGCTTCTTCATCACTGTTTACCATACACAATACAAGAATGCTTATTGAGTTCACAAGGAATAGCTTCATAAACCTGTGAGTGACAATGCCAATATGAATACCATAGAGGCCATGATGATCATTGAGATGGTGGGTTATCAAAAAGAAGGAGATTAAGGAAAGTTCATAGCATGGTAAAATAAATGATTGAGGGGTTGATAAATCTAGACAGTTACAAAAGAAAACAAAGGACAAAAGGACGCAGCTTGAGTGACTCAAGTATGGGGAAAATAGTAGCATCCACTGAGGCTAACTATGGGTAAAATTCCACCATCTCAAGAAATAATTGTTTGAATACACAAAACATGATAGCAGTGAAGACCTCCCAACATTTTCATTAAGTAGCAAGTAGTGGAGTATACCTTGGTTGAGGAGAGTCAATAATGGGTTACACCTTCAAACCCATGGCCAAGCCAGAAATGAAAATTCAAGAAAATACAAAATCGGACTTGGGGTTTTAAGTCCTTATTACAGAGATAAATAAATGAAGCCATAACAATAATGGAGGGTTTTAAACCCATACTCTTCAGGAAAGCAAGATAAAGTCTCAGAAATGAAGATTCAAGAAAAAGAAGTTGTCGCCTCTCATGGAGAGAAATAAGCAGAATAAGTGGTTTAAGCCACCACATATACATGATGGAAAAAACGTATTATTAAAATGGCCAAGTGCAGAGGAATGAGACCGTAGTCTCCATTCTATACAGAAAAGAAGAAAGGAAAATTTACCAGAGTATCATGCCTAAGAAGAGGACAACAAGAGCTTTGAAACTCTACTATGGAGGCTACAGATACAAACCCTAGCATCAAGGTCGAAGGGAAGAATTTCAACAAACAATTGAAAAATGCAAATGAGTCCATAGGGCTACGTTTCTTGTTCTTTTTTTTGGTTGAAAATGAAGCCCTAATTTGGGTTGACCCAACAGTGGGTATTTTCCATGTTTATTTAAAAAAATGTATTAAGTGGCTAATGTTTAGACTTATCTTGCCTAGTTCAAAAACCTTAGATCACACACCTTAAGCCTCTTTTTATCACAACCTTAGAGCCCTTTGTCTTTTGTGTGATTTAAGGGCAAGAGTAAACTATTGTAAACTAGTATTT